>CM065382.1:3830000-4217500 GCA_033060915.1 Euryodendron excelsum
TCAAGTAGCTAAACATATCTTGGATGTGATTGTGAAAATCTACTAAGGATCTTCAAAGGTTTCAATAAGGTTACATAAATTTCAAAGCTTTATTTTTAGATTTCTATAGTTCTATTTGGTTGAGTGTTAGACTTATTTGAAAACTTAGATTCATAACTCGTTTTGGTAATATTTATGCACAACTCACTACTCGGTATAAATATTACACATTTCTAAGGTTTGTTTCTATGATTCTACTCATTGGTTTCATCTCTACACTCAACTAAATATGAACTCAAGATTTTATGGTCAAAATATTCTGAATCGTATCATCCATGGAGTGATTCTTGATTTGAGTTATAAAACCCTCTATTGAAACTCTTGTTGTGAATTAGTGGATTGAATCAATCATATCTAAGCTTTTTCTTAATTGCACACAAACTAGATTTAATTGCTTTCCTTAGATATTAATTGCTTGCATTAGTTAAGAACAACCATCATCCAAAATCAACATGTTTTCGGTCTCTTTTACATCACAAAACCCCATTTGCAATTCATAGTTAATGTCTAGTGCTAGTTGAGCGTTGATGCTATATTTGCACAATTCCTTTGAGAGAGAATGATATCGAATTACCGGTTTATACTTCATCACAACCCCCATACTCTTGCGGGGTAACTAACTCCAATTGTAGGACACTTTTGGGAGCGAACCAATTACTCCAAAATCCATTTCTGTTAATGCTTTAGATAGACTTGGGGATTTCTAATCACAATCTGATGACAACAATTCATCTCTCACTCAGGAATTGTAGAAATTTGGTTTTGAAGTGTCGTTGCCCATACACCTTTTTGGTCTCTCTCAGTTGTAGTACTACATAAAGAAAATGAAAATATATGGCATCTAGCATAATGTGTGTGTATATTTGCACCCAGATTATTAATTCATTGAATTCTTGTATAATGCAAATAATTATGTTTTTCATGAGCTGTGTAATGAGAAATTATTTTATCTGCTACTCACAAAAAAAGAAAAAAAGACAAGTCTGAAGCATGTTGGTGTTTGATGTCATGGTTTTCATTGGTGAAGGCCATTTAGTTATTTTGGTTCTATGTAGTATTAGAATGCACTTTCTGTGTTGTAGGGGTGTCTAGACCTAGATGACAAGAATATGCAAAATAACAGTTAGCTCTGTGAGGTCCCCTATGGCATCTAGATTCTAGGCCACTTGACGAGGAACAAAAAAAAAAAAGAGACAAATCCATGCTTATATGGGTGTCAATATATATATATATATATATAGTTTGGAACTACTATTCACATGGTTGTTGTGTTTTCACTAGTTATATATTTATATTAATAGAACAATATCATTGCAACTCTTACATGTTTGATTCTCAGGTAAAAAAAATGAAGTAGTATTGTGGCCTGCATTTACTCAACAATACTGCTCACAAAATGATTATAGCAACTGATGCAACTAGCTAGCCACTTTGCTCATGTATATGTGTATATACATTTGTTTAATGTGTTTATGTGTATTATACTTTCAAAATTTTTTGAAGAACCATTATGTGGAAATATATATATATATATATATCACACTGAATCTTCTACTTGCAAGCTTTTTTCCTTTGCTTTATGCTTTCTTGTATGATTGTCTATGCCTTTTTAAAAAAAAAAACTAGAGATTGTTTACCCACTCAATACATGTGTCCAAAATCTTCAACAAACTAAATAGGATTATGCCTCAAATGTATAAGAAAGCTTACGTGCCAAAAAAATCATATGAACAGTTACATAGATAAATTTTCTTTAGATAAATCTCCTTCCAAGAATACAAGGTGTTTAATTTCCTTCCATAGCTGCATTTTTTTTGCTAGTGGACCTTAACTGTTTTATGATGTTATAAAACAGTATTTGGATACACTTCTTTACATTTATTCTTCCATGGATTTATGCTTGGACTTGTTCAATAATCTCAATATGACATTTAGTTTTGTAATCCTTGATGTGACATTTTGGTTGTTGCCTTGTGTTTGTTCTGATGAGGTAAAAACGACACTAACAATTGCTTTGGAGGACAAACTAAGGCTAATTTTGCTTTTATTTGTATTTTTCAGAGTTAGATTGAGGAACACAAACATGGATAAGAGTTGGATAACTCTAGATAGGCTAGAATTAAGATACTTGCAAGGAGTTATTGATTTTATAAAATTTGCACGTGTTCACATAGATAAGGATGCAGCAGAAATTGTTTGTCCATGTATAAAATGTCGTAATGTCAAATTGGTGGAAATAGATGCAGTCACAAGGCATCTTATTGTTCATGGGTTTCTTAGCAGTTACACTAGCTAGATTTTCCATGGGGAAAAATCGGTGGCTTTAAAGGGTAATAATACAAACATTGGGTAGGGTGATTTAGGGGGACGTGATGAGAAGCAAGAAATGTTACATGATGCTTTTGGCATATTTCCATTAAGCCCTGTCCATGACATGGGTGGCAATGATCCAAGTAGGGATAATGTACAAGGTCCAGATGAAGAAATAGAAAATTTTTTCAAGTTGTTGACGGAAGGTGAGCGAGAGTTGCACCCGGGGTGTCAAAAATTCTCCTTGCTTTCAATTATTGTACGATTAATGCACATTAAGTGTCTTAACAGGTGGAGTGACAAGTCTTTAACCATGCTGCTTAAGTTGTTGAAGGATGCCCTTCCTAAGGATGAAGCATTGCTCGATTCTTTCGGTGCGAGTAGGAAACTATTAAGGGGTTTAGGGCTTGATTACCATAAGATTCATACGTGCCCTGCAGAATGTATGTTGTATTGGGGTGAGAATGTTGAATGTGTTGATTGCAAAATTTTTAAGAGGCCTAGATACAAACAAATTGAGGGGGGAAGAGATTGAAGCTAAAAAAGGAATGTAGAAAATTCCGCAAAAGTTATAAGGTACTTTCCTTTGATACCTAGGCTTAAACAATTATTTATGTCATCCAAGGCGCTTCTTTAATGAGATGGCATGCAGAGAATTCAGCTCCTAATCGGATACTAAGGCATCTAGTTGACTCTGGTGCATGGAAACATTTTGATCAACTTTATCCTGATTTTGCTTGGGACCCTCATAATGTTAGGCTTGGGCTGCAGTCTCTGTTTTTAGACAACTTCGCAGTCAAATCTGAATTAATTGGGAGAAAAACAGAAGTCGTAACATATATGGTTGGAAAGGCCCACAAGTCTACTTTCAAAAGAAAAAAAGTGGTGCATGATTTGATGTTCTGTAGAGGGAGAAATGCTTGTTTTTCTAAGAGGTGTCAGAGCTGCCTGCACAATCCAAAATTCAACAACCTTTAATTTGGTTTTCTCACACCTTTGGTCCAACCAATTTCTTTTGATTGTGTTTGTTCTAAAGTCTACATAAATGTTGTAAGTTATTCCTTTCTAGGAGTATTGAATCATGAAATTGTAAAATGGTCCGATAGAAATTTCATTCAGTAATAAGTGTGAGGAGGGTTGTTTAGGTGGAAAAAAAAAAAAAAAAGTAGTGGAAAGGGAAAATGGTTCCTCTATCCATGAATGGTAAATGAGGAGTACATAAAATCTTTATAACTTATCCCACCACCATTAAAACGGGCTGATTGTATTAAGTCAAATTGTCAAAAATTTAAGGGGCTGTCCAGCTTCTCAAAATAGGGCTACAGTCTCTGTTTTCAGACAACTTTGCAGTCAAATCTAAATTAATTCGGAGAGAAACAGAAGTCGTGCCATACATGGTTGGAAAGGCCTATAAGTCTACTTTCAAAAATAAAAGCAATGCATAATTTGATGTTCTGTAGAGGGAGATATGCTTGTTTTTCTAAGAGGTGTCAGAGATGTCTGCACAATCCGAAATTCAGCAACCTTTAATTTGGTTTTCTCACACCTTTGGTCCAGCCAATTTCTTTTTATTGTGTTTGTTCTGAAGTCTACATAAATGTTGTTTCTAGTTTCCTTATCCTTATTAACTTGTATTAACGTAGTCAATGAATATTTGTTGTATTTGTTAGATTATGCAAGTTGGGATGAAGTCAACAAATGTGTGCCTCGTGTATGGTGTATTTGTCTAGAGAGTGAGTACAAGTGTGAGAGTAGAATGTATTTATATGGTTGTTCATATGTACAAAGCAAAAGGAGAGAATGTTTGTGAGTATTGAGTGAAGTATCCCTTTTTGGTAGGATCACTCCTCTTGGTCGACTCAAAGAGACAAATATCTCTTTCTCGAAGACCATTTTCCTTCACAAATGCACTCCAGCCTCTAAAAAACCGAAGATAATATTGGTCAAGTTAACGGGCCATGATTTATGTGAAAACCGAAGAGTAATATTTTGGCACTTAAGCTAGTGTACCATTGAGGTGTACGTGCTAGCTACCTCTGTAACTTTGTCTCTGTCTTCAGTTTCCATGTAAACCCTTGAACCTTGGTAACTTGCATGCTTGATGGAACTCTCTTTTTGCACCAATTGCTTGCATTTTCATGTATCAAAACAAATGAAAATATTACAAGTTTGTTGCCCGAGTGCCCACTTGCCTTTATCTTTTTTCTCAATTGATTTATCATTTACATTGTATGAATTTTTTTATTTCTTCTTAACAATTTTTTTCATATAAATTTAGGCAAAGTCAAGGGAGAAGAAAAAGGTCAAGACTGGCAAAAGTGGTCACCGTACATGTTTTCTATCTTTTACTCAATATGTAAGAATAATAAAAATATAGCTAAAATGAAAATACAAGATATATCGATTTTTTCAATGCATGCAACATGTGATAGTTTTCTTGGATTCTTGTTATACCTAAAATATATGATTATATGTGTAGGTTGACCAGCTGGTTCATCTTCTTAGTTACGAATTACCAAAAAAAAGTTGTGGCTCAAGGCTATATTGTTAGTAGAGATTGTACAAAATTGGTGGGAGCCACACAATTGGGGCCACATTTTCTTGAAGTGTATGTTTGTGAGGCATTGAAGCCTTGTGAACTTTTGATGAGGCCTTTTGAACATCATCTAACAATTGGAGATGCTGTCGATGAAAATATTGCTTGGTTTTGTGATGATGTATTCAACTCATTGTCTATTTACTATGTTTGCACAAGTTCATTCATAGGTTTATATAGATGCTAATGTATAAATATTTTTATCCATCTTCAAGTTGTGAAGAAGATTTTGTGGTTGCAATGATATTGTCGTCAGTGGTTTTTGGGCAAGCTAACAGTGCTAATTTTTATTGGTGGATATATTTTTATGGTGGTTTTGTGATATATATCTATATTGGGCATATTATGGATGCTTTTTCGAGGTGTAGCATGATATGGATGCTTTTTTAGGATGTATTAGATTATGAATTAATGTCTTGGATTATGAATGTTTTGTTTCACATATATATACATATATGGCGTTTTGTTAAAAGTTAATTAGATTTACTTTATGGTGAATATATTATGTTTTGATGTATATATATGGTGCAAAGATGTGGGAACAAATGGATATTTGATGTTTTATGTGATTTGTAATTGTGAACAGGTTGACTTTACCACTTCCACATATATATATATATATATATATTAAATATAAAAAATTATTTTAAAAATAAAAAAACTATTAACGGCATTTTTATAAACGTCGCTGTAGTTATAAATAATTGGTTTTGAATCTCTTTTAGCGACGTTTATAACCCTATTCTGGCGGTTAAATAAATGTTGTTAAAACTTTTCCACGGCTGTTTATTATCAAACGAAGTCACTTTTATTTTCGGTAACGGTAAAATTTTCCCGGTAACTTGCAATTTGGTCAGCGCTTAAAAGCGCTGACAATAAATGCCATAGACTGTAGCGGCATTTATAAAATGCCGTTTCTTTTCGCGATGCCAACATCATTGACGTTTTCTGTAAGCGTTGCTAAAAAAGCCAACAAACTTTTTACCGACAGTTTTGGGACTTTTAGCGTTGGTTGGAAAACGCTAGCAAAGGCCAGTTCTGTAGTAATGAAATATGCTTCACTTCCCAATTAAAGATGCTTCACTTCTTGTGCTAACACTAAAATTTTCAAGCCTCTCCAAGTTCTTATCAGTGACACTTCACAAGTTGAGGCATGTCTTGTATTTGCTGTATCAATTCACTAACTAAACATGCTTGGTGATCATTGTACTTGACTTTCCCCTATTTTCTTTTGTCCTTTTGTTATAATCTTCTTATTGTGGAAAGACTCATAAATTGTCTTATTATTACAAGCACATTAATCTTAGAGCTAAACATTTAACATATGTAAAATGAAGCAGAATATCTTCTGAGCCCCACAAAATTTCCAAAAATTAGAAGAAACCAAAAACCAATCCTATATATCAAAACATTAAATACGCATAACTACAAAAAAAATTTCATTTAGTGACGAGATTTTTTATGATGATCTTATTTTCGTCTCAAAAAGTATTTTTCAAAGAGGAGTATTAAGTTTGTTGTGAATAAAATTACATCTTATGATGAAACTAAACTCCTCGTTGAAAGTTATCATTAAAAGTGTTGGAAGAATTTCATAAAATCACATCTTGTAGTTCTCATTAACACAAATGAATAATAGTTTTAGAATAAATTTAATTACAACATAATAAAATACAACTTAATGAATGATAAAATATAGTTAAAGAAAAACAAAAAAAGCTGGCCTATGAGAATTAAGAGGTGTGATAACACTGTTATAAAGCAACTATGTCTCCCTACGTGAAGGTACAATCGAATATCAGCTGCTCTAAAATTCAACCCAATTTGCTCACAACCTATCTCCTCGAGAGTCACGTCTACCGGGAGGATAATGAACCGTCCTAGTAGCGGTTGCCCATAAAACACAATATAAAAATATAGAGATGGTAGGTAAAATATATGTTTGTATCTCAAACATGTCTTTCTATATGTGTCACTCTTGTATGCATATCAAAACATGTCAAGTGTGAGCCTTATATAGGCTTCACAAATTAGCTGTTATGACTATTAAGATTTCAAATCAATGTCTACTAAATGTTGTAACGGCCGAATATAATTACGTAATAAACTTAAAAATAAACTTTATAATAAACTTTATCATAAAACTTGTAACCAACTAATTAAATAATGAAAATAAAGTTTTGGAATTTGATAAAAGAATAATTTTATTCTAACAAAAAGTTCCCCCCAATTTTTCACACAATGGGATTTGGGAGGGAAATTTTGTTGGGCCAAATGTATCTTGTTAGGATGAGAATGTAATTATCATAAAATGGTCTCTATTCATTGGAAAAATGTCTACTAGTAAGGTTGTACTGAGTTCTAAGTAGTAATTCATATTAAATGGCGACACGTAGTAGATGAATACATCAAAAATCTAATTTTTTGGTGTCGTGGAGAAACTTTTAAGGGAAAATACCATATTGCAAAATTTGATAGGGTGTTTCCTTAAAAATCTCTTCACTACAATACAAATTCAGGCTGTCGATGTATTTATACACCACGTATTTTTATATGATATAGATTACTACTGAATACTCAGTATTACCTAACCACTAGACTATATTCCCTATCGATGGCCCACTTTCAAGACGCATACTTTTCTCGATTATTCTTGCATTGCCTTCTCTATAGACTTGTCTCTCTCTAAATCTCTAAGGTAAATTCTCTTCTTTGTCGTCTCTCTCTCTTAATCTCGATCTCACTTTGACAACTCGACATTTTGTTACTTGGTCCTTCTTCTCACTGTTTGAGAGTTGGAAAACCCTAACACTGTATTTTCTCACTCGATTCTCTGATTCCCTCCTTTCCTCTGCATTTTGCGATTTTGATTTATATGTCACAAACACAAACTATGTTCATACATTCATATACAATCATGATTATATACTGATAAGCGAACGTGATAGACATCTTTCATTGAAGCTTAACGTCTCTGCTATATTAAAGCACACGGAGTTATGTTGTTTTCTCTAAAAATTATTCATGTATTTAAAATCATTTATTTTTTGGAAACATGTATTCTCTATGAATTTTTTGTAGAGAATTTATTAACTCCTAGTTGTTATTTGGACAAAATTTAAGAGAAATCTTCTTTAATAAAATCAAGAAATATTGAAACATTTAGGCTGTGTTTGAATCAAGGATTTGGTGATGTAAAATAAAAGGAAAAAGAAAAGGAAAAGGTAAGGAAAAAAAAGAACAAAAATTCTTATTCATTTTGTTCTCTTTTTCCTCACCTTTTTTGTTTCCTTTGTTTTTTCCTTGATAAATTTAAGTTTCAAACACAACATAAGAAAGAATGAGAGATTGTAAGAAATTTGAACCCTTTTTTTTTTTTTTTTTTAAAACATTTGACCCAAATTCTTCTATTATAGGCTATACAACTTCCAAGATAAGATTTGAGATGTTATTTTCTAATCTCTTTCTAATGTTTTGGAATATCTTTCCTAAAATTTAATATTTTTCATATAGACAAACAATCAAACTTTCCTAATTTTTCAAAAATATTAATTGAGAAGTGAAGAAAGTTTGGTTGTTTGTTTGAAAAATCTTAAATTTTAGGAAAATATTGGAAAATAACATCTGATATTTTTATCGAGAAGTTTTTTTTCCATGAGGGGAGAATGGAAAATTTTGGGTCAAATATTTAAAAAGGAAGAGTTCAAGTCTCTTTGAATCTCTCCCTCTCTCTATAATTGCCCTAATCCGCTCTGATTGCATACTATGATTGCAGTATTTTAAAAAAGAATTCAAATTTCTTACAATCACTCATTCTCCCTTAATGTATCAATTTGTTATCTATATTATATATTATAGCAATATATTAGGAGGTCTTTGAGCTTCAAAGTGTTAATCCATTTTTTTCAATTTTTTGAATTTAAAAAATATAAAAATACAAATGTCATAAAGTCATTGGTTATCTAATTAATATGGTAGTGATTTTTGAATTGTCACCCTTTCAATATGGAAATTTTAAAAGTTATTAAAAATAAAAATATATTAAAACTAAATATATCTTGAATTATTTGTAATCAATATAGTAACTAAATCTAACAATCTATTCAAATTCCTATAAGTAATGCTCTTTTCAAAGCAATTTAACTTCTCAAAATTCTTATGTCTTTGTATTTTTTTTTTTTTTTTTGTTGTGGGTTAGATTTACCCAAACTTAATAAAGATGACATTAAGGAAGTTTAATAAGCTTACACGATAATAATTAATGAAGAAGATAATAACTTTTACTTTGTCTATTATGTTTTTTTTTAATGTATGTCGCAATATACTTAAGATCTTGTATATTAGCATAAATATGGTTTCATTTTTATAAACTCATAACATATAATCTTTTAGATAACAAAAAAAGGGTTATTTTTTATTGCATGAAAAAAGGTTAATGGTGTTTCATTGCTAGGAACAAATAACGAA
The DNA here is from genome assembly GCA_033060915.1 of Euryodendron excelsum. NCBI lineage: Eukaryota > Viridiplantae > Streptophyta > Magnoliopsida > Ericales > Pentaphylacaceae > Euryodendron > Euryodendron excelsum. The sequence continues at coordinate 3,839,413 of CM065382.1, forward strand.
TCACTAATTTGTTCCACATTATATGAATCTAATCCGTTATTTTTAATAATTAACCAAAAAAAAAGAAAAAATTTGACACAAATAAAGTATTCTAACTTTTTATAACATAGTTTTATAGACAAACATTATTCATGTATGGAATTAAAATATTTACGTATACTTATTTTAATTAACTTATGGAAATTCAATTACTTTTCTTTCACTATTAATTTATATTTTCTCAAAAAATTTAGTGTAACAACATTGTTTAAATATTTTGAATGACTATTTCTTGATAGCTATTAGACATATATTCATATTTTTTTAAAAATATTTATTTATTTAGTTTTAATCCTAAATATAACCCAATAAACTTAATATCCAAGTTTAATTAATGTATTTACTTCCAATAAAAAAAATACATATTAAAAGTGTAATTAACAATTAGTACATAAATTATTTTTCTATATTTTTTCTCCTCATGGCTATTATAGTAGAGAAAATATTATTAACATGTTTAATCCAAACAACCTTTAAGAAGGAAGTTATCCTATAGATGCTATATCATTTAATATTATATTTTAAATACATGATCCTATAAAACTCTTTGTTTGTAAAAAATTATTTTGAAAAATTGACTTATGATTCTATATTTATGGTCCGTGCATAGCACGGGTTCACTGCTAGTATACTTTTATTGAAAATTATTTTACTTCTATAATTTGTCCAAATAACAACTATGAATAAAATAATTCCGCTACAAAAAAAAAAAAAAACACTTGTAGTTCCTACCAAACACATGGAAAACAAGGAAAAATAATTTTTTTACTGTCAAACATTTTTCAAAAAAAAAAATTTGCTTCTAAAAATTTATTTTCTGGTGAAACAAACGGATCTGATTGCCAAACTTCAGCTAATCTCAAAACAGAAGGGTAACTGGGTTGTGTGACATGTAAAAATGATTGGTCCCAGTGGAGCTGAGGAAATTAACCAAATCCATCACCATCAGTCCAAGTTAATCTTATTGAACATTCCAAAATCAATATATGAAAAACCAGTATATATACAACAAAAACTCCCGCTGAATACCAGAAATGAAAAACATGGCTTTTACAGTTATTCTTCGTTTGAATTGAGAGGTTGAGAGGGGAAATGAAGGAAGAAATTAATTATATCGTGATTGAGTAATTTTTTAATGAAGGGAGGGCAAGTAGATGAAAGGGTGAGAAAGCTCACTTTTTAAACATTTTTCTTCCCCTCCTTTCCTTCCAAAAGTGGGAGAAAACGGAGGAGAGTGAAGTACTTGCTATTATTTTATTTTAAATACTAATTATACCCATCAATTTAAGATTAAAAAATATTAAGGTTTCATATACAAAATATATATCATAGAAAAATTGCATTATATCTTTACTTTCCCTTTATTAATTTTTGTCAAACCAAACAAGAAAAAGTGAATGTCTTCCTCTCTTCGTTCTTGGTTATTCAAACAAGATATAAATACTTCTCTTCCCTTCCCTTCTCTTCCCCTTTCTTTCCTTTCCTTCCTAACTAACACTTCCCTTCACCTTCCCTCCCTTCCATCCAAACAAAGCTTTAAGATCGCTTGGATTTATCCATTGTTTGTTTAGTTTATTCCTTATCAAGAAAATCTTATTTGGGTCAGATCTAAAATGAATTAAGATTTCAGCAGAGCTAAATTAGTTCTATTAGCTGTCTGAGCTAAATTAGTGTCGACTTTAAATTCGCTTCAAGAATTGATGAAGCATTATACTTGATCCTTCCCTGAAAAGTTATTACTGCAGGAAAAGGAACCCATCTAGAATATTACCGAAAAATCACATGGGCATTGAAAAATCAATCATCGTTTACACTCCCTAGAATTAAAAGCGAAATTTGATAAAAAAATTTGTGAAGGTCATTTTTTTGAAATGACAGAAGAAATCTAGTTACGAATACATTTCTACCCAGAAGAATCCACAAAATGGATTAATCGATGGAAAACAATCATGTTCAGAAGCAGGGGCGGCTACGAATTCTTTGGAGAGAATTTATTTTATGCCTAGTTGTTATTTGGACAAAAAAATAAGAGTAAAATAATTTTTAATAAAATCACAAAATAATCCGACATTAAGAGAGAGGGAGAGATTGTAAGAAATTTGGACTCATCTTTATGAAGTAAAATCATAGCAGATCGTATTGATAAAGAGAGGGCCGGGAGATGAGAAATTGAAAGAGAGAGGAAGAAATTAAAAAAGATTTGAACTCTTTCTGTTTAAACATTTGACCCAAATTCTTCTATTATGGGCTAAACAACTTCCCAGTTAAAATTTGCTTCTAGAAATTTATTTTCTGGTGAAATAAACAGGGTCCAAGGTCTAATCTAATTCCGAAAATTCTTTCAATAGCTCAAAGTAGAAGGGTAACTGGGTTCTGTAAAACATTGTAAAAATGATTGGTCTCAGTGGAGCTTAGGAAATTGACCAAATCCATCACCATAAGTCCAACTTAACCTTATAGACCTTTCAATAACAATTTATGAAAAACCAGTATACATAGCTCAAAAACTCCGCTGAACACCAGAAATGAAAAACATGGCTTTTACACTAATTCAAATTACGATTTCACCAAAGCTAAATTAGCTATATCAGCAGCCTGGGCTAATGAATTTTAATATTCACAGTCGATTTTGAATTCGCTTCCAGAATTGACGAAGCATAATACTTGATCCTCCTCTTAAAAGAGATGGCATAGCCACAGGAGCTGATAGATTATTATGGCAGGTAAGTTTAACAAATGTCAATAACCATGACCATTGACTAAATCAGAAATAAAAAATTTATACATATACACACACATAGAAACGTTCAAAGAGCAATGGAGTACCAAGAAGGTTCCACTAACATCTGATATAAGGTGGGAATGATAATAGTTTCCATCATATGTTAAAAAAATGTCGAAAACCATGACCGTTAACTAATCAAAAACTTTCAAAGAGCAATGGGGAACCATGCAAGAAGCCAAGAACGTTCTGCTAACCCCTGACGTGAGGTGCATTGACGATAGATTTTTATATTCTAGACATTTGTCAATAACCAAGACCATTGACTGATAGAATTTTATATTTTAAACATATGTCAATTAACCATGACCACTGACTACTCAGAAATATAGATTTCAGTTAACGTACAAATATGGAAACCTTCAAATATATAGCAATGGAGTACCAAAGAACGTTATATCAACATCTCAAAGTCTGGTTCTTCATCTCTTCGTTTGAACTTCCTCCGTTTATATTTCTAGCGCGTTGATGGACTTCAAATCTAGAGGCTAGAAAAGTCACATTTCTCGCAACACAAGAAACCTCAAAAGCACTATAAATAACAGACCTTTCATCTCATTCTATCATCAGCTACCTAGCAATCTAACATGAAGACTCCAATGGCTTCACTGCTTTCCCTTCTTTCTATTCTCTGCTTCATTCCATGGGCAGCTTCAGCTCATACTCATGAGAATTTCCTTCAATGTCTTTCCCTTCATTCTCCAAACTCCAGCTCAATCTCCAAAGTAATTTACACTCCACAAAACTCTTCATATACATCCATCTTGCAGTTCTCAATACGAAATCTCCGATTCACAACACCTGACACCCCCAAACCTCTAGTCATTGTTACACCATTGCAGGAAGCCCAAATCCAGGCAACTATTCTTTGTGCTAAAGAACATGGCATGAATATTCGGGTTCGAAGTGGTGGCCATGATTACGAGGGTCTTTCTTATGTTTCTCATGAATTTTCATTTGTCATGATTGATCTAATAAATTTTCGATCAATCTCTATTGACATTGAAAGTAGCACTGGATGGGTTCAAACTGGTGCCACCCTTGGTGAAGTTTACTATAGAATTGCTGAGAAAAGTAGAACTCATGGCTTTACGGCAGGAATTTGCCCTACTGTAGGTGTTGGTGGACACTTCAGTGGGGGAGGATGGGGCATGATCTCGCGTAAACATGGCATTGCTGTCGATAACATCATTGATGCTCGATTAATTGATGTTAACGGCAAAATTCTTGACAGAGAAGCCATGGGGGAAGACCATTTTTGGGCCCTTAGAGGAGGTGGAGGTGCTAGTTTTGGTGTCGTCGTTGCATGGAAGATAAGGCTAGTTCCTCTTCCGCAAACTGTGACTGTTTTCACAGTGAACAGAACCTCGGAAAAAAATGCAACCAAGCTTGTACATCGGTGGCAACAAATTGCAGACACGATTGATGAAAACCTTGTTTTGAGACTCGCCATAAGAAGCGTGAATTCTAGCCAGGGCGGAAAGAGAACAATACAAGCATCATTCACTTCTTTGTATCTTGGTGGAGTTGATGCACTCCTTGCATTGATGCAAGAAAACTTTCCTGAGTTGGGTTTGGCGAGAGCAGACTGTTCTCAAATGAGCTGGATTGAATCAGTCCTCTATTTCGCCGGTTTTAGTGGACTATCTCTTGATATTTTGCTGGATAGGACTGCTGTGGTGAACAGTTATTTCAAAGGAAAATCAGATTATGTGACGGAAACCATTTCCGAAAACGGTCTGGAGCAGATATGGAAGAGATATAATGAACAAGACGTGGAGGCATCTGAACTTTATTTCTTTCCTTATGGTGGAAGGATTAGTGAGATTTCGGATTCTGAAACTGCTTTTGCTCATCGATCTGGGACCAAATACTGCATCCTTTATACAGTGAACTGGCTGGAAGAAGGAACAGCTGCAATGAATAGGCACATGACTTTTATTCGAAGGTTTTACAGTTTTATGGCTCCCTATGTTTCCAAGTCTCCAAGAACTGCATATATCAACTATAGAGATCTTGACGTGGGAATGAATAGCAAAGGTAATACAAGCTATGCACAAGCAAGCATTTGGGGTTTTAAGTATTTCAAGGCTAACTTCAAAAGATTGGTATATGTGAAGACCATGGTTGATCCAGGTAATTTCTTCAGGAATGAACAGAGCATTCCAGCTCTGTGATCATGAAAGAAGAACAAATGTTGGTTAGGAATCCTTTGGAAGAAAAGATTAACCCCTAATAAATTTTTTGTTTTATTATATGGACATAGTAAATAAAGGACCCAGGGATGTTAAGTCAATGTTTGTGTAGTTACTTATATAATTTCGATCAATAAAAATATACTTGCTTTTTATTTCAATTTTATGCCAGTAACTTTAATGTATTTTGTTTGTTTGGAAATTAGTTTGAACACTTCCCTGTTGCAAGTACATTTATTCCATTTTCTTCACTTCATATCACTATCCAAAGTAACAGCGATTTGCTTCATTGAGAATATGTAAATAGATTACCCTGTGATCATTATGGTAATTAGATTGTGAGCTCCGATGAGTTGTGTGTGCATACGGTTGTGTCCTTTTGTCCCACCGATGGGAAACTACAGATGGGGTTAGATATATATCTCATTACATTATGAAAGAACATCATTTCCTCAATCAAAATATTTTGCTATTCTGGCAATATAGACAACAAAACGTCATTGAATCACGAGCATTGACAAATTATATGTAATAATTTAATAAAATCCACTTCAACCGTGAAGGTGGGTTTATTTGGTGAGGATCAAGTCAAATGTGTAGGTTTCCTAGCTTGACGTGATAATGTTCGTTTAACTTTCTTCAAATAACTTTTCAAAACTTGCAATGGAAGGGGACTATAATTGGTCAATCGTTATGTGCCAATTCGCGCACTGTTCAGATAGATTAATTTGTAATGGTAAAGGTGGATGAAAGACATATATGTATATATATATTCATTCCTGAAAATGAAATAGATGAAAGACATGCTTTAACAAACACTTATAATCATATTGGTAAAGGAAGAGCTAGTTAAAGCTCTAATGACAATCAAGGGTCTAACTCAGAAATATTTCCAAGGAACATAATTAAACGTGAGCTCCCTTCGCGGGATTTGTATAATTTAAAATGTGTACTTAATTAAAATTGTATTATTTTTTGTTTTTTAAAAATATATATTGAAGGTTAATTAAAAAGTCTTCGTCATGACACTAATAGTCACGCATAATAAAAGAATATTCTGTAGAGACTATAGCTAACAATTAGGCATAATGAGTAGTTAAAAAGTTGTGTGATCGTCACCGGCCATAAAATTAACATGCATGCCATCATTTTGATCATGAAAAGAATCCATTGCTAGTTGGGACTCCACCCACAGGAGATTACACCTGCCTTTAAATTTCAATTCACAAAGCTTCTCCAATATCTTTATGCATGAGAACTATTTTGGGTTTCTCTGTGAAAACAAATTAGCCACATTGACTAACTTGTAGAGAGAAAAAAATTACTGGCACTACAAGAAAAGAGAGCATTTATAACGGAGTATTTGTGATGGCTGCCTTTGCCATCGCAAATACTCTATTATTCGTGATGGCAATGTTCCGGACACAAAAAATACTATTTGTGACGGCACTATTTGCGACGGCAATCTTGTTGTCGCAAAAAAGGTATAAAACGACACCGTTTGGTCTAGTTAAATCCAACACCTTTTATGTGATAATTATTTGGGATGGGGTGGTGCCGTCGCAAATAGTATTTAATAAAATGACATAGTTTCATTCTCAAAATGATTCTCCAACACCCCCCCCCCTTTTTGCCCTTTTCCCTTTACCAAAGCCTAAAATCAACTTTGTAAGTTCATGTAATTGGCTAAATTTTGTGACACGTCTTGTTTGATATATTTTGGGGACTTGAGTTATCAATCACAAGCATTCGGAAGAGATTTCAAGCTTATTCATACAAACTCAGGCTAAGAGAGATTTGTACAATACTTTTTGCCTTCTGTAAGGGATTTCGAGAAATGTCAATGGAGTTCGAAGGATTTCAAGGGTAAAAACAGTGTGTTGATGTGCATGGGTTCTCTTGTAACTAATTTTTAACCATGATACAATTCGAATTTGAAAAGCTCATTACAGGAAAAGTGTCTTCTTTCCAGAGAACTTTGAATCACATCAAGCCGATATCTAAGTAAAAAGATATGGACTTCGCAGGATGTCACGAGATGTTGATGGAAAAAACAGTGAGCATACAAAAACTGGGGTTGAGCTCGCGGGATCTCGCTAGACCTCACGGGAGCGAGCTATGCCAAATTTGGAACCTCGAGAATCGCGCCGCTAGGGTTTTTTTGCCCCTATTTAAAGCCCAACACACTTCCCCAAGTAAAATCGGAGCAACCACATTGAAAACTCCTAGAAAGAAGTATTCCTAACCTTTCTAGAAGCTCAGAAACAAATCTTCGCAATAATCTTCTTCAATCCAAGTGAAGAAATCAAGGGCCTTGATAGAGTTCAAGGCGTGAAATCTGTTCTAAGGGGATCTGAACAGTGGTCAAGCACGGAGACGGTGAATCGTGGATAAGAGCAAGGTCAAGACAATCATTAGATTATGAAATTGATAGGTTTTGATTGTAAGGAGTCTTGTAACCGTCTGAACGATGAGATATAGTGCATGATCTTTGTCTAACAAAAGAGACACGTGATTTTTCTCCCATTTAAGGGTTTCCACGGCAAAAATCTGATGTGTTCTTGGTTGAATGGTTTACTTTATCTTATGACTTGATAAATATAATATTGCTCATTATCATTACATCTTGACCTAATATTGTGGTAATTAGTCTCTTTGACAAAATATAGAGAAAGGCTAGGTTTTTTCAAACTTAGAAAAAAAAAAAAAAAAAAGCCCTAGAATCAGTTGATGATTCCCTCTTCCCTCTTCCCTTTGTAAAATCACCAACGTCGGCAAAAGCTCTACTCCGTCCCTCCATCGTGCTACTCTGGCCAGACATGCTCCTCCGATAAGCTACTACTCTCTCTCTCCCCCATGATCCAATGAAGAATGGATTGATCTTGGCTCGGCGATGTCGCTACAGATTCCGACAATATGCTCTCCTAATCCTCCATCCCTAGCCCACATTTCTCTGCCCCTGCAATGGCGGTGGCGGCAATGTTACTACGGCCTATTTCCAGTGCTGGTGGAACTGGTTAAAGCTCCAAGCTTCCACAGCCTTATTCAACTCCCACATTCGAGCTGCTACTTCCTTGCTGTGTTGGTGGTCATTTCAAAGATGGCTTTCCTAAAACTGCCACCACTCCGGCCGTGTCGGTAGACCCACCACCTCCGCCTCCTCCTCCGCTGCCGCCACCCAAAGAAGAAGACAGGGTTGAAGTAGAAGTAGGAGGGCTTGGGCTTCTAATGGTATCCAGGATAAAGGTAGGCTCTCTACCTAGAAAGCAACCTTCTTTGTTATTCCACTTACGCAACAATGGATTTGAAGATGGAGACAATGAAGAAAATGAAGAAGAAGAAGAAACCTCTGCTACAAGCTATAATACCCCCTTCCCCTTCCCCTCAAAGGGTAAGTGCATCCCTTCATCTAACAAAGACCCACAAATCCACACACACTCTCTCTCCCCCACATTTTGAAAACCCAGAAAATAAAATAAGAGACCACCCAAAAGTTCAATACCAAAGAAAATAAATATATATATACACACACATAAGCACGAAGGATAGATGAAAATAAATTACTGCTGAAAGCAAAAGGCCTTAAATAACTGGTGTCAATATATATATACATATATAAATCAAAGCAAATTGTGGAGATCTGAGCTTTAGCCTCCAATCAAAGCTTCTGGCCTCACGCTTTCACCGCTGCAATCAGTGTATATAAATCAGCATATGTGAACATTGCAATGCGTCCAAATCGAAAGAGGTGGACGAGCAGCCTTCGAAGGTATTCTGATAGCTTTTCGTTAATATGATGTTCTAATGTTGCTACAAGCTTCTGTCTGTTGCTTTATATTGTTGTTAAATATTCCTCGTAATTGTCAGTAATATTCTTTATGAGATATTCAAAGCAAATTGATATTTGCCCTTAGGCTATGTTTGGATGGTAGGAATGAGAAGCGAATTAAATTTCAGATATTATTTATTCTGTTGCTTGGTATGTGCAAGACATGGAAATGTCATCTGGAGTCATATTTCCTAGTCCAGATATTATTTGGTATACGTGATCTTTATAAGATAAACTGCAATAAAATTCCTATAAGGTAAACTCTACATACATGATCTTTAAAATTGATGGGGCAAGATTAGAATGTAAACTGCAAATAAATGAAGATTAAATAAAGAAAAAAGAAAAAGAGTAATACAACAAATACATAATCTTTATTTCTCCACATTTACATGCAATAAGTTCTCACGTTAATTGCCTTTCTCTTCTTTTTTTTGTCCCCGTGAAGCAAAGGAAAAGGCATTTGCATAGTGAGAATAACAAAAGGAAAAACTTTAGGGAAAGCAAGGGTGAACTTTTTGATGGTGAATGCCATTTTCCTTCTTTCTTTTCCAAATTTCCGAATAACTACGAGGAATATTTAGCTCTAAAATTTATTTAAGCAATAAGATACATATGAGAAATGATTTTCTCCCATTTTTTTCCCTCACATAGTTTTTGAAGCAACGAAAAAGACAGTCGCAAAGTGAAGATAACTTAAAGGAAAATTTGAGGGGAAGGGAAATCAAGGGTGAAATCTTGGATGGTTGATTCGCTCCGAAAATTACAAAATGGAGTTAGTACCCCGCAAGAGTACGAGGGTCGCGATGAAGTATAAACTAGTAATCCGGTATCGTTCTCTCCCAAGAGACCTAGTGATTACTCTAAAAAATAGTAATCTCTAGGCCTAAATTGGTGGTTGATTAGTTGAATTTCTGTGTTAATTTAGTGTTTTTACTCCTAAAATGCATTAAAACCCTTTTTGTGCACTTTTTACAGGAATTGGAGCTTAAACCAAGGCAAATGGGCAAAAATTAGGATGACCGATTGATCATCCGATCAAATGGTCCATGGAACGTTTGATCGGCCGATCAATCACTAGACTCACCGATCGATCTGAGATATCTGTTCGACCCTCTACAACAAACTTCAGAGAGGGAGCTTTTCCGATCGACCGGCCGTTCGATCGGTGACATCGGAACTCCCTTAACAAACGACACAAATGCAAACTTCAGAGAGGTCGGTTTTGCATTCGATCGGGCGATCGATCGCCATTCTCCGTTCGATCGGATGCCACCACCGATCGATCGGTCTGTAAAGAGTCTGTTTTTTTGCAGTGTATAAAAGCTGTATATACGGGACAAAGTAGGGGATGTCGAAAATCTGCAGATCTGGACAGTAGGAGGAGCTTCTAAAGTAGAACTTTTGATATTTTATAAGGTTTTTAGTTAGATTTACTTTAATGCTTTGTAATGTTGTCATTTATTGCTTTTGGATCATTGTAAATGAATGTTTTATATATGAAGTGAATATTTCTCTACTCTTTCTAGCCATTTTCTCTCATCTTCTTGCCATTTTTTCTCACTTTCTTATCAACCAAACACTAGTTCTACATAGTTTAATAGTAGATTTGTCTTCATTTATGCTCTTTGACATGGATTCTAATAGCTAAACATCCCTTGGATGTGGTTGTGAAGATCCACCAAGGATCTTCAAAGGGTTAAAAATGAGATGTTTGAACTTTAAGGCCATATCCTTAGAATTCCATGGTTTCATATGATTTAGCATGAGATTCATTAGAAAAACTTAGGTTCGTAACCCCTTGGCAATATTTATGCACAAATCAATATTTGGTATAGGTATTGCATATGTCTAAGATTTGATTCTAGGGTGCTAGTCATAGATTCCATCTTTATGCTCAATCAAATAGAAACCCACATTTTTATAGTCGACATTTTCTTAATCAAGAATCCAATATGCGATTCTTGATTTGAGTGTAAACTTCTCATTTGAAACTCTTGTTGTGAATTGGTAGATTGAAACAACCATGTCCAAGCTTTTCCCTAATTACATAAAACTAGATTTTATTGCCTTCATGAATTATTAAGTTATTGCACTAATCATAAACACAACCATCATCTCAAAACCAATAAATTTTCGGTCTCTTTTATATTAGAAAAAGAAAAGAATTTTCCTTTGCAATCCATCAAGATAAGTGCCCGTGCTAGTTGAGCTTTGTTGCTATATTTGCAAAATTCCCTTGGGAGAGAACGACACCGGATTCTCCAGTTTTACTACATTCATGACCTCTGTATTCTTGCGGAGTGACTCCGATTGTGAAGCACATCTGTAGTCGTATCACCTAGCCAAATATAGGCTCTAGCACTCAACTCACACTAACTCAACCTAGGATTGATTTATAATTATGTGGAAAATTTGGCTCTAAAATAAAAAGAAAAATAAAAGGACCAAAAATCTTTAGGTTTTTTATGAGGTTTTGATTTACTAAACTAATACAATGAAAATTAAAGCAATTAACTAGGCAATTGATTTAAATGTAAAGCAATTAAAATAGAAAGCTTGGATATGATTGATTCAATCCACCAATTCACAACAAGAATTTCAATAGAGGATTTTTATAACTCAAATAAAAAATCACACCGTGGATTCTTGATTTGGAATATTTTGACCATAAAACCTTGAGTTCATATTTAGTTAAGTGTAGGGATTAAACTAATTAATAAAACCCTAGAAGCAAACCTTATAAATGTGCAAGATTTATAACAATTGTTGAATTGCGCATAAATATTACCAAATGGGTTATAAATCTAAGTTTTCGAATAAATTTAACACCCAACCAAATAGAACTATACAAATCTATGAATAAAACTTTGAAGTTCATGAATCCCCATTGAAATACTTGAAAATCCTTTATGGATCTTCACAATCACACCCAAGAGATATTTAGCTACTAAAACTCATAATAAAAAGCATAAATGAAAGTAAATCTAACATTAAACTAAGTAAAACTAGTGTTTGGTTGCTAAGAAAGTAAGAGAAAGTGGCAAGAAAGTGAAGAAAAATACATTACAATGAAAGAAAGTTACAATTTTTACTCCTACATTAACATTACAAACATAAATCTAAGCTAAAAATACACAAAAACATAAAAACCAACCTTGGAGGAGCCTCTCACGCCGCCCCCTTGGCTGCTACAAACCCAAAAAATCTTTCTCTCCCATTTTTTTCGAACAACACAGCTTTTAAGCTCCAGAACTTTATCGACCGATCGATCAGTACCGTTCACCGATCGAACGGTCACTGTAGCATTCGATCGGTCACTATTCACTGTTTTTACTATTCACGGGCATTGTTCACCGATCGATCGAGTACTGTTCACCGATCGATCGAGTACTGTTCACCGATCGATTGGGCACTGTTCATTAATCAATCGGGCGTTGTTCACCGATCGAACGGCCTATCGATCGATAAAACAGCCTCTCTGAAGTTTGCCAAATCAATCGATTGGTTACTATTCATCCGTCCACCTTGAAGCTTGATTTTGACTACCTTAGAAGCCGATTCAGCCGATGCACATTAGAGGACAAAATTTAGATCTTGAAGTCTTATTTCCAATAGCGTAAAAATCAGCTTAATCGGATATTGGAGTAAAAAGATATGGCCAGAATACCGAGATGGGTTTGAATTTTCATGACCAAATTATTCGCCTTGAACCCGCTTTGAATATTCTTGCTTTCTTTTTGCCTTTATTAGCTTATATAACCTACAAAGCACACACAAAACATAATCAAACAAATATCTAACTAAAATAAGAAAATTAACACTAATATAAATCTAACAAAGTGCAAATTAAGAGCTTACGATTACAACCCGCAACTTACATTTTGCTAGTCCCTAGCAAAAACAATAAAAAATATAAAGAATAATCTCCACTTTCGTAGGAGTCACGGATGCACTTAGCTTATGCACCTAGCCTTTAAACCCCTAGGTTACCCCTAGTGGACGAGTGGTGTCTCGTGAGGGTTTTCAGTAATGATACCCACAAACATCCTTGTGTGAATTGCCTATTAAGATAAGAATAAGTAATGAATGCATAATCCTACTCAAGTCAACATTGATGTCACTCCAAACTCCAACACTTGCATTAATATGCAACAACACATACAAAAGAAAGGTTCATATGTGTGGGTGAAGAATCATGCTAAACAACACAAATAAAACTCATATACTCAAATTCACCCCTTTTACGCTTTGATTCAATCCTCACAGGACATACACTCGCAAATAAAGTTCCACATGGTTCTCACAATGATATGCCCAATAATGGAGTAAATGTAAAAAGACAAAACAAGTGAACATACCAATTACAAAAACTGAAAAGATAGAAATGTATCGACATTAGCATAGCTCCATGAAAGAATATTCAAAGTTAAGCATTGATTCAAAGAAATTGACAAAATAAAGCTTATACTCTATTAAAAACTTCAATCAAGCACAACTTGGATCAACTATGCCATGTAGAAGCGGTGAAAGGCAAGGATAAGGAGAGGGAGCAAATGGCCATATCATGTGTGATCAAGGCATGACATGATGAATGCAAAACAACTACAACTCTCTCTTTTCAACTTTCAGTACACTTTTCTCCAAACTCACTATTCTCTTTAAATATTTTCAACTTTTGAACTCCTCTTTCACTTTTTTCTCCTTTTTATTCTCTTTTTTTTTCCTTCTCTTTTTTTATTTTTTTTTCTTTTCTTACTTCTCCTTTTGTTTCCATTCTTTTATCATTCCCTTTAGAATCAACAACTACTTTTCATATTTTACTATGCTCTTTTTGCATTGAATTTTCTAAATCAATCTCCTATATTTTTCTTTTTTTTTTAAGTAAAAGATCAACAAGGGTTAAGGGAAAATATACGGTTCAGTAATGGGATACTTATGGCTATGAAGAAGAAAATGGCATAGAATTATATCTAAAGTTGTACAACCGAAGCATTTCATAGGGTATAAGTGTCATTAACAAGATCAAAACTCAACTCATGAACCAAAAACAAGCATAATGAAGCTATTGAATGAAGTGAGGGTGAAGAAACTATCCTTGATTGAATGTAAACGCTCTAAAATGCGATAAATTCTCTAAAGCTCACCCAGTAATAATCTCCACTAATGTAAGGGTGAAAGTGCCAAGACTAGTAACAAAAATTGTGTTAAAAAAACATGATTATGTACAATGATGTAATTCCCTCTACAAATGCATGAATTAAGCAATCTCCACAACATACTGGGTATGAGAAGTGATTCAACATCATCTTGAGTAAAGATATATGCAAAAATTTCTATTTTCTAATCTCAAAAGGCACTTTCCCAAGTAAAATGATTTTTTTTATAGGGTGCAAGACAAAGAAACAAAAACAAAAAATAGAAGCAAAGCCTCTATCCCACCCCTAATTTAAAATGATGCATTGTCCTCAATGCATGAGAACAAGGCATTGAATATAATTCAATGGTGGAAAAAGAGAAAAATAGGGTGCAAAAGGCACCCCCAACTTATAATGCAACATAAACGAAGAAAACAAAGAAACTAAACAACTTAAAGCACCCTCAACTTAAAATGAGAAAATAAACTAAGAAAACAAAGAAATAAAACTACTCCTATTCCTACATAAATGAGAGAGAGAATGGATCACCTAATGCCACAAAATGAGAATTTACCATCATCCCACACCCCCAACTTATAGATCTTCAAAGAGTTCAAACAAGCATAAGAATATACAATGGCCACTTGTTTGATGAAATCTATTATATAACCCTGAAGCACATAAGGGTAAAAAGGGTCATGGTATGTAGAAAATAAAGAATGATCATGCACAAAGGTGCCAATTATGTTCATGCCATAAAGTGCTTGACCCTCCCCTTCTTCTTAGTCGGCCATGGGAATGATGCTTGCTCCAAAGGTTGGGACATGGAGCTCCAAAGGCTCCGGTAGGTTAGGACTAGGTGTTAGAGGTGTAAAAGTAGGGGTCACTTAATCCCTAGACATGGTAAGAATGTCCTCTAAACCATCAACATCCTCATTATCATGCACATTCCCAACATTAAACAGACCAAAGTCATCATTAAGGGTAGACTCATCACTACCCCACTCCTCTTGTTTGGAGTCCCCAATTTCGGACTCCTCTCTCTCAATTTCTTCATCCCTAAATTCATTTTCAATTATTTCCCCACTTACCTTAGGAATGTCTTCCTTAGACTCAAAGTCTTGGGGAAGGATGGTTTGGTTAATGATGTTCTCAATACTAAGGTCAGTGACGGGATGGATTTGTTCAATTGGATGGACTTACTCTTGGTTAGAGTAAAAATTAAGGTGATTTTCATTAAAGCTCACTTGGAGTGGAGGTGGATATTCAACGTGCTCATGGTGGTAATGAATTCGTGAAGCTTCACGAAAATAGTCAAAGGGGTTCTTGTAGGTTTGAAGGGATTCTTGATAATGCTTTGAAAAGGCTCCATCATGTTCCTTACCAATGTTAAATTCATTACACTCGCCAAGATTGGGAGGTGGTCGAGGAGGCTCCCTTTGACCATTAACTTTAAGGCATTCTCTAAGAGACATGTTAGATGGTTCTTGTGCTTTAAGCCTATTAGCCCGAATATAGTTTCTAAGAGATTTACATGGAGGTGTTTTCACACCACCATTCTCATAAATGCTCTCATTGCCACCATGGGGGGTGTGATTATATTCCCTAAAATTGGGAGGTAGTCGGGGAGGCTCCTTTAGGCCATTGGCTATAAGGTGTTCCCTCATTGTCATGTTGGATGATGGATGGTTTCAAAATGTGCCCCCAAACATAATGAAATGCACGATGAAAAATAAATGCAATGCACAAACAAGGGTAGCGCACCGCTACTCAACACATCATACACAACAATGCTCAATAATTGTCCATCCAAACCTCCAATCTCCGCATAATAAATTCCCCCAATTTAAACAATTTCAACCAACCAAACCTCCAATCTCCACAAGTTATATACCACCAATTTGTAGTATACACAATCCCTAATTCTCCACTAGCAATCCTCCAATCAAATTATTAAACCAAAAACAAAATATATATACATATCAAAACAAAATACCTAAAATAAAGAGAAAAAGAAAGAATGAAAATCTAACATGGTATTTACACAAAAAATGGAATGAAGTTACCGATGGCCTAAGCCGAAGATTCCTCCGTTATGGTAGATTGATGGAAATCTAATCCGCTAATTGCTTTCCAATCCCAAGACTTGTAGTGCTTGCCTAGTGCCTTTGGTCCCCGGCAACGGCGCCAAAACTTGACTTGCTCCGAAAACTACAAAATGAAGTTAGTACCCCGTAAGAGTACGGGGGTCGCGATGAAGTATAAATCGGTAATCTGTTATCGTTCTCTCCCAAGGGACCTACCCAAATATAGGCTCTAGCACTCAACTCACACTAACCTAAACTAGGATTGATTTGCAATTATGTAGAAAATTGGCTCTAAAATAAAAAGAAAAATAAAAGGACAAAAAATCTTTAGGTTTTTTATGGGGTTTTGATTTACTAAACTAATACAATGAAAATTAAAGCAATTAACTAGGCAATTGATTTAAATGTAAAGCAATTAAAATAGAAAGCTTGGATATGATTGATTCAATCCACCAATTCACAACAAGAATTTCAATAGAGGATTTTTATAACTCAAATCAAGAATCACACTGTGGATTCTTGATTCGGAATATTTTGACCATAAAACCTTGAGTTCATATTTAGTTGAGTGTAGGGATTAAACCAATTAATAAAACCCTAGAAGCAAACCTTATAAATGTGCAAGATTTATACCAATTGTTGAATTGCGCATAAATATTACCAAATGGGTTATGAATCTAAGTTTTCGAATAAATCCAACACCCAACCAAATAGAACTATACAAATCTATGAATAAAACTTTGAAGTTCATGAATCCCCACTGAAATACTTGAAAATCCTTTATGGATCTTCACAATCACACCCAAGAGATGTTTAGCTACTAGAATTCATAATAAAGAGCATAAATGAAGGTAAATCTAATATTAAACTAAGTAAAACTAGTGGTTGGTTGCTAAGAAAGTGAGAGAAAGTGGTAAGAAAGTGAAGAAAAATACATTACAATGAAAGAAAGTTACAATTTTTACTCCTACATTAACATTACAAACATAAATTTAAGCTAAAAATACACAAAAACATAAAAACCAACCTTGGAGGAGCCTCTCACGCTGCCCCCTTGGTTGCTACAAACCCAAAAAATCTTCCTCTCCTATTTTTTTCAAACAACACAGCTTTTAAGATCCAGATCTTTATCGACCGATCGATCGGCACTGTTCACCGATCGAACAGCCGATTGAACGGTCACTGTAGCGTTCGATCGGTCACTATTCACTTTTTATTATTCATGGGCACTGTTCTCCGATCGATCAGACACTATTCACTGATCGATCAAGCACTGTTCACCGATCGAACGGCTGATCAATCGGTAAAATACCCTCTCTAAAGTTTGCCAAACCAATCGATTGGTTACTATTCACCCATCCACTTTGAAGCTTAATTTGACCACCTTAGAGGACAAATTGTAGATCTTAAAGTCTTCTTTCCAATGGCACAAAAATCAACTTAATCGGATATTGGAGTAAAAAGATATGGCCAGAATACCGAGACGGGTTTAAATTTTCATGACCAAATTATTCGTCTTGAACCCGCTTTGATTATTCTTGCTTTTTTTTTGCCTTTATTAGCTTATATAACCTACAAAGCACACACAAAACATAATTAAATAAATATCTAACTAAAATAAGAAAATTAATACTAATATAAATCTAACAAAGTGCGAATCAGAAGCTTATGATTACACTTTTAGGGTGTAATCAATGGTGAATGTCATTTCCTTCTTCCTTTCCCAATTTGCGAATAATTATCAGGAAATTTTAAATTCAAATTTATTTAATCAAATTAAAGATGGTCAATTGTTGGGCGAGATTTCTGGTAAGTGAAATGATATGATTGAATTTTGACCATGAGTTGATTCGTATTCATTCCAGACCCCTACCTTATTTGACCATGATCAGAAATTGGGATGACATTGGAGAATTAGACCAATCTTTTGCATCTTCTGAGAGGTAGTTGTTTTCAACTTTGTAGGTGTGTCTTTTGAAAGGAATATCAAATATGTGGATATTTTTTAATTGAAAATGTTGAAGAAGTAGATTAGTTTCAGTTTCTTTATATTGAACACAGTTGAATAGTTTGGTATAAGGAATAAACTCTTTATATTAGTATCCCTCTGTCATCCCGGAAATTCCTAATGAACTAAAAGTTATTTACAAGTATAAATTTTCCATTTGTGGGTGCCCTCTTCCTTTTCCTGTATCTGTACTAATGCATTTTGCTGCATCAGGGCTGTTTGGCAAATCAAGCAAAGGATGTTATTGATATGGTTGTTGATCATGGATGCTACATAGACCAGAGTCAGAGCCTAAAATATACACATGGACCAGCCCGATTTCGAAAAACTTACTTCCCTACAGTTTCATGCATGGTTCAAGGTAAGAACTTTTGTTCCTAGTCGCTGGTGGTTTGAGATTTTCGTGATTGATGATTGATGATTTTAAGAACTCTATTTTAAAATTAATATATATCAGATTGAATCTAATAGCAGAGGACATTTAATAATAGTTATAATGAAAAATACACTACATGTAGTCTCTCATTGCATACATGGACCTTGTAAAGAGATTGGTTGTATCCCAAATTTGTACACAAGCTATTAACATATGTCTTTTCTTTTTAGCTTGACCACCTCTTGTCGTGGTCTTATTACTTTATGTAACAACATGCTGCTTGTTTCAGCCAGTTTAAAGGATTTAGACGCTGGGAAAATTCATCCCTATTATTTTCATTTCTTGTATTATTATTATTATTGAAACACAGCATAACCTAGATAAAGATGATTACAAGGAATTTGAAACGTTGATTCAAGAGGACTTGTATTATCATTTACATGAAAGATGTGTCATATATCCTCATCTTATCATTTTGTAATTTTATATTATCTATTGCTTGATTGAGTTCAATGGAAATGGCTTCTTTCTTTTTCTTTTTCTTTTTTTCTTAACTAATCTTTATACACAAGTCCTTAAGTAAGTATTTGGTATTCTGGGTTCGTAGTTCTGGAAAAGCAAAGCTTCTGTATAGATTTGGGTTCCATTTCTAGCTGCCTAGTGCCTGCTCATATCTATCTATGAGCAGGTTGTACAGAGTGATGGTAAACTCCGGTGGTACTCAGTGTTAACCATCGGGAGATGCAATCCCACAGGATCTATTGAGTCACTGAACCTGAGAAATGGTCTGTTTCTAGGCAATCGATACAAGTCAACTGCTGCAACATCTGATGCATCAAATCTACCAAATGAGAAATATGAGTATCAAGCGGAGGTACATATCTAAAACAATAGATATTGAAGGTCAAGAACTTGTTGACTGCCTTGGAACCATTACATAAAGTGGAACTACAAAGTTCTTGAAGGCATTGAAGGTACACCTATTTCTCTATTTTTTACTTGTTAGCCTCCCAGGCCTCCCCTGTAAGCACCCCATTTTTGACCGCTCGGCAGTCTACACTCCGTCCAGACTTGTTTTCAAGTCATTATGGACATATTCCAATCGAAACCAATCCTCTAGTCCAAATTCCGTCTTTCCATCGCTTCGCGGGCCTGTCAGGCCCAAATAAAGGCAAAATGACTAAAATGCCCTTAGGGGCATTGTCCTTTCCTTTCCAATTTCAATCCCTCTCTCGAGACAGTTTATTCCTCGAGACGGTCCGAGTAGCAAAACTACTCATAAAACCGTTAGAGTAGCGGAAATACTCACAAAACCGTCAGAGTGGCGGAAACACTCACAAAACCGTCAGAGTGGCGGAAACACTCACAAAACCGTCAGAGTGGCAGAAACACTCACACCATTAGAGTGGCGGAAACACTCAAAACCCAGGCACGTCTCTTCGGAGTCGGTAAGACCCCTTTCCAATCCCTCTCTCGAGACAGTTTATTCCTCGAGACGGTTCCAATCCAGGCACGTCTCTTCGGAGACGGTAAGACCCTTTTCCAATCCCTCTCTCGAGACAGTTTATTCCTCGAGACAGTCCGAGTAGCAAAACTACTCACACAACCGTTAGAGTAGCGGAAATACTCACAGAGCCATTAGAGTAGCGAAAATACTCAACCGTTAGAGTAGCGGAAATACTCACAGAACCGTTAGAGTAGCGGAAATACTCACAGAGCCGTTAGAGTAGCGGAAATACTCACAGTGCCGTTAGAGTAGCGGAAATACTCAACCCCGTCTGAGTAGCGAAAATACTCACACCGTGAGAGTGGCGGAAACACTCAAAACCTAGGTCAACACCAGTGGCTATTAGCTCACTTCGGTGAAAAATGACCAGACTACCCTTAGGACCTTTTTCGAGACTTTTCGGTCAAGATGACCATTTTGCCCCTAGGCATCCGAACGCCCCGGGAACCACACCGGCTCTGGGTATCAAACCGGTAATGTCCCGAGGATACTTTTTATAGTGTTCTCAACCTTCCTTTACCTTTCCAGATCATTCCAAGTCAGTTCCGGCCAACCCGGTACAAAATGATCGTTTTGCCCCTAGAGGGCCGGTCTCCTTCTTCGACCACACTGGCTCTAGGTATCAAACCGGTAATGTCCCGAGAATACTTTTTATAGTGTTCTCGACCTTCCTTTGCCTTTCCGGACCATTCCGAGTCAGTTCCGGTAAACCCGGTACAAAATGACTGTTTTGCCCCTGGTGGGCCGGTCTCCTTTTCCGACCACACCGGCTCTGGGAATCAAACCGGCAACCTCTGGGAACATTCTAAATAATGTTTCCAGATCCCAAGTCTTTTTCCGGGACAATCCGGGTTCGCCCCGGCAGTTTTCCAGTCCGATTGACCGTTTTGCCCCTAAAGGCCCGGTCAACCTTTCCGACCCACCTTATCCTCACTTTCCAAGTCAAATACCTCCAGGACACTATTTTAAGTGTTCCTGCTCCTTTCCGGCCTTCTGGGTCATTCTCGGCTCCTTCAAATCATTCCCGAACTTTCCGAAGTCACTCCTAGTGAAGCCAGGCTAAAATTTACATGGTAGTCACTAGTACAGGCGCCCAAATCTAGTCAAACATATGTTGCTTGCCGACCTTAATTGTTTCCTAAATGGCTGGCGCCACTAGTGGCGCCAAGCCAAAAAATGGCCTGGCGCCACTCCTAGTGGCGCCAGTGTATAATTTGGCCTAGCGCCACTGCAACAGGCGCCAGGTTTGTCTTCCCTCTATAAATACAGAGCCTCGTTCAACGTGAAAGGGGTCTGCAAACTTAACCTAAGAATCTCATATTTCGATATACAGAGCTCGAGCACCTCCAAAACCCTAGCCTCCCTAGGTTTTCCCAAACCCTAGCCACTATACACAAACCCTAGCCTCCTATACACTTACACACTCCCCCATATACTCATACACTAGCCTTCAACCATCTTTTGAAGACTTGAAGAGCTGTCATCCAAAGCTTGAAGACAATCCTTGAAGGTTGAAGAAGAAGATCAAAACGAAAATCGAAGACCGAAGACGGCGCGGCGCGCAAATTAAAGAAGATACAAGGTAGGCTTTCTCTTTAATTTTCCGCACTTCCCCCCTCTCTCTTCTTTCTCCAACCCACTTGGGTTTTCTCTATTTTAATCCCCCATCTCTTTCCCGCCCTTTCTTTGCATGCTTGAAACAAGGGGATTCCCGGTCCATGTGTAGGATTAGACTATTGGAAAGTCACCGTGTCGGGGGCTTTCTTCTAGTCTAATCAAAGACCACGTGGGTCCGGCCCCCTTGATTATGTGGTGAAGCCTTAACCTTGTATGTTCACGACCCCAAATTGCATTGTGCATATCATAATCTTGCATCTTCCAAAATTCGTTTTCAAAGTTGTTTTCAAAACTGTTTTCAAACTTGTTTTTCAAAATTGCATCAAAGTCTCTTTTTCAAAACTTGTTTTCAAAACCACAATTCTAGGGTGATTCTAGCCTTTCCATGGCTAGGGTTGCTTTAGGAAAGTGTTATATAAAAGTGACCTTTTGGTCTATATCTTCAAATCTTATTGTTTTCCAAAACCACTTTCTTAAAGTGGTTCTAGCCCTCTTATGACTAGAATTGTTTTAGGAAAGTGAGATGTTTTTTTACACCTTCTAAACTCTATCTTTTCAAAAATCTCTTCCTAAAAATCTCTTTTTCAACATACTTTCCTAAAACTCTCCTTTTTTAAAATTGTTTTCAAAAACTCCCTTCCAAAATCTATTTTTCAAAACTACCTTTTTCAACTCCTCTCCAAAATATTTTCCTCAAAATTCACTTTCTAAAATCACTCCCTAGATTCACTTTCCTAAAAAAAATCTCTCCTAAAAATCTTTCCAAAAACTCTCTTTTCTAAAATTTTCCTTCTAGAAATTCCCCTCTAGGTTTTCCTTCCAAAACCTTCGTTTCCAAAAACACACTTTCTAAAAATCCCTTTTCCTTAGAGCCCAAGTCAAGCCCTAGAACTCACAATTAGGAAACCCTAAATTTTCTTCCCAAAAACAAGATTTTCAAACTTTGCCCCAAACCTAGATTTCCAAAACCTCATGTTTTCACATAAAAAATATACATGTTTCCAAAACCTTTTTTTTCTACGTCAAAACTACAATTTTTCAAATCTAGGGTTTCTAGAATCTCCCTTTCCAAATCCTTGTCAAATATCTTCTCTTTAAGAAACCAAATACAATCTCTTCTTAATCCAAACCTTTCCTAATTCAATTCCTTCCTAAACCATAAGTTTCCTAAACCTAAACTCTAAATCTTTCCTTAAATTTCAAAATCCAATTCTTTCTTAATTCAAATCCTTCCTAAACTTTCACTTTCCTAAATCTTAAGTTTCCTAAACTTGAACATAAAAATCTTTCCTAAATTTTAAAACTCAACTTTCAAATCTTTCTTAATTCAACCTCCTTTCCAAATCTTAACTTTCTAAATTCAAGCTTTTAAACCTTTCCTAAATTCAAACCTTTCTTAATTTCAAGATTTTCTATAACTCTAAAATTTTCTAAAATCTTAAATCTTTCTAAACTCTAAAACTTTCTAAATCCTAAACTTTCCAAATTTCAAATCTTTTCAAATCCAAAGTTTCCTAAATTCAAAACTTTCTTAAGTTAAATCTTTCTAAACTTCCAAGCTTTCTAAATTTTAAACTTTTCAAAACTTCAACATCTTTCCAAATCTAAGACCTTTTTAAACTCAAAGCTTTCTTAATTTAAGACTTTCTTAAGTCGAAACTTTCTTAATTCAAACATTTCCTAAACTAAAACTTTCCTTTTTCAAATCTTTCTTAAAACGGAACTTTCTTATTTTCAAAACTTCCTTGTTTTCAAAACTTTCCAAAATCAAAACTTTCCTTCTTCAAACATTTCTAAATTCAAAACTTTCCTAAATTCAAAACTTTCTTAATTCAAAACTTTCCTAAAGTTGAAACATTCCAAATTCAAAGCTTTCCTAAGTTGAAACTTTCCTAATTTCAAAACTTTCCTAAATCGAACATTTCCTAATTCAAACATTTCCTAAATCTAATCTTTCCTAATCTCCTAGACCTTCTAAGTCAAGTCAAATCTTTCCTTAAGTCTCTTCTCTTTCCTAAGTCTAGGTTTCCTAAACCTTCATCTTTCTAAAACAAGTCCAAATCTATCTTTTCAAATCAAAATCCAATCTTCTCAATTTCAATTTTCAATCTCCTCTTCCAATCTCAAATCAAATCCAATTTTCAATTCAATCTCTTTCTTCCAATCCAATCTCTCTCTTCGAATCAATCTCTTTTCAATCGGACTCTTGTCCGAACTACGACTGACCTGATTTCCCCAAAGGGATACGTAGGCAACCTTCATAGGTGCGGTCACAATACTTTTCAAACTTTCAATTCCACCCTCATGGGTGTGGTTTCCAAAATTTTTCCAAATCTCAAATTCCAATCTATTTTCAAAATTCTAATTTCAAAATTTCTATTTTCAAATTTTTACTTCCAATTTTCAAACTTTCCAATTTCAAATTCTATCTCTTCAAATCTATTTTCAAATCAAATTCTTTTTAAATTTATTTTCAAATCTATTTTTCAATTCTCTCTTATTTTGCACTTGCATGTCATGCATCATGTTAGTTTTCAAATGTTGTTTTTCTAAAGTGAATAGGATTGGACATGGGTTAATTAAAGACTCTCATAGATGAATCAAGGGTAGATTGACATGTAGGTACCGAAAGGGCGGGGTAGGGTGATAGCTTAGTGCGTCTTCCCTACACGTAACCAACCTCCGAACCTAGATCACTGTTTTCAAAGACCAAAATGAGTTATTTTTCTAAAAAGGGCTAAATGTTTTCCAAAGGTTGCCAAACAACCTGTTTTTCTAAAAAACCCTCTCTTGAGGAGATATTTTCAAAATCGTTTTCCAAAAGCCTAAGTGTAGTCTTCGAATTATTCTTAGTTTTTAGATGACCTAACTCACCTTAATCAAGTTAGGTGGCGACTCCGAATCTTTTTCAAAAGTCCTTTATTCAAACCAATTTTTCAATTCAAACCTAGTCGCACTCATTCTTCTAGGAGGGTGAGTTCTAATGAGAGAGTACAATGTTTTTTCCGCTTATGTGAGTATTCCTCGAGTGCGAAAAATCTGGGCGCGACATCCCCCTTTCATATTATTTCTCACTTCCCTAGGTTAAAAGAGTTGTGACATTTTTTCATGTTTTTTTTTCTTAATTTTATTGTATCTAATATTTATATGTTTTTTTTAGGTTATTCTAAAAGAATAGATCGATGGTGTTTCTAGGCTTACTTGGTGATAAACTAAAAACTCTATTTTGTTGTATAAATTTTGGATTAGGGTCATTATTTTCAGAGAGACTATGTAATTTGTTTTTGTTGTATGAATTTTGATGAGAGATAATATTTGTTTTGGATAAATAAAGTATAGTAACTCTGTTAAGTATTTTGTAAGTGTTTGAATTTGAATGAATGTTTATGCTTTGTTATTTATATTATGTTAAATGTACATTTTATCAGGTAAAACAACAAATTACAAAAATTATTTGTAATTTATATGCAAAATTATTTTTTTAATAAATAAAGTATTAGCGATGGCCATTTGCCGTCGCTAAAAGTGAGAAAATTGTCATTAATTTAATACTTAATTGCGTTACTTTTTGCAACGTTTAGTTGTCGTCGCTAAAAGGTTTTTTGCAAAGGTCAAATCTGTATATAATTGAAGTCGCTATAAGTATTTGCAACGGTCTTTCACCGTTGCAAAAACTCATTAGCGTCAGGAAACAGGCCGTCGGAATTAAAAGCCACTTAACGACAAGTTTTTGCTACGGTATCCTAGCCGTCGCTAATAGTATCCATGTGTCGCTAAAACTATTTGCGACCCCTCCATTTCTGTCGCTGAAAATGCCATCGTAGCGCCTTCGCAAATGAGTATTTGCGACAGCAAATGGACCTTTTGCAAGGGTTTGTTGTCGTCACAAATACCAAGAAAAAATCAATATTTCAAATTTGCACATATGGAACTTCAACTAGGAAGCATTTCAACCTGCCAAGAATATAGCATTGAAATATGCATCTCATCTGTGTGTTGTTTTTCAAATCATTAATTGTTACAACTTAATGTTTAGGTTATGGATTCTCGACCTGCTTGAGGATGGAGAAAACTAACACACAGCATGTGGTTTCTTCACTTCAATCATATCATGTGAGACCTTCGTTAAGTTATCTTTAGCGAACAAAAATATTTGTCGCAACAATGACAATTTGGTCCTACAAAATAATCAACAACCAACTATTCTTCGCTACCGTTTTGTTGTTGTAGCTTTGACATAGAATGTTTTTGGCAACTAACTACAATTTCGTCACCAACAATATAATTCTGCAACCAAATTACTTGTCACCAAGAGTTTAACTTCTAGCGACAGGGTGTTCATTTAGTTGCGAAATACATTCAGCAACCAACTAGTTGGCTGTGAAAAGGTTACCAAAAAAATTCACCACTGCTAGTAACTGATATGTTGGAATGGAATGCATTGTAGCGACAAAATCATAGCTAAAAATACATACTAATTTTAGCACTATTTTATATTCGTCACCAAAATTATATTTGGAAAAAAATAGTCACAATTTAGAGGTAGCTAATCAATGCCAAATATTTTTTAAAAAATGTACAAGTATCCAAATATTTATGTGCAATACAAATCTTGAAACAAAATGTAGACATCAGAATACATAACAAAACTCTTCATTGATGCCCAAATCCCTCTGCGTGAGTCCATCTTTTATCTGTAACCAAAAAAAAATTATTAACATCTTAACAAACAAATTTTAATTTTGTTAAAATTATTAATATATCTTTTAGTTTTTTTCCAATAAAGTGACTCATCATACGATGAACTAGAAAAAATTCACTTGCATAGAATTAAAAGAATGCAGGTGATTGATTCAGTTCACAATAAAAGATGCTTCACTTCCCAATTAAAGATGCTTCACTTCTTGTGCTAACACTATCTCCAAGTTCCTATCAGTGACACTTCACAAGCTGAGGCATGTCATGTATTTGCTGCATCAGTTCACTAACTAAACATGCTTGGTGATCATTGTACTATACTTTCCCCTGTTTTCTTTTGTCCTTTTGTTATAATCTTCATATTGTGGCAAGACTCATAAATTGTGTTATTATTAAAAGCACATTAATCTTAGAGCTAAACATTTAACATATGTAAAATGAAGCAGGATATCTTCTGAACCCCACAAAATTTTCAAAAATTAGAAGAAACCAAAAACCAATCCTACATATCAAAACATTAAATACGCATCACTACAACAATTTTTTCATTTACTGACGAGATTTTTTATGATGATCTTATTATCGTCTCAAAAGGTATTTTTCAAAGAGGAGTATTAAGTTTGTCGTAAATAAAATTACCTCTTATGATGAAACTAAACTCCTCGTTGAAAGTTGTCATTAAAAGTTCCCCCAATTTTTCACACAATGGGATTTCGGAGGGAAATTTTTGTTAGGCCAAATGTATCTTGTTAGGATGAGTCCGAAATTGTCATAAAAAGGTCTCTATTCATTGGAAAAAAGTCTAGTAGTTTGGTTATACTAAGTACTCAATAGTAATTTATATTAAATAGCAACACATAATGGGTGAATTAATACATCAGAAATCTAATTTTTTGGTGCCGTGGAGAAACTTTTAAGAGAAAATATCACATTGCAAAATTTGATAGGATGTTTTCTTAAAAATCTCTCCACTACACTACAAATTCAGATTGTCGATATATTCATACACCACGTATTTCCATATAATGGGGATTACTACTGAACACTCAGTACTACCTAACTACTAGATTATTTTTCCTATCCATGGCCCACTTTCAATACACATACTTTACTCGATTATTCTTACACTGCTGACTCATCCTTTCCACGCTCACCGCGATGGAGGTGCTTGTAGTTTAAGTAGGGGTACTCCCACTATCGTGTTCTCCCATGAGACCTGTGCCAATCTAGCAATAGAAACGAGTAGAGTTTAGAAACGTATTCAAATTGCAACCGCAAACCAAGAGTGAAATCGATGGCTATGTTAACTAAAATTGACCGAAAATCTTTTGGTGTTTGAGGGTTTGATTTACTAGCAACTAGGCAAACAATTAAAATGAAATTGAAACCTACAACTTGATTTTAGTTAAAGCAATTTGACAATTATGAAAATTCTACTACAACAACCACAATTATGACTAAATTAACTCTTAATTTAACCGAAATTTCAAATGAGCACAAGTAGGGATTTAACTTGATTAAAAAAGGGATTTGGGTTCAAATGTTCCAATCTACCAATTCTAACATGAAATTTGAAAGGGAGAGTTTGGGTTAACTCAAATCAAGAACCGTCCAAAGGCCCTTGATTCGGAAAGTTTAGCTTTGAAATTTTATGAATCTCTAATTATTTTGGAATTAAGTTTTATCACAATTTATGGGTTCTTTAGAAATAAATCACATGTTATTAACTATGATTATAGATCTAAGATTTCTACAACAATTAATTCTAATATAATAAGAGAAAAATATGCAAAATAGATATTCAACAAGATTCAAGGACTCCCCTTTCATTTTCCATGCATTCCTTGGTAGATCTTCACATTTGCTCCCAAACAATAAGTTTAGCTTGAAGATTCCATGGTTGAGAGCTTCCCAAAGTGTAGAGACAACATCTTGAGTTTAAATCAAAAGTGAATATATATTGAAATATAGGAAATGTGAAAGATTACACTAAATCAACACTAGAAATCTATCTAAACACTTTCCAAAGTCCTAAATACAACAAAGTAAAGTAAATCTAAGCAAAATACATGATTTTCCCCTATTCTCCCTCTCTACCCGCAGCTCAAACCCTAAAATCTAACTTATTTCTGTTTTTTTTTTCGACTGCTGGGTTGTAGGGCAAATCTGCACTCACCGTCCAAAGTGCGTCCTAAGTACATCCGATATGCGTCCGGACGCACCGTCCAGACAGTGCCATAACCGTTCGGACGGTCTTCGGACGAGAAATCTCGGCTCTGTGTTTCGTCGAACGGAAAAAGACGACTTTGTGATAGCTTAGAACGGGAAATATCAACTCTGAAACGGCTTTGGACGAGAAATATCGACTCTGGAACTCCAATCTCCATCGTAGCGTCCGAACGGTAATTCGCCCATCTGAACGGGGCGTCCGAACGGTTTAGGCATCCGAACGGTCATTTGTCCGTCTGAACGCACCGTCCAAACGGTTTAATCGTCCGAACGGTCCATCCGGACGAACTTCTCCTCTTTAAGTCCTTTTTTCACCATTTTATCACCAAAAACCTACAATACACATAAAAAACCACTTTAAATCAATTTATGGCTAATAATCTATTCTAATACCTATATAGAGGCTAACAAACACTTAATTAGGGGACAAAGATTACACTTTTAGAGTGGAATCAACACCCCCCAACTTAGCTTTTGCTAGTCCTTAGCAAAAAATGTATTATAGAAAGGAGATAATTAAAGACAATAAAATAAACAAAATATGCACAACCCACTCAAGATATCGATGGACACATCTCAAACCTCAAACACATGTAGGAGTTTATGCAAAAATTCATACACTAGAGAAGTTTGTGCTCGTGTGTTTGATAAGCCAATGCTAAGCAACATATAAGGAACTCAATTGTGCACTTCCGAACCGTAAAGTTTTGATTCAATCCTCACCGGGCAGACACTCAAAATGAAAGACCCACATGGTTCACACAATGATATATTCAACAATGGAGTAAATATACATGGCAAAACAAGTGAACATATCCAAGATAAAGAACCGGACAATATGTATGTGTATCGCCTTTGGCATAACTTCCTGAAAGAATGTTCATAGATGCACAATGATTCAAAGAATTAACAAGATAAAACTTTTACTCTAATGAAAATTATAATAAAGCATCTTTGGATCGATTAAGTGATTTGGAAGGCGAAGAGGTAAAGTAGGAATGATGCGAGGTAAATACAAAACACATCACATGTCAATGAGGTGATGAAAAGATATCATATCCAACTCCTCCCTTGTTATGTACCCAAAAATCCGAACAATAAACATTTTCAATTTTTTTACAACTCCTTCTCTACAACTTCGATGCCATTTTGCATTATGCTCATAACTTCTTCTTCTTCTATTTTTTTTTATTTTTTTTATATCATATACCTACTTCTTTTTCTTTTCTCTTACTCTTCTTCTTCTTCTTCTTCTTCTTCTTTTTTTTTTTAAATATATCTTCGTTTCCCAACATAGTATAGAATAAGGATATGAAATACAAAAATTTCAATGATATCTTTCGAGGAAGAAGTTGGTAATAAATGAAATGATAAATGGGTTATATGGTGAAAGAAAAAAAAAGGGGATAATGGCTATCAAGAAGGAAATGGGCTTAGAATTACATAAACATGCCAAATTATAATATTCCACGTAGTAAAAGTGTCAATGCCAAGATCAGAACTCATCTTATGAACCAAAAGCAAGCATAAAGAAGTTATTCAAGAGAAATGAGGATGAAAGATCAATCCTTGAGTAAATGTAGACTCTCAAAAAGACGGTAAACGCTCTAAAGTGCACAAGGTGATAATCTCCACTAAGTATGGACGAAAATGCAATGTAGAGTAGCAAAAATATGTTGCAAAGCATAACTCATTTGAAAAGTGTATAACTTTCTACCAATGCATGAATCAAGCACTCTCCATGGAGTTAAAAGTAAGACAACGAGTCCATCTCAATCTAAGTTAGGTCTTAATATCAAAAATGGTGCTATAGTGCATCAAAAATGAGTCAACACATCAATCGCAAAAGCTAGCTAAGCATGCATAATAAGAGATGTAATTAGATGCGTGAGAGAAATGAAGACTGATACTGATACCATACACTACCAAAATCCCCAACAAAATGGTACAGGCGAGTAACATAAACCAAAATTTGAGAACACATGTAGCTAAACCATCCAACAATATAAGATAAAGAGCAAGGGAATACAAAAGTAAATGATGTACAGTAAAGAAAGCTCAAAATATAATCCACTATATCAAAACAATATACACTATGTCAAAACAATATACAAAATCTGATGCAATGATATGCTATGTGTGTACAAAAATGCATCACAATCCTAAACTATCAATCATCTCCATCGTCATCTGGAGGCGGTGCAACAGCAAACCTAAGGGCCCGGACCTTAACAAAAAGCTCCTCTATGATCCTGGTCTGGCCTCGGGTCTGACCCTGAAGTGTGGTAATCTGCTCAGACTGGGCTCGGATCAGGCCCTGGAATGCAGTACTTTGCTTAGACTGGGCTCGAATCTGGCCCTCAAGTGCAGCAAAATGAGCTGCGTGGGCAGCCTCTAGCCTAGCAATGTCGGCAGACTGCTGTGCTGATCCTGCAGCTAACATATCTAAGGTCTGCCACATCTGCTCAAGCATCTACAATGTCGGATCGGGTATCGGTGGTGGTTGAAAGTGTTGTTGCTGCTGCTGATGCTGATGAATATCGAGGTCGTACTGGTCCGGGTCAACAAGATCCGACTCAGCAAGTCTCGGCTGCTGCTGCTGCTGCTGTGGCTGGAACTGCTCTTGCTGCTGCTGCAGTTTGCGAGATCTCAATCCCCGCTGGATGGTGGATCTACCAATGGGCTCCCTCGACTGCAGGAGACGAGGAAGTCCAACAGCAGGGGTCTCGAAAATAGCCTTGATCACCCGTGTCAAAAGAACCGCGAAAGGGATGGATCCCTGAGCACGCGAGTGCAAGCACTCCTCCGCTAGGGCTCTAAACTGAAATCACGGGAGATCTATGGACCTACCCGCCCCAATAGCCCACAAAAGACTAGCCCTACCCCTCTTAACCTCAGAATGCCTAGCAATGGGGTAAACGGACTGACAACAAAAAATATACAAAGGGGCGTAAATCGGAAGCAATGAGCTGACCGCCACCTGCCGACGCAAACCCCAATCAGTGCCTGGGAGGCAAACCTCGTCGAAAATGACACTGAAGTCATCCGGGGCCCCCCTAGATGGGAAACTATACTGAGGGTCTATCACTCTAGGCAGCCCATACAACTCTGCAAAAGTGGCGAGGGTGATCCCAATGTCAAACCCTCTAACCCAGGACGTAATCTGCTCGTGTCCTGGGGTAATACAACAGGCTATCACATTCACCATAAACTCGGCAAGTAAGACAAAAATGGCCTCTCCCTCGAAGGTAATGAGAGGGACACAACCCCAGGCCTCAAACGCCTCGGCCCATAAAAAACCAGGACCCCTAAACTGCTCTAGGTCCATCTGGCGCTCAAACACTATACCCCTCTTAATCCAAGTCTAGGAGAATGCCTCGAAGGCATCCTCTGAGACAAAACGAGTGACATCATAGGCTGGGGCTGGCTCAGCCTCAGCTGCGCTAGCTGGAAGGGCACCTGGGGCCCCTCTGCCTACCATAACTATCTAAATACCCTATAAAGTCTCCTAGGTAAAGAATAAAAAAAATGCGAGGAAAGATACAGGAATACCTAGGGAAGTGTGAAACAAAGGGTGGAGGAGTCAAGGGTGCGTGCTCGGGCTCTGGCAGGGCTCCGCTGTCGTCCAGAAGCTCTCAAAGCTCTCAAAAACTCCCCATATAGCATCTGTAGCGAGTCTGAACTCAATACGGACAATGCCTATTTATAGGGGACGCTAAACGTTCGACGCGCGTCTAGATACCGTCCGGACGCACCGTCCAAACGGAGAATAACCGTTCGAACGGTCAAAAATCTGTCCGAACGGTCCAATTAACGCGCGTCTGGATACCGCCCAAACGAGAAATGATTACAAGACGGGCCGTTCGAATTCACCGTCTGAACAGTAAAGGTAAGCGTTCAGACGCACCGTCCGAACGGACAACGCGTTTGGGAGCACCATCTGAACAGTAAATCCCAAAAAAATTTGATTATGATGCAGCGGGTATTAAGAGAACAAGAAAATAAACTCTAATCCGTTAATTCACCACGAATACCGGATTCAGAGCCGTCCTGCAACCTATTGGTTCACCACGAATGATAGGTTCTAGGGCATCAAACACTCGTTGATTTTCGAAAAAAATACCGAATGGTTGGAAAAGTGCAAAAATCGCACACAAGTGTTTTATTCATCAAAAGTTGCTGAAAATGTCTTAAACAAGAACATAAATAGGCGGCACAAAACCCTAGGCTCGGGACAAAACCGGGTTAAAAGGAAAACTGACAAAAAGCCCAAAAAAATAAGCCCAAAACACAAAATAGGCTCAAAGCCATATTTAGAAGCGTTTTTTCACGATTTCCTAGGCTACAAAATCATTTTATTACTTTTCCCTTTCTCCGGCTCGTCAATACCTTTTCAACAACATATTATAATGGCGAAACGGAGTTACGAGTCAAAAGTTATGGTCGATTGAAGTTTACCGACCATTGGCCCTGGTATATCGCCGTCGCCGCGTCTCCAAATAATCTTCGGCTATGCGATCCGCACCAGATTATACACAGAAAAACCTAGAAAACTCAAGAGACTAAACAAAAACTAACTTTAACAACAAAAACTACAAAAGAATAAAAAAAAAAAAAAAACAAACTATACAACTTTACACAAAAACCGAGCACGAAACAAGCTCGCCCCACCCCCCACTTAAAAGGTTGCATTGTCCTCAAAGCAACAATAACACAAAAGAGGCCGGGACATCAACCACCGGAGGGCGGGAGCACATAGGGGACAATCATCAAGTCAAGATTGGTAGATCAATGAGATCCACACAATCTACCTCGCCTCGGAAAGGCTCGAAGTAAGGCTTTAACCTTTGCCCATTGACCTTGAAAGGTGTGTCATTCTTAAGATTTTGCACCTCAACAGCACCATAGGGAAAGATTTCCCTAATTTGGTAGGAGCTGGACCATTTACTCCTTTACTTTCCCGGAAAGAGATGCAACTGGGAATTGTAGAGAAGAACTTTTTGACTAACATGAAAAGATTTGCGATGAATGTGTTGGTCATGACGGACTTTCATTTTAGCCTTTGAAATTTTTGCATTTTCGTACGCATCATTTCTTATTTCATCTAGCTCATTCAATTAGAGCTTCCAGGTGGTCGCCGATTTCACCCAACCCCTCATTATACTGCCAAATAGCCCAATATGCCTTATGTTCAACCTCAACCGGGAGGTGACATGCTTTTCCATACACAAGACGGTACGAGGAGGCACCTATAATGGTTTTGTAAGCCATTCGATAGGCCCACAATGCATCAATTAAGCGCAAAGACCAATCCTTTCGAGACGGATTAACCGTCTTGTCCAAGATTGTCTTGATTTCACGGTTGGCTAATTTGACTTGACCTTGTGTTTGGGGATGGTATGGCAAACCGACTGTGTGAATAATGCCGTACTTTCTCATGAGTAACCCTAATGGCTTATTACAAAAATGGGAGCCACCATCACTGATGATGGCCCGAGGCATACCGAACCGGGAAAAAATGTATTCTTTGAAAAATTTGACCACAACTTGGTGGTCATTGGTTCGTGCCGGCATTGCCTCTACCCATTTGGAAACATAATCTATAGCCACTAAGATATAAAGATACCCAAAAGAACTAGGAAATGGACCCATGAAGTCTATACCCCAACAATCAAAAACCTCCAAAACAAGGATAAGGTTAAGGGGCATCATGTGTTTCCTAGAAAGGCTCCCGAGCCTTCGACATCTATCACACGCTACACAAAATGAATGCACATCTTTAAACATAGTCGGCCAATAGAATCCACTTTGCAAAATTTTTGCCACGGTTTTCTTCGAAGAGAAATGGCCCCCACATGCATGAGAATGACAAAATTTTATTACACTTTCAAATTCCTCATTCGGCACACATCGTCGTACAACTTGATTCGAGCAATATTTGAACAAATACGGCTCGTCCCAAAAAAATTGTCTTACTAGCCTAAAGAATAGCCTCTTATCCAATGCGGACCAATAAGAAGGAATGGCTTTTGTGGCCAAATAGTTGGCCACATCGGCGTACCAAGGAGTTAAGGCTTGATTCAAGGCGTTGCAAGACATGAGTTGCTCGTCGGGGAAGTTCTCACAAATAGGAGAGTCGTCTTTGGTAAGGTGCTCAAAAGGGAGGCGGGACAAATGATCAGCGACAATGTTTTCCACCCCCTTTTTATCCCTAATTTCAAGATCAAACTCTTGAAGAAGGAGAGTCCACCTAATTAATCGAGGCTTTGCGTCTTGTTTGGACAAGAGGTATTTAAGTGTAGCGTGGTCAGTGAAAACAATCACATGAGACCCTACTAAATAAGAGCGAAACTTGTCCAAAGCAAACACAATAGCCAAAAGTTCTTTCTCGGTGGTGGTATAATTTATTTGGGCCTCATTCAAAGTTTTGTTCGCATAATGGAGCATATGAGGTTTTCTCTCATTTCGTTGGCCCAACACGGCCCCCACAACCAAGTCGCTAGCATTACACATTAATTCAAAGGGTAGGCTCCATTCCGGAGGCTGGATTATGGGAGCCGTAATGAAATGATTTTTCAACTTATCAAAAGCTAGCTGACAAGACGGAGTCCACTCAAATGGAACGTCTTTTGCCAAGAGGGCACATAAGGGCCTAGAAATGGAACTAAATGATTGAATGAAGCGCCGGTAAAAACCGGCATGCCCAAGAAAGATCTCACATCTCTCACGTTCCTAGGGGAGGGTAGCTTTTGAATAAGTTCGACCTTGGCGGGATCTACCTCAATGCCCCTCCCGAAGATGATGTAGCCTAAGACTATACCATGTGTCACCATAAAGTGACACTTCTCCCAATTCAACATAAGATTGCTCTCCTCACAACAGTTTAGTACCGACTCTAAGTTTTGAAGACATTAAGCAAAGTTGTCCCCATATACGGAAAAATCATCCATAAAGACCTCTAAAATTCGTTCCACCATATCACTAAAAATACTTATCATGCATCTCTGAAAAGTGGCGGGAGCATTGCATAACCTAAAGGGCATTCGCTTGTAAGCAAATGTGCCAAAGGGGCATGTAAAAGTGGTTTTAGCTTGGTCTTCCATGTCAATAGCCAATTGATTATATCCGGAGTAACCATCAAGGAAACAATAGTAGGCGCGGCCCGCTACCCACTCCAAGACTTGGTCAAGGAAGGGAAGGGAAAAATGATCCTTGGTAATTACGGCATTCAAGCGACGGTAGTCTATACACATACGCCATCCGGTTTGGATGCAGGTATGTATCAATTCATTATTCTCATTTTCAACTACCGTCACTCCGAACTTTTTGGGGACAACTTGCGTGGGACTCACCCATTTAGAATTGGCAATTGGGTATATAATTCTCGCATCAAGAAGTTTTTGCACCTCACCCCTTACAACTTCCTTCATAGTTGGGTTCAGTCTGTGTTGTATTTGGCGCACCGGCTTAGGCCCTTCCTCAAAATATATGTGATGAGTGCATACAAGAGGGCTAATGCCGTGCAAATCGGCAATTGTCCAACCTATGGCTTTCCGGTGCCTTTTGAACACCTCCAACAAGCTCGTTTCTTGAGCCTTCGTAAGTGATGAAGATATCACTACGGGATAAGATTCACCTATACCCAAAAAGAAATATTTAAGGGTAGAAGGCAAAGGCTTCCTATCAGGCGTAGGAGCCTCTAGTTCGGATGGTTGAGGCTTGGTAGGGTTAGGGGTCAAAGGTTCAAAAGTGAGGGTCCATTGACCCACCGCCATGATAGGACACACCTCTAGACCACTACCCTCATTAAAAACATCCCCATCTTCCTCATCTCCCAAGCAATCTAGAGCCTCACTAAATGTCAACATTCTCTCCAAAGGGTCTTCTACCATTCGCCTCTCGAAGTGCTTTTGCACTATTGAATCAATAAGATTCACCTCCCGGACGTCCTCTAAATCCCCCGGTTGTTTTCTCGCGTTAAATATGTTAAGTTCAACGAACATGTTCCCAAAGGACAATTTTAAAAGACCCCCCCGCACATGGATGATGGCATCACATGTGGCTAAGAAGGGTTGCCCCAAATTGATAGGAATGTGGTTCTGGGCATGGGGATCTACAACCGGGTGAGTGTCTAAGACCACAAAATTGGCTGGGTAATAAAACTTATCAACTTTTACTAAAACATCCTCAACTATTCCCCTAGGGGCTTTGATCGATCGGTTCGCCAACTGAAGTGTAATCCTCATAGGTTTCAATTCACCTAGCCCCAATTGCTCGTACACCGAGTACGGCAATAGATTCACACTCGACCCCAAGTCTAGAAGGCACCCCTCTATCCTATGGTCTCCTATGACACAAGTCACGGTAGGACAACCGGGATCTTTGTACTTTGGTGGGGTTTTGACTTGGACAACGGAATGGACATCCTTAGTAAGAAAAGCGTTCTCCCTCACATTTAATCTCCTCTTAACAGTACATAAATCCTTAAGGAATTTAGCATAAGAGGGAACTTGTTTAATGGCTTCAAGGAGTGGTAGATTTATTTTGACTTGCTTGAAAGTCTCATAAATCTCCGAACTTAATTGATTCTTAGGTTTAACTAACCAGTGAGGAAATGGAGCATGAGCCAAGATCTCACGTTCCTCTTTAAAACTTTCCTCACCATTGGGCATGGACCCACTCGGCTGTTTCTTCTCACAATTCCCTTCTTCCTTCTTTTCTCTCTCATTTTTTTCTTTCTCACTCCCCTCCTCATTCTCACTTGGTACTCTCTCAACCCCTTTTCCTTTTCTAGACTCTTCCTCATTAACGCCCGACCCCTCATCTACCTTAGACACTTTTACCCCACCCTTAAGGTCCCTAGGAAGGATGGTCTTGTCAATGGCTTTACCACTCCTCAAAGTGGTAATGGCCAAAACATTCTCATGGCAAGCTGATGGTTGGGCCAAGGTTTCGGTGGAATGGACTTGCCTAGAACGATTGGGTTGAGGTTGGGCAGGCAACTTACCCTTCTCAGTGAGGGTCAACGCTTGAGTAAGAAGAGTCAATTGACTCTTGATGTCATCTAAAGTTTTGTCAACCCGTGAGTTTACCCCCCTTTGGGTTTGGATGAATTGTTGGAGAGTATCCTCCAACGACTTTCGATGTAGGGGGTGGTATGTGTTGGGTTGAGCTTGAGGTGGAGGTTGGAATGGTTTAGGTTGGGTAGGAAATGATGTGACTGGTGGAGGTTGGTAATGTTGTGAGTGTGATTGTGAAGGAGGCGCTTGATAAGATTGAGGGTTGTTATACCCTCCCTGATAAGCTTGGGGATTTGAAGTCCCCTCATTGCGCCATCCAAAGTTAGGATGATCCCCCCATCCCAAGTTGTAAGTATTGGAGTAGGGGTTTCCCCCACCTCAATTGTATTGCCCAATAGCATTGGCTTGGCCATGCAAGGCTTCTTTAATCCCCGGC
The DNA here is from genome assembly GCA_033060915.1 of Euryodendron excelsum. Classification (NCBI taxonomy): domain Eukaryota; kingdom Viridiplantae; phylum Streptophyta; class Magnoliopsida; order Ericales; family Pentaphylacaceae; genus Euryodendron; species Euryodendron excelsum. The sequence goes on from CM065382.1 coordinate 3,877,374, forward strand.
ATAACTGGGCATGACGTGGTGTCATGCTCTTTGGTCTCACAAACCGCATAACACATTCCCTTCGGCTCTTCACTCCCCACCAAACTTACATTCTTAAACTCTAAAGCCTCTAATTTTCTCGCCATTGTGGCAAGCCTAGCATTCATATCATCAACTTCTTTCAATTGATATTTCGCCCCTTGCGTGTTTGGTCTACCTTCGGGATTTTGGGTCCTGGTAGTTGCCCAATCGCGAGCCTAATTAGCTAGGTAATCAAAGTATGAATAAGCTTCATGAGGGTGCTTATCCATAAATGTTCCCGCACACATAGTCTCAACGAATTGCTTGAGTTGGGGCGTTGACGAAGAGTAAAAGATGTTGATAATGTGTCATTCGGAAAAACCATGGTGTGGACAAGAAACTAAAAGCCCTTTAAACCGCTCCCAACACTGAAAAAATGATTCTCCCAACATTGGAGAAAATTGTGAGATTTGGCATCTAAGCGCCTCCGTTCCATTTTTCGGGAAAATTTTTTTCAAAAACTTTCCTTGAAGAGTTTGCCAAGAATGGATGGAAAGTGGTCTCAAAGAATTGAACCACGTCTTAGCAATGTCCTTTAAACAAAATGGAAAGATTTTAAGGAAAAAGATTTCTCGTGGACACGAGTTGTCCATCACTAAGGAGCATACATCCTCAAATTCCTTGATGAAGGCATAAGGCCTTTCCGAATCAACTCTGTGGAATTGAGGAAGCAATTGCATCATGCCCGGCCTTATGTTCAAAGCGGCATAGTGGGGCGGAATAACAAGGCAAGAACTCGATGTTTGCCGCGGTGGGTTTGAAAAATCCCTCATTCGGAATTGGGGAGCCCCCATGTTCCCATGGTTGCTCGCATTTTCCATGTTCTCACCCCCTAAACCATGGGCCGGATGTAAAGGAGGGTGTTGTGGCAATCCACCCATCGGTGGGTTTGGCAAGATATTTGGATTAGGTGGAGCATCATTAGGTAGCCTAATTTCGGGATTTTGGTCATCCATAGGTGGTGCACCTAGGTTGACTACTAATGAAATTACGGGAGAAGGTGTGTTAGCCGGTGATGGTGGGTCAACTCGTAAAAGGCGTCTATTGTCAATTCGTGCCCAATGGGACATGCAAATGTAATGCGTAAATAGTATGCCTCAATCCTAGTCAACACATCATACACAAACAATATATATATGCCGGATAACGGCTTTTTCTCTTTACCGGACAACGGCTTTTTAACTCCAATCTCCCACTCCACGTGCTAAAATACCACCGATTAGCAAATAAAGCGCACACTAACCTAACTCCTCTAATGCTCCTAACAATATGCAACGCTACTAGTTAATCAAACAAAAGAAACTATTGAAAAAAAAGAAATAAAAATCCTAACATGGTATCCACATTGAGTTTGAAGAAATTACCTAGGCCCGAAGCCATAGATGCTTCCCTCGTAGGTGGGTGATCAATTCCCACCTTGTTTTTATGATTCGCAATTTTTTTCATTTTCGCACTTTGCTCGTTCCTTCAAGTCCCTGGCAACGGCGCCAAAACTTGACTCGTCCTTTCCACGCTCACCGCGATGGAGGTGCTTGTAGTTTAAGTAGGGGTACTCCCACTATCGTGTTCTCCCATGAGACATGTGCCAATCTAGCAATAGAAACGAGTAGAGTTTAGAAACGTATTCAAATTGCAACCGCAAACCAAGAGTGAAATCGATGGCTATGTTAACTAAAATTGACCGAAAATCTTTTGGTGTTTGAGGGTTTGATTTACTAGCAACTAGGCAAACAATTAAAATGAAATTGAAACCTACAACTTGATTCTAGTTAAAGCAATTTGACAATTATGAAAATTCTACTACAACAACCACAATTATGACTAAATTAACTCTTAATTTAACCGAAATTTCAAATGAGCACAAGTAGGGATTTAACTTGATTAAAAAGGGGGTTTGGGTTCAAATGTTCCAATCTACCAATTCTAACATGAAATTTGAAAGGGAGAGTTTGGGTTAACTCAAATCAAGAACCGTCCAAAGGCCCTTGATTCGGAAAGTTTAGCTTTGAAATTTTATGGATCTCTAATTATTTTGGAATTAAGTGTTATCACAATTTATGGGTTCTTTAGAAATAAATCACATGTTATTAACTATGATTATAGATCTAAGATTTCTACAACAATTAATTCCAATATAATAAGAGAAAAATATGCAAAATAGATATTCAACAAGATTCAAGGACTCCCCTTTCATTTTCCATGCATTCCTTGGTAGATCTTCACATTTGCTCCCAAACAATAAGTTTAGCTTGAAGATTCCATGGTTGAGAGCTTTCCAAAGTGTAAAGACAACATCTTGAGTTTAAATCAAAAGTGAATATAGTCCTTGTAGTATAGTGGTAAGTATTCCCGCCTGTCACGCGGGTGACCCGGGTTCGATCCCCGGCAACGGCGCCAAAACTTGACTCGTCGTTTCCACGCTCACCGTGATGGAGGTGCTTGTAGTTTAAGTAGGGGTACTCCCACTGTCGTGTTCTCCCATGAGACCTGTGCCAATCTAGCAATAGAAACGAGTAGAGTTTAGAAACGTATTCAAATTGCAACCGCAAACCAAGAGTGAAATCGATGGCTGTGTTAACTAAAATTGACCGAAAATATTTTGGTGTTTGAGGGTTTGATTTACTAGCAACTAGGCAAACAATTAAAATGAAATTGAAACCTATAACTTGATTCTAGTTAAAGCAATTTGACAATTATGAAAATTCTACTACAATAACCACAATTATGACTAAATTAACTCTTAATTTAACTGAAATTTCAAATAAGCACAAGTAGGGATTTAACTTGATTAAAAAGGGGGTTTGGATTCAAATGTTCCAATCTACCAATTCTAACATGAAATTTGAAAGGGAGAGTTTGGGTTAACTCAAATCAAGAACCGTCCAAAGGCCCTTGATTCAGAAAGTTTAGCTTTAAAATTTTATGGATCTCTAATTATTTTGGAATTAAGTTTTATCACAATTTATGGGTTCTTTAGAAATAAATCACATTTTATTAACTATGATTATAGATCTAAGATTTCTACAACAATTAATTCCAATATAATAAGAGAAAAATATGCAAAATAGATATTCAACAAGATTCAAGGACTCCCCTTTCATTTTCCATGCATTCCTTGGTAGATCTTCACATTTGCTCCCAAACAATAAGTTTAGCTTGAAGATTCCATGGTTGAGAGCTTCCCAAAGTGTAGAGACAACATCTTGAGTTTAAATCAAAAGTGAATATATATTGAAATATAGAAAATGTGAAAGATTACACTAAATCAACATTAGAAATCTATCTAAACACTTCCCAAAGTCCTAAATACAACAAAGTAAAGTAAATCTAAGCAAAATACATGATTTTTCCCCTATTCTCCCTCTCTACCCGCAGCTCAAACCCTAAAATCTAACTTATTTCTGTTTTTTCTTCGACTGTTGAGTTTTAGGGCAAATCTGCGCTCACCGTCCGAAGTGCGTCCTAAGTACGTCCGATATGCGTCCGGACGCACCGTCCGGACGGTGCCATAACCATTCGGACGGTCTTCAAAAGAGGGATCTCAGCTCTGTGTTTCTTCGAACAGAAAAAGACGACTCTGTGATAGCTTAGAACGGGAAATATCGACTCTGGAATGGCTTTGGATGGGAAATATCGACTCTGGAACTCCAATCTCCGTCGTAGTGTCCGAACGGTAATTCACCCATTTGAACGGGGCATCCGAACAGTCTAGGCATCCGAACGGTCATTTATCTGTCCGAATGCACCGTCCGAACAGTTTAACGTTCTGAACGGTCCGTCCGGACGGACTTCTCCTCTTTAGGCCCTTTTTTCACCATTTTATCACCAAAAACCAACAATACACATGAAAAACCACTTTAAATCAGTTTATGGCTAATAATCTATTCTAATACCCATATAGAGGCTAACAAACACTTAATTAGGGGACAAAGATTACACTTTTAGAGTGGAATCAACTGCCTTCTCTGTAGACGTGTCTCTCTCTAAATCTCTAAGGTAAATTCTGTTCTATGTTGTCTCTCTCTCTTAATCTCAGACTCACTTTGACAACTTGACATTTTGTTACTCAGTCCTTCTTCTCACTATTTGAGAGTAGGAAAACCCTAACACTGTATTTTCTCACTCAATTGTTTGATTCCCTCCTTTCCTCTGCGTTTTTTATTTTGATTTATATGTCACAAACACAAACTATGTTCATACATTCATATACAATCATGATTATATACTGATAAGCGAATGTGATTGACATCTTTCATTGAAGCTTAACGTCTCTACTACATTAAAGCACACAGAGGTATGTTGTGTTCTCTAAAAATTATTCATGTATTTAAAATCATTTATTTTGTGGAAACATGTATTCTCTATGAATTTTTTGTAGAGAATTTATTTTATGCCTAGTTGTTATTTGGACAAAATTTAAGAGAAATCTTCTTTAATAAAATCAAGAAATATTGAAACATTTAAACTGTGTTTGAATTAAGGATTTGGTGATGTAAAATAAAAGGAAAAAGAAAAAGAAAAGGTAAGGAAAAAAAAAAGGACAAAAATTCTTGTTCATTTTGTTCTCTTTTTCCTCACATTTTCTGTTTCCTTTGCCTTTCCCTTAATAAATTTGGGTTTCAAACACAACATAAGAGAGAATGAGAGATTGTAAGAAATTTGTGAATTCTTTTTTTGAAGTAAAATCATATAGATTAGGGTAGAGATAGATTGAAAGAGATTTAAACTCTTTTTTTTTTTTTTTTGAACATTTGACCCAAATTCTTCTATTATAGGCTATACAACTTCCAAGATAAGATCTGAGATGTTATTTTCCAATATCTTTCTAATGTTTTGGAATATCTTTTCTTAAAATTTAATATTTTTCATATAGACAAATGGTTCGCCCAAATGCGATATTCTTACAAATAGAGTTAGCACCCCGCAAGAGTAAGGGGGTCGCGATGAAGTATAAACCGATAATAATCCAGTATTGTTATCTCCCAAGGGACCTAACCTAATATAGGCTCTAGCACTCACCTCACACTAACCTAACTAGGGTCGAATTGCAATTAAGCGAATTGAATCTAAAATAAAAGAAAGAAAATAAAATAGACCGAAAATCTTTTGGTTTTTTATGGAGGGTTTTGAATTACTAAACTAGTGCAATGAAAATAATGACAATTAACACTAGATAATTAAATTAAAGCAATTGAAATTAGACTTAAAGCAATAAAAAGGGAATTGGGCTCAAATAATCTAATCGCTCAATTTCATCCAAGGCTTCCAATGAGGTTTATAACTCAAATCAAACACAACATTTAAGTGTGTTTGATTCGGAGGATTTAGCTTTGAAAACCGATTATCCTCAAGCAATTGAAATTAGATACATATTCAATAGAGAATCAAATGTTAATACTGTTGATTCAACTTAGTCAATACCAAATTTATGGTTTGTGCATTGATTAGTCAAATATAGTCAATAACCTAAATTTTCTAAGGCATCTTCAATTAATTGTTGGGAATGAATTTTTTAGCAATTGTGAAGTATTTTTCTAGTTAAGAGTCCTAAATTAATACCATTGATTTAGGTAATTAAAATCCCCAAACTTAGTCAATAATCTAGGTTTTCTAAAATTCCACATCTAATTACTAGAAATTCGAATTCTAGGAAAATATGGCAATTAATTCATGAGATACCTCAATTGAATTCCTTTGATTATTTGGGTGATTTTCACATTTGAACCCAATCTAAAATCTAGCTAATTAAACTCATAATAAAAGCATGAAAAATGGAAACAAAGCATGTAAAGATTTAAGTTAAAAATTACTTGAAATTAAAGAGTGTTTGGGTACAAGAAAAATAAAGAAAAAGCATGAGGAATTAAATCTAAATTTTACTTGAGCAATAAAAGTGTTTGGTAACAAAGAAAATGCAAGAAAGTGAAGGAAAATACAATATAATGAAAGGAAATTACAAGTTCTACTCCTATATTACCATTACAAAGCTAAATCTAAGCTAAAAATAAAGAAAAATGGAAAAAATCAACCTTGGAGGAGTTCTCCCACTGCCCCTTGCTCAAAACTAACCCTAACTACTAAAAAACTATACAAAAAAAATCCTAAAAACACAGCTTTGGACGCGAAAAATGCATTCTAGATGAACTGTAACCGTCTGAATGCCGTCCGAACGGTGCATCTAACGGCCATTTGAAGTGCGTCGGATGGTTACTGTTCATGAACAGGACCCGTTCAGACAGTGAACAGTAACTGTTCGGACGGGTACTATTCACACTATTCGACTGTAGAAACTTTGAAGCTTGATTTGACAACCCTAGAGCTCGATTCAGCTAATGCACATTAGAAGCAAAGTTGTAGAGTTTGAAGTTTTCTTTCCAATGACACAAAAATTAGCTCAATCAGATATTGAAGTAAAACATTATGGCCAAAATACCAAGACAAGTCTGAATTTTCGTGAACAAATTATTCGCCTTGAACTCGTTTAATTATTCTTGATTTCTTTTCACCTTTATTAGCTTATATAACCTACAAAACACATACAAATCATACTCAAACAAATATCTAACTAAAATAAGATAATTAATTACAATATAAATCTAACAAAGTATAAATTAAAGGCTTATGATTATACTTTTAGGGTGTAATCAACAAACAATCAAACTTTCTTAATTTTCCAAAAATATTAATTGAGAAGTGAAGAAAGTTCGGTTGTTTGTTTGAAAAATCTTAAATTTTAGGAAAATATTGGAAAACAACCTTTGATATTTTTATCGAGAAGTTTTTTTCCATGAGGAGAGAATGGAAAATTTTGGGTCAAATATTTAAAAAGGAATAGTTCAAATATCTCTGAATCTCTCCCTCTCTCTATCATTGCCCTAATCCGCTCTGATTGCATTATTTTAAAGAAGAATTCAAATTTCTTACAATCACTCCTTCTCTCTTAATGTATCAATTTGTTATCTATACTATACATTATAGCAATATATTAGAAGGTCTTTGAGGTTCAAAGTGTTGATCCATTTTGTTCAATTTTCTGAATTAAAAAATATAAAAATATAAATGTCATAAAGTCATTGGTTATCTAATTAATATGGTACTGTTTTTTGAATTGTCACCCTTCCAATATGGAAACTTTAAAAGTTATTAAAAATAAAAATATTTTAAAACTTAATATATCGTGAATTATTTGTAATCAATATAATAACTAAATCTAACAATCTATTCAAATTCCTATAAGTAATGCTCTTTTCAAAGCAATTTAACTTCTCAAAATTCTTATGTCTTTGAATTTTTTTTTTTTTTTTTTGTGGGTTAGATTAACCCAAACTTAGTAAAGATGACATTAAGGAAGTTTAATAATCTTAAAAAATAATAATTAATGAAAAAGATAATAACTTTTACTTTGTCCATTGTGTTTTCTTTAATGTATGTCGCAATATACTTAATATCCTGTATATTAGCATAAATATGGTTTCATTTTTCTAAACTCACAACATATAATCTTTTAGATATAAAAATATATATATATATATATATGTGTGTGTGTATGAAAAAAGGTTAATCGTGTTTCATTGTTAGGAACAAATAACGAATCACTAATTCATTCCACATTGTATGAATCTAATCGGTTATTTTTAATAATTAACCAAAAAAAGATTAAAAAATACAAAATTTGACATAGATAAAGTATACTAACTTTTTACTACATAGTTTTACAGACAAACATTATTCATGTATGGAATTAAAAGATTTACGTATATTTATTTTAATTAACTTATGGAAATTCAATTACTTTTCTTTCACTATTAATTTATATTTTCTCAAAAAATATAGTGTAATAACATTGTTTAAATATTTTGAATGACTATTTCTTGATAGCTATTAGACATATATTCATATTTTTTATAATTTTTATTTATTTCTTTATTTTTAATCCTAAATATAACCCAATAAACTTAATGTCCAAGTTTAATTAATGTATTTACTTCCAATAAACAAATACATATTAAAAGTGTAATTAATAGTTAGTAAATAAATTATTTTTCTCCTTATGGCTATTATAGTAGAGAAAATATTATTAACATACTTAATCCAAATAACTTTCAAGACGAAAGCTATCCTATAGATGTTGTATCATTTAATATTATATTTTAAATACACGATCCTATAAAACTCTTTGTTAGTAAAAAAATTATTTTGAAAAATTGACTTATTATTTTATTAAAAATTATTTTGCTTCTATAATTTGTCCAAATAACAACTATGAATAAAATAATTCTGCTACAAAAAAAAAAACTTGTAGTTCCTAGCAAACATGAGGAAAACAAGAAAAAATAATTTTTTTACGGTCAAAAGTTTTTCAAAAAAAAAAATTTGCTTCTAGGAATTTATTTTCTAGTGATACAAACTGATCTAATTGTCAAAATTCCGCTAATAGGTCAAAACAGAAGGGTAACTGGGTTGTGTGACATGTAAAAATGATTGGTCCCAGTGGAGCTGAGGAAATTAACCAAATCCATCACCATCAGTCGAAGTGAATCTTATTGACATTCCAAAATCAATATATGACAAACCAGTGTACATACAACAAAAACTCCGCTGAACACCAGAAATGAAAAACATGGCGTTTGCACTTAAGATGGCTTGGATTTATCCATTGTTTGTTTAGTTTTTCCTTATCAAGAAAATCCTATTTCGGTCAGATCTAAAATGAATTAATAAATAGGATTTGCTTTGTTTATTAATATGAAATTTATTTATTAAATTTCATATTAAGATTTCAGCAGAGCCAAATTAGTTATATTAGCTGTCTGGGCTAATGAACGTCAATATTGTGTCGATTTTAAATTCGCTTCAAGAATTGGTGAAGCATTTATTTTATGCCCAGTTCTTATTTGGACAAAAAAATAAGAGTAAAATAATTTTTAATAAAATCACGAAAAAATCCCACGTTAAAAGAGAAGGAGAGATTGTAAGAAATTTGGACTCTTCTTTATGAAGTAAAATCAAAGCAGATGGTATTGACAAAGAAAGGGAGAGGAGAAATTGAAAGAGAGGGGGAGAAATTGAAAGAGATTTGAACTCTTCTTTTCTAAACATTTAACCCAAATTCTTCTATTATGGGCTTAACAACTGCCGAGTTAAAATTTGCTTCTAGAAATTTATTTTTTGGTGAAATAAACGGAGCCTAAGGTCTAATCTAATTACTAAAATTCTGTCAATAGCTCAAAGTAGAAGGGTAACTGGATTCTGTAAAACATTGTAAAAATGATTGGTCCCAGTGGAGCTTAGGAAATTGACCAAATCCATCACCATCAGTCCAACTTAACCTTATAGACCTTCCAATATCAATATATGAAAAACCAGTATACATAGCTCAAAAACTCCGCTGAACACCAGAAATGAAAAACATGGGTTTTACACTTATTCACATTACGATTTCACCAAAGCTAAATTAGCTATATTAGCTGTCTGGTGCATTGACGTAAGGTGCATTGACGTAAGATTTTTATATTCTAAACATTTGTCAATAACCATGACCATTGACTGATAGAATTTTATATTTTAAACATATGTCAATTAACCATTACAGCTGACTACTCAGAAATATAGATTTCAGTTAACGTACAAATATGGAAACCTTCAAATATATAGCAATGGAGTACCAAAGAACGTTATACCAACATCTCAAAGTCTGGTTCTTCATCTCTTCGTTTGAACTTCCTCCGTTTATATTTCAAATCTAGAGGCTAGAAAAGTCACATTTCTCGCAACACAAGCAACCTCAAAAGCACTATAAATAACAGACCTTTAATCTCTTTCTATCATCAGCTACCTAGCAATCTGACATGAAGACTCCAATGGCTTCATTGCTTTCGCTTCTTTCTATTCTCTGCTTCATTCCATGGGCAGCTTCAGCTCATACTCATGAGAATTTCCTTCAATGTCTTTCCCTTCATTCTCCAAACTCTAGCTCAATCTCCAAAGTAATTTACACTCCACAAAACTCTTCATATACATCCATCTTGCAGTTCTCAATGCAAAATCTCCGATTCACAACACCTGACACCCCCAAACCTCTAGTTATTGTTACACCATTGCAGGAAGCCCAAATCCAGGCAACTATTCTTTGTGCTAAAGAACATGGCATGAATATTCGGGTTCGAAGCGGTGGCCATGACTTCGAGGGTCTTTCTCATGTTTCACATGAACTTCCATTTGTCATGATTGATCTAATAAATTTTCGGTCAATCTCTATTGACATTGACAGTAGCACTGGATGGGTTCAAACTGGCGCCAGACTTGGTGAAGTTTACTATAGAATTGCTGAGAAAAGTAGAACTCATGGCTTTACTGCTGGCATTTGCCCTACTGTAGGTGTTGGTGGACACTTCAGTGGGGGAGGATGGGGCATGATCTCGCGTAAACATGGCATTGCCGTCGATAACATCATTGATGCTCGATTAATTGATGTTAACGGCAGAATTCTTGACAGAGAAGCCATGGGGGAAGACCATTTTTGGGCCCTTAGAGGAGGTGGAGGTGCTAGTTTTGGTGTCGTCGTTGCATGGAAGATAAGGCTAGTTCCTCTTCCGCAAACTGTGACTGTTTTCACAGTGAACAGAACCTCGGAAAAAAATGCAACCAAGCTTGTACATCGGTGGCAACAAATTGCAGACACGATTGATGAAAACCTTGTTTTGAGACTCAACATAAGAAGCGTGAACTCTAGCCAAGGCGGAAAGAGAACAATACAAGCATCATTCACTTCTTTGTATCTTGGTGGAGTTGATGCACTCCTTGCATTGATGCAAGAAAGCTTTCCCGAGTTGGGTTTGGCGAGAGCAGACTGTTCTGAAATGAGCTGGATTGAATCGGTCCTCTATTTCGCTGGTTTTAGTGGACAATCTCTTGATATTTTGTTGGATAGGACTGCTGTGGTGAGGAGTTATTTCAAAGGAAAATCAGATTATGTGACGGAAACCATTTCCGAAAACGGTCTGGGAAAGATATGGAAGAGATATAATGAACAAGACGTGGAGGCATCTGAACTTCTTTTCTTTCCTTATGGTGGAAGGATTAGTGAGATTTCGGATTCTGAAACTGCTTTTTCTCATCGATCTGGGACCAAATACTGCCTCCTTTATACAGTGAACTGGCTGGAAGAAGGAACAGCTGCAATGAATAGGCACATGACTTTTATTCGAAGGTTTTACAGTTTCATGGCTCCCTATGTTTCCAAGTCTCCAAGAACTGCATATATCAACTATAGAGATCTTGACGTGGGAATGAATAGCAAAGGTAATACAAGCTATGCACAAGCAAGCATTTGGGGTTTTAAGTATTTCAAGGCTAACTTCAAAAGATTGGTATATGTGAAGACCATGGTTGATCCAGGTAATTTCTTCAGGAATGAACAGAGCATTCCAGCTCTCTGATCATGAAAGAAGAACAAATGATGGTTAGGAATCCTTTGGAAGAAAAGATTAACCCCTAATAAAATTTTTGTTTTATTATATAGACATAATAAATAAAGGACCCAGGGCTGTTAAGCCAATGTTTGTGTAGTTACTTGTATAATTTCGATCAATAAAAATGTACTTGCTTTTTATTTCAATTTTATGCCAGTGACTTTAATGTATTTTGCTTGTTTGGAAATTAGTTTGAACACTTCCCTGATTACCCTGTGATCAGGGAAGTGCCAGCTCTCTAAGTACATTTATTCCATTTTCTTCACTTCATGTCACTATCCAAAGTAACAGCGATTTGCTTCATTGAGTATATGTAAATAGATTACCCTGTGATTATTATTGTAATTAGATTGTGAGCTCCGATGAGTTGTGTGTGCATACGGTTGTGTCCTCGGGTCCCACCGATGGGAAACTACAGATGGGGTTAGATATATATCTCATTACATTATGAAAGAACATCATTTCCTCAATCAAAATATTTTGCTATTCTGGCAATGTAGACAACAAAACGTCATTGAATCACGAGCATTGACAAATTATATGTAATAATTTAATAAAATCCATACTTCAACCGTGAAGGTGGGTTTATTTGGTGAGGATCAAGTCAAATGTATAGGTTTCCTAACTTGACGTGATAATGTTCGTTTAACTTTCTTTCAAATAACTTTTCAAAACTTGCAATGGAAGGGGACTATAATTGGTCAATCGTTATGTGCCAATTCGCGCACAGTTCAGATAGATTAATTTGTAATGGTAAAGGTAGATGAAAGACATATATGTGTATGTATATATATATATATATATATATTCATTCCTGAAAATGAGATAGATGAAAGACGTGCTTTAACAAACACTTATAATCATATTGGTAAAGGAAGAGCTAGTTAAAGCTCTAATGACAATCAAGGGTCTAATTCAGAAATATTTTCAAGGAACATCATGAAACGTGAGCTCCCTTCACGGGATTTGTATAATTTAAAATGTGTACTTAATTAAAATTGTACCATTTTTGTTTTTTAAAAATATATATTGAAAGTTAATTAAAAAGTCTTTGTCATGACACTAATAGTCACGCATAATAAAAGAATATTCTGTAGAGACTATAGCTAACAATCAGGCATAATGATTAGTTAAAAACTCGTGTGATCGTCACCGGCCATAAAATTAACATGCATGCCATCATTTTGATCATGAAAAGAATCCATTGCTAGTTGGGACTTCACCCGCAGGAGATTATACCTGCCTTTAAATTTTAATCCACAAAGCTCCCCCAAACTATTTTGGGTTTCTCTGTAAAAACAAATTAGCCACATTGACTAACTTGTAGAGAGAAAAAAATTACTGATCATCTATGGAGTGCGAAATGACAAGAGTTTTATGGAGCCAGCTGCCTCATCTGTTGGGTGCAAGATTGAAAAATTGCCTATGGTCTATCTTGGTTTACCTGTGGGATCCAATCATTGCCTCTCAAAGGATTGGGATAGTGTTATTGCCAAACTCAAGTTTAAGCTCTCCAATTGGAAAAGATCACATCTGGCATCGGGGGGAAGGCTTATTCTACTAAAATCCTCTTTGGCTAATCTCCCTCTGTACTTTCTTTCTCTCTTCAAAATGCCCTCAAAAGTAAGATACACTGTTGAAAAACCTCTAAGAAGCTTCCTCTGGGGAGGTGATGGTTTAAAGAAAAAAGTACACTTGGTGAAATGGGACCTTGTTACTAAGCCTAAAGAGCATGGTGGTCTGAATATTAGGCCTATCCAAGCCTTGAACGTAGCTCTTTTATCAAAATGGTGGTGGAGATTTAGAGTAGAGAAGCAAGCTTTGTGGAGAAAAGTAATTTGTAGTAAATATAACTTGGATGCTACAAGGTGGTTCCCTTATGTCAATGATCCTTCAAAAGTGTCCGGTGTTTGGAAGGGAATTATTTCCTTAGGCAGCAGGAATGATAGCTTCAGCAAAATCTTAAAAGATAACTTAAAGGTCAAAGTTGGGGCAGGAAATTCCACTCTCCTATGGACTGAACCTTGCCTTAGTCAAGGTTCCCTCTCTGAATTATTCCCTAGGCTATTCCCACTTTCAGTAAACCAGCAAGTCAAGATCAATGAAGTATATTCTTCCTTGTCAAATGGTTCCTCTAGTTGGCATTTGAGCTTTAGGAGAGTCCTCAGAACTTGGGAAGCAGAGGAACTTGAATCCATGTTAAAATTATTAGCCCAATCCCCTCTGGTTGAAGGCAAACCCGACTGCTTAGTTTGGTAAGCAAACCCCAGCTTATTATTTTCTGTTAACTCTTTTTGTAAGGCTCTCCAAATAGCCAGCGGCTCCGACCCACATCCTCTTAGACTCATTTGGGACAATGTTTCCCCATTTAAAGTTCAGTTCTTCAGTTGGTTAGCTCTCCAAGGAAAAATTTGCACCAAAGTTCTACTGATTCGCAGAAAAATCATTCCTCCTTCTTCCTGTCCAAACTGTGTTCTATGTAATATGGAGAGTGAAACCTCGGTTCATTTATTGTTAAAGTGCAAGTATTCCTGGCTGATATGGTCTGCTATTCTTGGCTGGTGGGGGGTGTTTTGGGTGGCCCAGGATAAGTTATCTAATCATGCTTCTTGGTGGTATGGGGCTAAGAATCTGGGCTGGAAAAAGAGCAATGGAGTAACAAGAAGGTTCCACTAACATCTGATATAAGGTGGGAATGATAATAGTTTTTTTTTTTTTTTTGAAACAGCAAAAGGGACATATATTGATAAACAGGGGAATACAAACAAGGGAAAGGATCAGAAAGTTAAAGGAAAATTCCATTGATTCTAAAACCACTCTGAGAGAACAGCAAAACAAAAAACAAGAGCCTTGCTAGTGAGATACCAGCAAAGCCAACACAATAAGATGCAAATAGCAGCACCCCTCTGCCTCTGCCTCAATTTTTGACCAAAGCAAGACCTAGCCAGAGAAAAGTTCTGGGACTCTAGGGACATCCATGAAACACAAAAAACAAGCAAAAAATACCACCCCAAATCTGAACATGCTGATGATTTGGCATATCTAACAAAAACAATCCCTTAGCAATTGTCCCGAAAGCTCGCCTTATGCTAGCTGGATTAGACACTGGTGCCGATAAAAGTTTGAAAACCAAAATTTTCACCTTATTCCGCTCCATAAGCATTATAACCCTCTATTGTCGACAATGCCGATGATCTATCTCTGAAGTAGAACAATGGGCAGCAGCAGCAACAGTAGTAGAGGAAAATGCGATATCCACACCAAGCAAACAACAGAACACAAAAAACTGATATAGAATATCAGCAAGATCCACTTGAAGATCCAGTAATATACCTAACTTGCTCCGAAAACTACAAAATAGAGTTAGTACCCCGCAAGAGTACGGGGGTCACGATGAAGTATAAACCGGTAATCCGGTATCGTTCTCTCCCAAGGGACCTAGCCAAATATAGGCTCTAGCACTCAACTCACACTAACCTAACCTAGGATTGATTTGCAATTATGTGGAAAATTGGATCTAAAATGAAAGGAAAAATAAAAGGATCAAAAATCTTTAGGTTTTTTATGGGGTTTTGATTTACTAAACTAGTGCAATAAAAATTAAAGCAATTAACTAGGCAATTGATTTAAATGTAAAGCAATTAAAATTAAAAGCTTGGATATGATTGATTCAATCCACCAATTCACAAAAAGAATTTCAATAGAAGATTTTTATAACTCAAATCAAGAATCACACCGTGAATTCTTAATTCGGAATATTTTGACCATAAAACCTTGAGTTCATATTTAGTTAAGTGTAGGGATTAAACCAATTAATAGAACCCTAGATGCAAACCTTAAAAATGTGTAAGATTTATACCAATTGTAGAATTGTGCATAAACATTACCAAATGGGTTATGAATCTAAGTTTTCGAATAAATCCAACACTGATTCCACTCTAAAAGTGTAATCTTTGTCCCCTAATGAAGTGTTTGATAGTCTCTATATGGGTATTATTATGGATTTTTAACAATAAATTGATCTAAACTGTTTTTATATCTATATTGCAGGTTTTTGGTGTTAAATTGGTGGAAAAAGGGGCTTAAAGCAGAGAAGACCGTCTAGACGGTTCAACCGTTCGGACGGTGCGTTCGGACGGAGAGATTACCGTTCGGACGCCTAGGCCGTTCGAACGGGCAAGTGACCGTTCGGACACCCCGTTCAGACGGGCGAATCACCGTTCGGACGGTGCGAAGGAATATTGGAGTTCCAGAGTCTATGTTTCCCGTCCAAAGTCGTTCCAGAGGCGTTATTTTCCGTCCAAAGCCGTTCCAGAGTTGTCATTTTCCGTTCGAAGAATTACAGAGCCGAATTTCCTCGTTCGAAGACCGTCCGAATGGTGAAATAACCGTCCGAACGGTTATGGCACCGTCCGGACGGTGCGTCCGGACGCATATCGGATGCACTTAAGACGCACTTCAGACGGTGAGCGCAGATTTGCCCTACAACCCAACAGTCGAAGAAGAAAAAAGGGATATCAGATTTTAGGGTTAGCAGCTGCGGGTAGAGAGGAAAAATAGGGGAAAGTCTTGTATTTTGCTTAGATTCAATTTACTTTGTTGTAGTTGGGGCTTTTGAAGGTATTTAGATAGATTTATTGGGTTGATTTAGTGTAAACTCTCATATTCTCTACATTTCAATCTATATACACTTTTGAGTTAAAATCAAGATATGGTTTCTACACTTTGGAAAGCTTTCAACCATGGATTCTTCAAGCTAAACTCATAGTTTGGGAGCAAATGTGAAGATCTACCAAGGAATGCATGGAAAATGAAAGGGGAGTTCTTGAATCTCATTGAATATCTTGTTTACTTATTTTTCTCTAATTATGTTGGAATTAATTTGTGTAGAAATCTTAGATCTATAATCATAGTTAATAACATGTGATTTATTTCCTAAGGACCTAGAAATTAGAAAAAAAAAACTTAATTCCAAAATAATTAGAGAGCCCTAAAATTTCAAAGCTAAATCTTCCGAATCAAGGGCCTTTGGACGGTTCTTGATTCGAGTTAACCGAAACTCCCCATTTCAAATTCCATGCTAAAATTGGTAGATTGGAATATTTGAACCCAAACCCCCTTCTCTAATCAAGTTAAATCTCTTTTTGTGTTCATTTAGAATTCCGGTTAAATTAAGAGTTGAGTTAGTATTAAGTGTGGTTGTTGTAGTAGAATTTGCATAATTGTCAATTCACTTTAGCTAGAAGTAAGTTGTAGGTTTAAATTTCAATATTAATTGCTTGCCTAGTTGTTAGTAAATCAAACCCTCAAACACCAAAATATTTTCATTCAAATTTTAGCTAGCATAGCAATTGATTTCAATCTTGGTTTGTGGTTGCAATCTGAACATATTTCTAAAGTCTACTCGTTCCTATTGCTAAATTGGCACAGGTCTCTTGGGAGAACACGATAGTGGGAGTACCCCACTTAAACTACAAGCACCCCCATCGCGGTGAGCGTGGAAGGGACGAGTCAAGTTTTGGCGCCGTTGCCGGGGACTTGAAGGAACGAGCGAAAAAAAAAAAAAAAAATTTGCAAATCGTAAAACCAAGGTGGGAATTGATCACCCACCTACGAGGGAAGCATCTACGGCTTCGGGCCTAGGTAATTTCTTCAAACTCAATGTGGATACCATGTTAGGATTTTTCTTTCTTTCTTTTCAATAGTTTTCTTTTGTTTTGAATAATTAGTAGCATTGCATATTGCTAGGAGCATTAAAGGAGTTAGGTTAGTGTGTGCTTTATTTGCTAATTGGTGGTATTCTAGCACGTGGAGTGGGAGATTGGAGTTGAAAAGCCGTTGTCCGGTAAAGAGAAAAAAAGCAGTTGTCCGGCATATTTACATTGTTTGTGTATGATGTGTTGACTAGGTTTGAGGCATACTATTTGTGCATTGCATTTGCATGTCCCATTGGGCACGAATCGACAATAGACGCCTCTTACGAGTTGATCCACCATCACCGGCTAACACACCTTCTCTAGGAATTTCATTAGTGGTCGACCTAGGTGCACCTCCTAAGGATGATCAAAATCCCGCAACTAGGATACCTAATGATGCTCCACCCAATCCAAATATCTTGCCGAACCCACCAATGGGTGGATTGCCATAACACCCTCCTTTACATCCGGCCCATGGTTTAGGGGGTGAGAACATGGAGAATGCGAGCAACCATGGTGACATGGGGGCTCCCCAATTTCGAATGAGGGATTTCTTAAACCCACCGCGGCAAGCACCAAGTTCTTGCCTTGTTATTCTGCCCCACTATACCGCTTTGAATATAAGGCCGGGCATGATGCAATTGCTTCCTCAATTCCACGGAGTTGATTCGGAAAGGCCTTATGCCTTCATCAAGGAATTCGAGGATGCATGCTCATTAGTAATGGACAACTCGTGTCCACGGAAAATTTTTTTTCTTAAAATCTTTCCATTTTGTTTAAAGGATACTGCCAAGATGTGGTTCAATTCCTTGAGACCACTTTCCATCCACTCTTGGCAAACTCTTCAAGGAGAGTTTTTGAAAAAAAATTTCCCGAAAAATAGAACGGAGGCGCTTAGACGCCAAATCTCACAATTCTCTCCAATGTTGGGAGAATCATTTTTTCAGTGTTGGGAGCGGTTTAAAGAGCTCTTAGTTTCTTGTCCACACCATGGCTTTGCCGAATGGCACATTATCAACATCTTCTACTCTTCGTTAACGCCCCAACTCAAGCAATTCGTTGAGACTATGTGTGCGGGAACATTTATGGATAATCAACCTCATGAAGCTTATGCGTATTTTGATTACCTAGCTAATTTGGCTCGCGATTGGGCCACTACCGGGACCCAAAATCCTGAAGGTAGACCAAACACGCAAGGGGCGAAATATCAATTGAAAGAAGTTGATGATATGAATGCTAGGCTTGCCACAATGGCGAGAAAATTAGAGGCTCTAGAATTTAAGAATGTGAGTTCGGTGGGGAGTGAAGAGTCTAAGGGAATTTGTTGTGCGGTTTGTGAGACCAAAGAGCATGACACCACGTCATGCCCGGTTATCCCGGGGATTAAGGAAGCCTTGCATGGCCAAGCCAATGCTATTGGGCAATACAATCGAGGTGGGGGAAACCCCTATTCCAATACTTATAACCCGGGATGGAGGGATCATCCTAACTTTGGATGGCGCAATGAGGGGACTTCAAATCCCCAAGCTTATCAAGGAGGGTATAATAACCCTCAATCTTATCAAGCCCCTCCTACACAATCGCACCCACAACATTACCAACCTCCACCGGTCACATTATTTCCTACCCAACCCAAACCATTTCAACCTCCACCTCAAGCTCAACCCAACACATACATCCCCCCACATCGAAAGCCGTTGGAAGACACTCTCCAACAATTCATCCAAGCCCAAGGGGGGGGGGGGGTAAACTCACGGTTTGACAAAACTTTAGATGACATCAAGAGTCAATTGACTCTCCTTACTCAAGCGTTGACCCTTACTGAGAAGGGTAAGTTGCCTGCACAACCTCAACCCAATCCGTCTAGGCAAGTCCATTCCACCGAAACCTTGGCCCAACCATCAACTAATCATGAGAATGTTTCGGCCATTATCACTTTGAGGAGTGGTAAAGTCATTGACAAGACTATTTTTCCTAAGGACCCTAAGGGTAGGGAAAAAGAGTCTATGGTAGATGAGGGGTCGGGTGTTAATGAGGAAGAGTCTAAAAGAGAAAAAAGGGTTGAGAGAGGACCAAGTGAGAAGGAGGAGGGGAGTGAGAAAGAAAAAGATGAGAGGAAAGAGAAAGAGGAAGGGAATTATGAGAAGGAAGAGCAAAGTGGGTCCATGCCCAATGTTAAGGAAGTTTTGAGAGAGGAACGTGAGATCTTGGCTCACGCTCCATTTCCTCACCGGTTAGTTAAACCCAAGAACCAACTAAGTTCGGAGATTTATGAGACTTTCAAGCAAGTCAAAATAAATCTACCACTCCTTGAAGCCATTAAACAAGTTCCCTCTTATGCTAAATTCCTTAAGGATTTATGTACTGTTAAGAGGAGATTAAATGTGAGGGAGAATGCCTTTCTTGCTAAAGATGTCCATTCCGTTGTCCAAGTCAAAACCCCACCAAAGTACGAAGATCCCGGTTGTCCTACCGTGACTTGTGTCATAGGAGACCATAGGATAGAGGGGTGCCTTCTAGATTTGGGGTCGAGTGTAAATCTTTTGCCATACTCAGTGTACAAGCAATTGGGGCTAGGTGAATTGAAACCTACAAGGATTACACTCCAGTTGGCGGACCGATCGATCAAAGCCCCTAGGGGAATAGTTGAGGATGTCTTAGTGAAAGTTGATAAGTTTTATTATCCGGCCGATTTTGTGGTGTTAAATACTCACCCGGTTATAGATCCCCATGCCCAGAACCACATTCCTATCATTTTGGGGCGACCCTTCTTAGCCACATGTGACGCCATCATCCATGTGCGGGGGGGTCTTTTAAAATTGTCCTTTGGGAACATGTCCGTTTAACTTAACATGTTTAACGCGGGAAAACAACCGGGGGATCTAGAGGACGTCCGGGAGGTGAATCTTATTGACTCGATAATGCAAGAGCACTTCGAAAGGCTAATGGTAGAAGACCCTTTGGAGAGAATGTTGATTTTGAGTGAGGCTTTAGAGTGCTTGGGAGATGAGGAAGAGGGGGATGCTTTTAATGAGGGTAGTGGTCTAGAGGTGTGTCCTATCATGGCGGTGGGTCAATGGACCCCCACTTTTGAACCTTTGACCCCTAACCCTACCAAGCCCCAACCATCCGAACTAGAGGCTCTTACGCCCGATAGGAAGCCTTTGCCTTCTACCCTTAAATATGTGTTTTTGGGTAAAGGTGAATCTTATCCCGTAGTGATATCTTCATCACTTACGGAGGCTCAAGAAAGGAGCTTGTTGGAGGTGCTCAAAAAGCACCGGAAAGCCATAGGTTGGACAATTGCCGATTTGCATGACATTAGCCCTCTAGTATGCACTCATCGCATATATTTTGAGGAAGGGGCTAAGTCGGTGCGCCAAATGCAACGCCGATTGAACCCAACTATGAAGGAAGTGGTGTGGAGTGAGGTGCAAAAACTTCTTGATGCGGGTATTATATACCCAATTGCCGACTCTAAATGGGTGAGTCCCACCCAAGTTGTTCCCAAAAAGTCCGGAGTGACGGTAGTTGAAAATGCAAATAATGAATTGATACCTACCCGCATTCAAACCGGGTGGCGTATGTGTATAGACTACCGTCACTTGAATGCCGTAACTACCAAAGATCATTTTTCCCTTTCCTTCCTGGACCAAGTCTTGGAGCGGGTAGCGAGACGGGCCTACTATTGTTTCCTTGATGGTTACTCCGGATATAATCAATTGGCAATCGCCATGGAAGACCAAGCTAAAACCATATTTACATGCCCCTTTGGCACATTTGCTTACAAGCGAATGCCCTTTGGGTTATGCAATGCTCCCGCCACTTTTCAGAGATGCATGATAAGTATTTTTAGCGATATGGTGGAGCGAATTTTAGAGGTCTTTATGGATGATTTTTCTGTATATGGGGACAACTTTGCTCAATGTATTCAAAACTTAGAGTCGGTACTAAACCGTTGTGAGGAGAGCAATCTTGTGTTGAATTGGGAGAAGTGTCACTTTATAGTGACGCATGGTATAGTCTTAGGCCACATCATCTCCGGGAGGGGCATTGAGGTAGATCCCGCTAAGGTCGAGCTTATTCAAAAGCTACCCTCCCTTAGGAACGTGAGAGATGTGAGATCTTTTCTTGGGCATGCGGGTTTTTACCGGCGTTTCATTCAATCCTTTAGTTCCATTTCTAGGCCATTATGTGCCCTCTTGGCAAAAGACGTTCCATTTGAGTGGACTCCGTCTTGTCAACTAGCTTTTGATAAGTTGAAAAAACATTTGACTACGGCTCCCATAATCCGGCCTCCGGATTGGAGCCTACCCTTTGAATTAATGTGTGATGCTAGCGACTTTGCTGTGGGGGCCGTGTTGGGCCATCGAAATGAGAGGAAACCTCATGTGCTCCACTATGCGAGCAAAACTTTGAATGAAGCCCAAATAAATTATACCACCACCAAGAAAGAACTTTTGGCTATTGTGTTTGCTTTGGACAAGTTCCACTCTTATTTAGTGGGGTCTCATGTGATTGTTTTCACCGATCACGCTGCACTCAAATACCTCTTGTCCAAACAAGACGCAAAGCCTCGATTAATTAGGTGGATTCTCCTTCTTCAAGAGTTTGATCTAGAGATTAGGGATAAAAAGGGGGTGGAAAACGTTGTCGCGGATCATTTGTCCCGCCTCCCTTTTGAGCACCCTACCAAAGATGACTCTCCTATTTGTGAGACCTTCCCCGACGAGCAACTCATGTCTTGCAACGCCGTGAATCAAGCACTAACTCCTTGGTACGCCGATGTGGCCAACTATTTGGCCACAAATGCCATTCCTTCTCATTGGTCCGCATTGGACAAAAGGCGATTCTTTAGGCTAGTAAGACAATTCTTTTGGGACGAGCCGTATTTGTTCAAATATTGCTCGGATCAGGTTGTACGGCGATGTGTGTCGGATGAGGAGTTTGAAAGTGTAATAAAATTTTGCCATTCTCATGCATGTGGGGGCCATTTCTCATCAAAGAAAACAGTGGCAAAAATTTTGGAAAGTGGACTGTATTGGCCGACTATGTTTAAAGATGTACATTCATTTTGTGTGGCGTGTGATAGATGTCAAAGGCTCGGAAGCCTTTCTATGAAACACATGATGCCCCTTACCCCTATCCTTGTTTTGGAAGTTTTTGATTGTTGGGGCATAGACTTCATGGGCCCATTTCCTAGTTCTTTTGGGTATCTTTATATCTTAGTGGCTATAGATTATGTTTCCAAATGGGTTGAGGCAATATCGGCACGAACCAATGACCACCAAGTTGTGGTCAAATTTTTCAAAGAATACATTTTCTCCCGGTTCGGTATGCCTCGGGCCATCATCAGTGATGGTGGTTCTCATTTCTATAATAAGCCCTTAGGGATACTCATGAGAAAGTACGGCATTATTCACAAGGTCGGTTTGCCATACCATCCCCAAACACAAGGCCAAGTCGAATTAGCCAACCGTGAAATCAAGACAATCTTGGAAAAGACGGTTAATCCGTCTCGAAAGGATTGGTCTTTGCGCTTAATTGATGCATTGTGGGCCTATCGAACGGCCTACAAAACCATTCTAGGTGCCTCCCCGTACCGTCTTGTGTATGAAAAAGCATGTCACCTCCCGGTTGAGGTTGAACATAAGGCATATTGAGCTATTCGGCAATATAATGAGGGGTTGGGCGAAACCGGCGACCACCGGAAGCTCCAATTGAATGAGCTAGATGAAATAAGAAATGATGCGTATGAAAATGCCAAAATTTCAAAGGCTAAAATGAAAGTCCGTCATGACCAACACATTCATCGCAAATCTTTTCATGTTGGTCAAAAAGTTCTTCTTTATAATTCCCGGTTGCATCTCTTTCCGGGAAAGTTAAGGAGTAAATGGTCCGGCCCCTACCAAATTAGGGAACTCTTTCCCTATGGTGCTATTGAGGTGTAAAATCTTAAGAATGGCACACCTTTCAAGGTCAATAGGCAAAGGTTAAAGCCTTATTTTGAACCTTTCCGAGGCGAGGTAGATTGTGTGGATCTCATTGATCCACCAATCTTGGCTTGATGATTGTCCCCTATGTGCTCCCGCCCTCCCATGTTGATGCCCCGGTCTCTTTCGCGTTAGAATTGCTTTGAGGACAATGCAATCTCTTAAGTGGGGGGTGGGGCGAGCTTGTTTTGCGCTCGATTTTTGTGTAAAATTGTTTAGGTTGTTTTGTTTTCTTTTACTTCTTTTGCAGTTTTTGTTGTTAATTTAATTTTTGTATAGTCTGTTGAGTTTCCTGGGTTTTTTGCAGTGTATAAATCGAAGTTTTGGGGTTTTTTTCGTTCGGACGGTGCGTCCGAACGCGTTGGTCCGTTCGGACGGTGCGTCCGAACGCGTATTTTACTGTTCGGACGGTGAATTCGGGCGGCCCATGGTGCTATAATTTCCTGTTCAGACGGTGTCCGAACGCGTGTTAATCGAACCGTTCGGACGGTTTTTGGACCGTTCGGACGATATTTCCCCGTTCGGACGGTGCGTCCGAACGGCGTCTGGACGCGCTTCGAACGCTTGGCGTTCCCTATAAATAGGCAGCGTCCGTATTGAGTTCAGACTCACTACAGACGCTATACGGGGAGTTTTCAAGTGTTTTAAGAGTTACTGGACGATAGCAGAGCCCTGCCGGAGCCCGAGCACGTGCCATTGGCTCCTCCACCCTTTGTTTCACGCTTCCCTAGGTATTTCTGCATCATTCCTCGCTTACTTTATTCTTTACCTAGGATACTTTAGAGGGTCTTTTGATAGTCATGGCAGGCAGAGGGGCCCCCGGTGCCCTTCCGGCTGGCGCAGCCGAGGCTGAGCCAGCCCCAGCCTTTGACGTCACACGTTTTATGTCTGAGGATGCATTCGAGGCATTCTCCCAGACTTGGATGAGGCGAGGCATAGTGATTGAGCGCCAGATGGACCTAGAGCAGTTTAGAGGTCCTGATTTTTTGTGGGCCGAGGCCTTTGAGGCTCGGGGTTGGGTCCCTCTCACTACCTTCGTGGGAGATGCCATTTTTGTCTTGCTCGCCGAGTTTATGGCGAACGTTACTGCTTGTTGTGTTACCCCAAGACACGAGCAGATCACGTCCTGGGTTAGGGGGTTTGACATTAGGATCACCCCCACCACTTTTGCAGAGGTGTATGGGCTGCCTAGGGTGGCAGACCCTCAGTATAGTTTCCCATCTAGGGGGGCTCCGGATGACCTCAGGGTCGTTTCCGACGAGGTTTGCCTCCCTGGCTCTGATTGGGGTTTGCGTCGGCAGGTGGCGGTTAGCTCATTGCTTCCGATCTACGCCCCCCTGTACATTTTTTGTTGCCAGTCCGTCTACCCCATTGCTAGGCATTCTGAGGTTAAGAGGAGTAAGGCTAGTCTTTTGTGGGCTATTAGGGCGGGTAGGTCCATAGATCTTCTGTTATTTCAGTTTAGAACTCTTGCGAAGGAAATTACGCACCCGCGTGCACAGGGATCTATCCCTTTCGCTGTCCTTTTGACGCGAGTGATCGAGGCTGCCTTCGGGACCCCTGCTATTGGACTTCCTCATCTCCCTCAGTCGAGGAAGCCCATTGGTAGGTCCACCATTCAGAGGGGATTGAGGTCTCGCCGACTGCAGCAGCAGTAGGAGCAGTTCCAGCCACAGCCACAGCCACAGCCACAGCAGCAGCAGCAGCAGCAGCCACAGC
Source organism: Euryodendron excelsum (assembly GCA_033060915.1). Classification (NCBI taxonomy): domain Eukaryota; kingdom Viridiplantae; phylum Streptophyta; class Magnoliopsida; order Ericales; family Pentaphylacaceae; genus Euryodendron; species Euryodendron excelsum. The sequence goes on from CM065382.1 coordinate 3,902,313, forward strand.
CGGGACTTGTTGAGCCGGATCTTGCTGACCCAGATTAGTACGACCCCGATATTCATCAGCATCAACAGCACTTTTAGCCGCCACCGATGCCCGATCCGGCATTGCAGATGCTTGAGCGGATGCGGCAGACCTTAGATATGTTAGCTGCGGGATTAGCATAGCAGTCTGCCGACGTCGCTAGGCTGGAGGCCGCCCATGCAGCTCATTTTGCAGCACTTGAGGGCCAGATCCGAGCCCAGTCCGAGCAGATCACCACACTCCAGGGTTAGACCCGGGGCCAGACCAGGATCATAGAGGAGCTTTTTGTTGAGGTCCAGGCCCTTAGGTCTACCGTTGCACCGCCTCCAGATGACGATGGAGATGACTGATAGTTTAGGATTGTGATGCATTTTTGTACACACATAGCATATCATTGCATCAATTTTTGTACATTGTTTTGACATAGTTATATTGTTTTGATATAGTGGATTATATTTTGAGATTCCTTTACTGTACATCATTTACTTTTGTATCTCCTTGTTCTTTATCTTGTATTGTTGGATGTTTTAGCTATAGGTATTCACAGATTTTGGTTTTGTTACTCGCCTGTACTATTTTGATGGGGATTTTGGTAATGTATGGTATCAGTTTCAGTCTTCATTTCTCCCACCCAACTATTTACATATCTTTTTATGCATGTTAGGCTAGCTTTTGCGATTGATGCGTTGACTCATTTTTTATGCACTATAACACCGTTTTTGACATTAAAACTCGACTTAGATTGAGATGGACTCGTTTTCTTACTTTTAACTCCATGGAGAGGGCTTGATTCATGCATTGGTAGAAAGTTATACACCGTTCACATGAGTTATGCTTTGCAACATGTTTTTGTTACTCTACCTTGCAGTTTCATCCATACTTAGTGGAGATTATCACCTTGTGAGCTTTAGAGCGTTTACCGTTTTTTTTTAGAGTCTACATTTACTCAAGGATTGATCTTTCATCCTCATTTCTCTTGAATAACTTCTTTATGCTTGCTTTTGGTTTATAAGATGAATTCTGATATTAGGATTGACACTTTTACTATGAGGAATAGTATAATTTGGCATCTTTATGTAGTTCTAAGCCCATTTCCTTCTTGATAGCCATTATCCTTTTTGTCTTTCGCCATATAACCCAATTATCATTTCATTTTTCACCAACTCCTTCCTCGAAAGATATCATTGAAACTTTTGTAATTCATATCATTTTTCTTTACTATGTTGGGAAGCAAAGATATATGATGTAAAGAAAAAGAAAAAAAAAAAAAAGAAGTTTTGAACATAGCGCAAAGTGGCGTCAAAGTTATAGAGAAGGAGTATATAAAAAATAAAAAAATAAAAAAATAAAAAGAGAAGTGTTTATTGTTCGAATCTTTGGGTATATAACAAGGGAGTTGGGTATGATATCTTTCCATCACCTCATTAACAGATGATGTGTTTTGCATTTTTCTCACATCATTCCTCCTTTACCTCCTCACCTTCCAAATTGCTTAATCGATCCAAAGATGCCTCATTATAATTTTCATTAGAGTAAAAGTTTTTATCTTGTCAATTCTTTGAATCATTGCGCATCTATGAACATTCTCTCAGGAAGTTATGCCAAAGGCGATACACGTACATATTGTCCGGTTCTTCATTTTGGATATGTTCACTTGTTTTGCCTTGTACATTTACTCTACTGTTGAACATACCATTGTGTGAACCTTGTGGGTCTTTTCATTCCGAGTGTATGCCCGGTGAGGATTGAATCAAAACTTTACGGTTTGGAAGTGTATAATTGAGTTCCTTATATGTTGCTTAGCATTGGCTTATCAAGCACACGCGCACAGACTTCTCTATTCTATGAATTTTTGCATAAACTCCTACATGTGTTTGAGGTTTGAGATGTTTCCATCGATATCTTGAGTGGGTTGTGCATACTTTGTTCCTTTTATCGTCTTTAATTATTTCCTTTCTATAGTACATTTTGCCAGGGACTAGCAAAAGCTAAGTTGGGGGGTGTTGATTCCACTCTAAAAGTGTAATCTTTGTCCCCTAATGAAGTGTTTGATAGCCTCTATATGGGTATTATTATGGATTTTTAGCAATAAATTGATGTAAACTGTTTTTATACCTATATTGCAGGTTTTTGGTGTTAAATTGGTGGAAAAAGGGGCTTAAAGGAGAGAAAACCGTCCTGACGGTTCAACCGTTCGGACGGTGCGTTCGGACGGAGAGATTACCGTTCGGACGCCTAGGCCGTTCGGACGGGCAAGTGACCGTTCGAACGCCCCGTTCAGACGGGCGAGTCACCGTTCGGACGGTGCAACGGATATTGGAGTTCCAAAGCCGTTCTAGAGGCGTTATTTTCCGTCCAAAGCTGTTCCAGAGTCGTCATTTTCCGCTCAAAGAATTACAGAGCCGAATTTCCTCGTTCGAAGACCGTCCGAACGGTGAAATAACCGTCCAAACGGTTATGGCACCATCCAAACGGTGCGTCCGGACGCATATCGGACGCACTTAAGACGCACTTCGGACGATGAGCGCAGATTTGCCCTGCAACTCAGCAGTCGAAAAAGAAAAGAGGGATATCAGATTTTAGGGTTAGCAGCTGCGGGTAGAGAGGAAAAATAGGGGAAAGTCTTGTATTTTGCTTAGATTCAATTTACTTTGTTGTATTTGGGGCTTTTGAAGGTATTTAGATAGATTTGTTGGGTTGATTTAGTGTAAACTCTCATATTCTCTACATTTCAATCTATATACACTTTTGAGTTAAAATCAAGATGTGGTTTCTACACTTTGGAAAGCTTTCAACCATGGATTCTTCAAGCTAAATTCATAGTTTGGGAGCAAATGTGAAGATCTACCAAGGAATGCATGGAAAATGAAAGGGGAGTTCTTGAATCTCAGTGAATATCTTGTTTACTTATTTTTCTCTAATTATGTTGGAATTAATTTGTGTAGAAATCTTAGATCTATAATCATAGTTAATAACATGTGATTTATTTCCTAAGGACCTAGAAATTAGAAAAAAAAAACTTAATTCCAAAATAATTAGAGAGCCCTAAAATTTCAAAGCTAAATCTTCCGAATCAAGGGCCTTTGGACGGTTCTTGATTCGAGTTAACCGAAACTCCCCATTTCAAATTCCATGCTAAAATTGGTAGATTGGAACATTTGAACCCAAACCCCCTTCTCTAATCAAGTTAAATCTCTTTTTGTGTTTATTTAGAATTCCGGTTAAATTAAGAGTTGAGTTAGTATTAAGTGTGGTTGTTGTAGTAGAATTTGCATAATTGTCAATTCACTTTAGCTAGAAGTAAGTTGTAGGTTTAAATTTCAATATTAATTGCTTGCCTAGTTGTTAGTAAATCAAACCCTCAAACACCAAAATATTTTCAGTCAAATTTTAGCTAGCATAGCAATTGATTTCAATCTTGGTTTGTGGTTGCAATCTGAACATATTTCTAAAGTCTACTCGTTCCTATTGCTAAATTGGCACAGGTCTCTTGGGAGAACACGATAGTGGGAGTACCCCACTTAAACTACAAGCACCCCCATCGCGGTAAGCGTGGAAGGGACGAGTCAAACATCCAACCAAATAGAACTATACAAATCTATGAATAAAACTTTGAAGTTCATGAATCCCCATTAAAATACTTGAAAATCCTTGGTGGATCTTCACAATCACACTCAAGAGATGTTTAGCTGCTAAAATCCATAATAAAGAGCATAAATGAAGGTAAATCTAACATTAAACTAAGTAAAACTAGTGTTTAGTTGCTAAGAAAGTGAGAGAAAATGGCAAGAAAGTGAAGGAAAATACATTACAATGAAATAAAGTTACAATTTTTACTCCTACATTAACATTACAAAAATAAATCTAAGCTAAAAATACACAAAAACATAAAAACCAACCTTGGAGGAGCCTCTCACGTCGCCCCCTTAGCTGCTACAAACACAAAAAATCTTCATCCCCCTTTTTTTTCAAACAACACAGCTTTTCAACTCCAGATTTGTATCAACCGATCGATCGGCACTGTTCACCGATCGAACGGTAATTGTAGCGTTCGATCGATCAATTCACTGTTTTTACTGTTCACGGGCACTGTTCACCGATCGATCGGTGACTGTTTATGATCAATCGGGCACTGTTCACCGATCGATCGGTAAAACACCCTCTCTAAAGTTTGCCAAACCAATCGATCGGTTACTATTCACCCGTCTACCTTAAAGCTTGATTTTGACCACCATAGAGGCCGATTCAGCCGATGCACATTAGAGGACAAATTATAGCTTTTGAAGTCTTCTTTCCAATGGCACAAAAATCAGCTTAATCGGACAAGATATGGCCAGAATACCAAGACGGGTCTAAATTTTCATGACCAATTTATTCGCCTTGAACCCGCTTTGATTATTCTTGCTTTCTTTTTGCCTTTATTAGCTTATATAACTTACAAAGCACACACAAAACATAATCAAACAAATATCTAACTAAAATAAGGAAACTAAAACTAATATAAATCTAACAAAGTGCGAATTAAGAGCCTATGATTACACTTTTAGGGTGTAATCAATACCCCCAAAAAACAAAACAACATACCCCCAAAACATTGCTGGTAAGGTACTAGCAAGATCCATCTGAATCTCCACAGACTTCCTTTGAATCTCCAACCTCCCATTGATCATGCTTTAACATTTCTCACCCCTTCCAAAGAGTAAAGTACATCTGATACAGAATATGATGGATCAGACCTCCCAGCTTTCCACCAAATTGCAGCCTGTAGTTTAGCACTCTCTACAACCTCCCTCCACAAACCCTCAGAGTTATTGAAAATAACATCATTTCTTGCCTTCTATATGTTCCATACCACTGAAATGAAAATAGATTCCCATAGTGGTTTTTCCATTTTTTTCCCTTTTGCAACTCCACCACCATAATGCATGATCTGTTAATGACTTTGTACAGACCCATTCTATTCCCCACCACTTTAGAATTGCATTCCACACCTTCCAAGCAAATGAGCATTTCAGCAGCAAATTGTTTGAATTTTCCTCAAACATCTGACACATTACGCAAAACATAGAGCTCCCCTGGGGCAAACACTTCCTTCTAGCCAGCATTAATTTTGACTTAATTCTACCTTGTACTGCTAACTAACAGAATAATATAGATTTTAGAGGAGGATTGATTTTTCATAGCTTGAATAGAACAGGATCAACTTAACCATCCTTAACTCTAACTTCCTAACATATGGTTTTTACTGAAAACAAACCATCCTTATCTAAAATCCATACTACCTTGTCTTTCTTTGAACAGTCCAATGGAGCAACTTCAATATGTAATAGTAACTTTCTAAGATCTTGAGATTCCCATTCAAAAAAATTTCTTCTAAACATTAAATTCCATGCATCCCTTCCATCTCTAACTTCAGCTATGCTTGAATTCTTCTGTATTGATAACATATACAATCTTGGAAATACTTCAATTAAAAGTTTACCTCCCACCCATTCCTCCTTCCAAAAATTTGTATGTATCCCATCCCCCACCTTAATCTTTAAATTTTTTGATAACACATCTTTGAATGATCCCTGCTCCTTTCCAGTTTTTAGTATATCCAGTGATTACACTCTAAAAGGGTAATCATAAGCCCTTAAACTGCACATTGTTAGATCTATATTGTAGTTAATTATCTTGTTTTAGTTCAATAATGGTTTTATTGTGTATTCTTGTGTATTTTATAGGTTTTGGAGTGAAAACAGCAAATAAGAGCCAAAATGACAGAAAACCGTTCGGATGGTGTGTTCGGACGGTAGTCAACCGTTTGAACAATGCGTTCGGACGGTTAAGCCATTCGAACGATGCGTTCAGATTGGCGAAAGAGCGTTCGGACGGTGCAACGAATGGCGGAGTTCCAGAGTCGAGTTTTCCTGTTCAAAACCAATCCAGAGTCGTGATTTTGCGTCTGAAGAGCGTTCGAAGAACGTTCGAACGGTAAAACAACCGTTCAGACGGTGAAATAAGCGTTCGAACGGTGCATTTGGACGGACTTTGGACGCGCGTTAGACGCACTTCGGATGGGGAGCACAGATTTGCCCTAAAATGCTAGCCGCGGCCGAGAGTTAGGGGGGGTTGGTTTTTGGTTAGTTTTAGAGTGAGTTTTTGAGTTTTGTAAAGAATTTTTGGTAGTTTTGATAGTTAGAAGTAGATTTTCGGTAGATTGGCTGTGGGAAATCTTCATTCAAGGTTGGTTTTCCATTGGTTCTTCATCTATTAGCTTAGATTTAATCTTTGTAATTTTCATTGTTGTATTGTAATTTTCTTGTATTTCTCTTGTTTTGTTCTTATACCCAAACTCTCTTCATTTTCTAAGTAAACTTTAGCTCTTAAATCTTTGTATGCTTTATTTCTATTTTTTTTCATGCTTTTATTATGAGTTTAAGTAGCTAGTTTTAGATTGGGTTCAAATGTGAAAATTACCTAAATAATCCAAGGAATTAAATAGAGACATCTCATGAAATAATTGCTATATTTTTTTAGAAATTCATTCTCAACAATTGATTGAAGATAACTTAGAAAACCTCGGTTATTGACTATATTCGGCTAATCAATGCATAAACCACAAATTTGGTATTGACTAAGTTAAATCGATGATATTAACCTTTGACTCCCCATTGAACATGTATCTAATTTAAATTGCTCGAGAACAATCGGTTTTCAAAGCTAAATCTTCCGAATTAAGCGCACTTAAATGTTGTGTTTGATTTGAGTTATAAACCTCATTGAAAACCTTGGATGAAATTGAGTGATTGGATCATTTGAGCCCAATTTCCTTTTAATTGTTTTAATTCTATTTTCATTTTGCTTTACTTTAATTGTCTAGTGCTAATTGCTTCAATTTCCATTGCATTAGGTTATTAATTCGAAACCATCATCAAAAATCCAAAACATTTTTGGTCTTTTTATTTTCCTTTTTTTTATTTTAGATCCAATTCCTCTCTTTAATTGCAATTCGATCCTAGGTTAGGTTAGTGTGAGTTGAGTGCTAGAACCTATATTGGGCTAGGTCCCTTGGGAGAGAACGATACCGGATTACCGGTTTATACTTCATCGTAACTCTCGTACTCTTGCGGGGTGCTAACTCCATTTGTAGGAATATCGCATTTGGAAGCGAGTCATCCAACCATAATGTAGACCCTTTGTTTTTTTTAACATCTCCAGGAAACCAATTCCTTTCATTATATCTATATTTCTGGCACACAACTTGTCTCCAAAGAACCTCTTTCTCCATAGCAAATCTCCACCACCATTTTGACAACAGTGCCTTGTTTATTATTGTGATTGGACAAACCCCAAGCCCACCTCTGCTTTTGCATTTTGCAATCTTCTTCCAGCTAACACAATGCAGCTTCTTCATGCCCTCCATATCACCCCAAAAGAATCTTTTTTGCATACTTTCCAGTTTTTTACTAACCATCTTTGGAGCCCTGAACAATGATAAATAGTAAAAAGGTAAACTGGACAAGGATGATTTTAATAGAGTAAGTCTCCTACCTATTGACAAATAGTTTCTTTTCCATGCAGCAAGTTTCCTCTTCATTTTTTCCAACACTGGTTCCCAAGATTTAATCTGTATTGGATTAGCCCCTATAGACATTCCCAAATAATTCAGTGGAAGCTTTTGAATTTTACAACAAAAAACTTGAGACATCATCCTTATATTCACATCATCCATCCCAACCCCACGTAACACACTTTTTAGAAAATTTAGCCTCAATCCTGAGATTAGTTCAAACAGTCTCAGAATTCTTTTAACATTCCATAACTCAGTCATATCTCCTTCACAGAAGAATATTGTATCATCGCAAATTGTAAATGTATTATGACTGGAACCTTTCCTCCAATTTGAACACCTTTTATCATCTTAAAATCCACTGCACTAATAATTAACATGTTTAAAACTTCAACTACAATAACAAATAAGAAAAGTGATGGGGGGGTCACCTTGCCTAATTTCTCTTTACATTAAAAATTCTTTTGCTGGGGATCCATTAACCACTACTAATACCCTTCCAGACTGCAAGCATTCTCTAACCCACCTTATCCATTTCTGGCCAAATCCCATCATAGTTTCCAGCATATGTTAAAAAAATGTCGACAACCATGACCGTTAACTAATCAGAAACTTTCAAAAAGCAATGGGGAACCATGCAAGAAGCCAAGAACGTTCTGCTAACCCCTGACGTAAGGTGAATTGACGATAGATTTTTATATTCTAAACATTTGTCAATACCCAAGACCATTGACTGATAGAATTTTATATTTTAAACATATGTCAATTAACCATTACAGCTGACTACTCAGAAATATAGATTTCAGTTAACGTACAAATATGGAAACCTTCAAATATATAGCAATGGAGTACCAAAGAACGTTATACCAACATCTCAAAGTCTGGTTCTTCATCTCTTCGTTTGAACTTCCTCCGTTTATATTTCAAATCTAGAGGCTAGAAAAGTCACATTTCTCGCAACACAAGCAACCTCAAAAGCACTATAAATAACAGACCTTTAATCTCTTTCTATCATCAGCTACCTAGCAATCTGACATGAAGACTCCAATGGCTTCATTGCTTTCGCTTCTTTCTATTCTCTGCCTCATTCCATGGGCAGCTTCAGCTCATACTCATGAGAATTTCCTTCAATGTCTTTCCCTTCATTCTCCAAACTCTAGCTCAATCTCCAAAGTAATTTACACTCCACAAAACTCTTCATATACATCCATCTTGCAGTTCTCAATGCAAAATCTCCGATTCACAACACCTGACACCCCCAAACCTCTAGTTATTGTTACACCATTGCAGGAAGCCCAAATCCAGGCAACTATTCTTTGTGCTAAAGAACATGGCATGAATATTCGGGTTCGAAGCGGTGGCCATGACTTCGAGGGTCTTTCTCATGTTTCACATGAACTTCCATTTGTCATGATTGATCTCATAAATTTTCGGTCAATCTCTATTGACATTGAAAGTAGCACTGGATGGGTTCAAACTGGCGCCAGACTTGGTGAAGTTTACTATAGAATTGCTGAGAAAAGTAGAACTCATGGCTTTACTGCTGGCATTTGCCCTACTGTAGGTGTTGGTGGACACTTCAGTGGGGGAGGATGGGGCATGATCTCGCGTAAACATGGCATTGCCGTCGATAACATCATTGATGCTCGATTAATTGATGTTAACGGCAGAATTCTTGACAGAGAAGCCATGGGGGAAGACCATTTTTGGGCCCTTAGAGGAGGTGGAGGTGCTAGTTTTGGTGTCGTCGTTGCATGGAAGATAAGGCTAGTTCCTCTTCCGCAAACTGTGACTGTTTTCACAGTGAACAGAACCTCGGAAAAAAATGCAACCAAGCTTGTACATCGGTGGCAACAAATTGCAGACACGATTGATGAAAACCTTGTTTTGAGACTCAACATAAGAAGCGTGAACTCTAGCCAAGGCGGAAAGAGAACAGAACAATACAAGCATCATTCACTTCTTTGTATCTTGGTGGAGTTGATGCACTCCTTGCATTGATGCAAGAAAGCTTTCCCGAGTTGGGTTTGGCGAGAGCAGACTGTTCTGAAATGAGCTGGATTGAATCGGTCCTCTATTTCGCTGGTTTTAGTGGACAATCTCTTGATATTTTGTTGGATAGGACTGCTGTGGTGAGGAGTTATTTCAAAGGAAAATCAGATTATGTGACGGAAACCATTTCCGAAAACGGTCTGGGAAAGATATGGAAGAGATATAATGAACAAGACGTGGAGGCATCTGAACTTCTTTTCTTTCCTTATGGTGGAAGGATTAGTGAGATTTCGGATTCTGAAACTGCTTTTTCTCATCGATCTGGGACCAAATACTGCCTCCTTTATACAGTGAACTGGCTGGAAGAAGGAACAGCTGCAATGAATAGGCACATGACTTTTATTCGAAGGTTTTACAGTTTCATGGCTCCCTATGTTTCCAAGTCTCCAAGAACTGCATATATCAACTATAGAGATCTTGACGTGGGAATGAATAGCAAAGGTAATACAAGCTATGCACAAGCAAGCATTTGGGGTTTTAAGTATTTCAAGGCTAACTTCAAAAGATTGGTATATGTGAAGACCATGGTTGATCCAGGTAATTTCTTCAGGAATGAACAGAGCATTCCAGCTCTCTGATCATGAAAGAAGAACAAATGATGGTTAGGAATCCTTTGGAAGAAAAGATTAACCCCTAATAAATTTTTTTGTTTTATTATATAGACATAATAAATAAAGGACCCAGGGCTGTTAAGCCAATGTTTGTGTAGTTACTTGTATAATTTCGATCAATAAAAATGTACTTGCTTTTTATTTCAATTTTATGCCAGTGACTTTAATGTATTTTGCTTGTTTGGAAATTAGTTTGAACACTTCCCTGATTACCCTGTGATCAGGGAAGTGCCAGCTCTCTAAGTACATTTATTCCATTTTCTTCACTTCATGTCACTATCCAAAGTAACAGCGATTTGCTTCATTGAGTATATGTAAATAGATTACCCTGTGATTATTATTGTAATTAGATTGTGAGCTCCGATGAGTTGTGTGTGCATACGGTTGTGTCCTCGGGTCCCACCGATGGGAAACTACAGATGGGGTTAGATATATATCTCATTACATTATGAAAGAACATCATTTCCTCAATCAAAATATTTTGCTATTCTGGCAATGTAGACAACAAAACGTCATTGAATCACGAGCATTGACAAATTATATGTAATAATTTAATAAAATCCATACTTCAACCGTGAAGGTGGGTTTATTTGGTGAGGATCAAGTCAAATGTATAGGTTTCCTAACTTGACGTGATAATGTTCGTTTAAATTTCTTTCAAATAACTTTTCAAAACTTGCAATGGAAGGGGACTATAATTGGTCAATCGTTATGTGCCAATTCGCGCACAGTTCAGATAGATTAATTTGTAATGGTAAAGGTAGATGAAAGACATATATGTGTATGTATATATATATATATATTCATTCCTGAAAATGAGATAGATGAAAGACGTGCTTTAACAAACACTTATAATCATATTGGTAAAGGAAGAGCTAGTTAACGCTCTAATGACAATCAAGGGTCTAATTCAGAAATATTTTCAAGGAACATCATGAAACGTGAGCTCCCTTCACGGGATTTGTATAATTTAAAATGTGTACTTAATTAAAATTGTACCATTTTTGTTTTTTAAAAATATATATTGAAAGTTAATTAAAAAGTCTTTGTCATGACACTAATAGTCACGCATAATAAAAGAATATTCTGTAGAGACTATAGCTAACAATCAGGCATAATGATTAGTTAAAAACTCGTGTGATCGTCACCGGCCATAAAATTAACATGCATGCCATCATTTTGATCATGAAAAGAATCCATTGCTAGTTGGGACTTCACCCGCAGGAGATTATACCTGCCTTTAAATTTTAATCCACAAAGCTCCCCCAAACTATTTTGGGTTTCTCTGTAAAAACAAATTAGCCACATTGACTAACTTGTAGAGAGAAAAAAATTACTGGCACTATAAGGAAAGAGGACATTTGTAAAGGAGTATTTGCGATGGTTGTCTTTGCCGTCGCAAATGTTCTATTATTCGTGATGGCAATGTTTCGGAAGCAAAAAATACTATTTGCGACGGCAATCTTGTCGTCGCAAAAAAGGTATAAAACGACGCCATTTGGTCTAGTTAAATCCAACACCTTTTATGCGACGATTATTTGCGATGGGGTGGTGCCGTCGCAAATAGTATTTAATAAAACGATATAGTTTCATTCTCAAAATGATTCCCCAACCCCCCCCCCCCCCTTTTTGCCCTTTCCCTCTACCAAAGCCCTAAATCAACTTTGTAAATTTACGTAATTTGCTAAATTTCGTGACACGTCTTGTTTGATTTATTTTGGGGACTTGAGTTATCAGTCACAAGCATTCAGAAGAGATTTCAAGCTTATTCGTGCAAGCTCAGGCTAAGAAAGACTTATACGATACTTTTTGCCATTTGTAGGGGATTTCGAGAGATGTTGATGGAGTTCGAGGGATCTCGAGGGTAAAAACAGTATGTTGATGTGCATGGGTTCTCTTGTAGCTGATTTTTAACCATAATACGGTTCAAATTTGAAAAGGCTCATTAGAGGAAAAGTATCTTCTTTCCAGAGAACTTTGAATCTTATCAATCTGACATCTGAGTAAAAAGTTATTGACTTCGCGGGATGTCGATGGAAAAAATAGTGAGCATGCAAAAACTGGGGTTGAGCTCGCGGGATCTTGCTGGACCTTGCGGGAGCGAGCTGTGCAAATTCTGGAACCTCAGGAATCGCGCCGCTAGAGTTTTTTTGCCCTTATTTAAAGCCCAACACACTTCCCCAAGTAAAATCGGAGCAGCCACATTGAAAACTTCTAAAGAGAAGTATTCCTAACCTTTCTAGAAGCTCAGTAACAAATCTTAGCAATAATCTTCTTCAATCCAAGTGAAGAAATCAAGGGCCTTGATGGAGTTCAAGGCAGAAATCCATTATAAGTGGATCTAAACGGTGGTCAAGCACGGAGACGGTGAATCGTGGATACGAGCAAGTTCAAGACAATCATTAGATCATGAAGTTGATAGGTTTTGATTGTAAGGAGTCTTGTAACCGTCTGAACGATAAGATATAGTGCATGATCTTTGTCCGGCAAAGGAGACACGTGGTTTTTCTCCCATTTAAGGGTTTTTACGGCAAAAATCTGATGTGTTCTTGGTCGAATGGTTTGCTTTATCTTGTGACTTGGTAAGTACAATATTGCTCATTGCCATTACATCTTGACCTAATATTGTGGTAATTAGTCTCTTTGACAAAATATAGATAAAGGCTAGGTTTTTTCAAACTTAGCTAAAAAAAAAAAAAGCCCTAGAATCAGTTGATGATTCCCTCTTCCCTCTTCGCTCTGTAAAATCACCAACGTCGGCAAAAGCGCTGCTCCATCCCTCCATCGCGCTACTCCGACCAGCCATGCTCCTCTGGTAAGCTACTGCTCTCTCTCTCCCCCATGATCCAACGCAGAATGGATTGCTCTTGGCTCGGCGATGCCGCTACAGATTCCGACAACACCCTCTCCCAATCCTCCATCCCTAGCCCACATTTCTCCACCTCTGCAATGGCGGTGGCGGCAGTGTTGCTACTGCCTATCTTTAGTGCTGGTGGAACTTGTTAGAGCTCCGAGCTTCCACAGCCTTATTCAACTCCCACATTCGAGCTGCTGCTTCCTTGCTGTGTTGGCTGCCATTTCTGAGATGGCTTTTCTGAAACTGCCGCCTCTGCCTCCTCCTCCACCGCCGCCGCCGCTGCCCAAAGAAAAAGATAGGGTTGAAGTAGAAGTAGGAGAGCTTGGTGATTACACCCTAAAAGTGTTATCATAAGCCGTTAATTCACACCTTGTTAGACTTAGATTGTAGTTAATTATCTTAATTTAGTTTTATATTTGATTTATTGTGTTTTGTGTGTCCTTTGTAGGTTTTAGGAGCTAATAAAGGCAAATAGACGCAAAGAATATTCAAGGCTGGTTTAAAACGAACAAACCGGTGATGAGAAGTCCAACCCATCTCAGTATTTTGGCTATAACTTTTCACTCCGATGTCCGATTGAGCTGATTTTTACGGCATTGGAAAGAAAACTTCAAGAGCTACAATCTGTCCTCTAATGTGCATCGGCTAAATCGGTCTCTAAGGTGGTCAAAATCAAACTGGAAAGTTGTTGGGCCGAATAGTGAATAGTTCCCGTCCGAACAATGCGTTTGAATGGTTACTATTCACCGTTCGGACGGTTACTGTTCACCCGTTCGAACGGTGAACAGTGCCCGTCCGAACAGTGAACAGTACCATTCAGACGGTGAATAGTGCATCCAGACGGTGAACAATAACCGTCTGGATGCACTTCAGACGACCGTTAAACGCATCATCCAGACGGTATTCGAACGGTTATTGTTCATCCAGAATGCATTTTTTGCATTCGAAGCTACGTTTTTTGGATTTTTTGTATAATTTTTGAGTAGTTAGGGTTTTTTTTAACAAGGGGGCGGCGGGAGAAGCTCTCCAAGGTTAGTTTTTTTCCATTTTTCTTCATTTTTAGTTTAGATTTAGCTTTGTAATTGTAGTATAGTGTAGAAACTTGTAATTTTCTTCATTGTATTGTATTTTCTTTCACTTTCTTGTACTTTCTTGAATTTTCTTTCATTTTTCTTGTAACCAAACAGTCTTATTATTGTAGTTAATTTTAGATTTAAATCTCTTTATGCTTCTCTTTTCATTTTTACAAGCTTTTATAATATATTCAAGTAGCTAGTAATTTAAATTGGATTTAAATGTGAAAATTACCCAAATAATCTAAGGAATTCAATGGAGGCGTCTCATGAATTAATTGCCATATTTTCCTAGAATTTGAATTTCTAGTAATTAGATGTGGAATTTTAGAAAACTTGAACTATTGACTAAGTTTGGGGATTTTGATCACCCAAATCGATGGTATTAATTTAGGACTCTTAACTAGACAAAAACTCCACAATTTCTAGAAATTCATTCCCAACAATTGATTGAAGATGCCTTAGAAAACCTAGGTTATTGACTATGTTTGACTAATCAATGCACAAACCACAAATTTCGTGTTGACTAAGTTGAATCGATAGTATGAACCTTTGATTCCCCATCGAACATGAATCTTATTTCAATTGCTTGAGAATAATCGGTTTTCAAAACTAAATTCTCCGAATCAAACACACTTAAATGTTGTGTTTGATTTGAGTTATAAACCCATTGGAAACCTTGGATGAAATTGAGTGATTGGATCATTTGAGCCCAATTTCCCTTTAATTGCTTTAATTCTATTTTCATTTTGTTTTACTTAAATTGTCTAGTGTTAATTTTTTTTATTTTCATTGCAATAGGTTAGTAATTCAAAACCATCATCAAAACCCAAAATATTTTCGGTTTATTTTATTTTTCCATTTTATTTTAGATCTAATTCCCTACATAATTGCAATCCAATCCTAGGTTAGGTTAGTGTGAGTTGAGTACTAGAGCCTATATTTGGCTAGGTCCCCTAGGAGAGAACAATACCGGATCTTCCAGTTTATACTTCATCGTGACCCCCGTACTCTTGGGGGTGCTAACTTCATTTGTAGGAATACCGCATTTGGGGGCGAGTCACTTGGTCTTGTAATGGTATCCAGGACAGAGGTAGGCTCTCTACCTAGAAAGCAACCTTCTTTGTTGTTCCACTTACGCACCAATGGATTTGAAGATGGAGACAATCAAGAAAATGAAGAAGAAGAAGAAGCCTCTGCTACAAGCTGTAATACCCCCTTCCCCTCAAAATCAAAGGGTAAGTGTGTGATACGCCTCCAAATGTGCTTCTCAACCAAAGTCACTCCGCAAGAATACGGAGGTCGCGATGTAGTAAAACCGGAGAATCTGGTGTCGTTCTCTCCCAAGGGAATTCTGCAAATATAGTAACAAAGCTCAACTAGCACGAGCACTTATCTTGATGGATTGCAAAGAAAAATTCTTTTCTTTTTCTAACATAAAAGAGACCGAAAATTTGTTAGTTTTGAGATGATGGTTGTTCAATGGTTAGTGCAACAACTTAATAACTGATGAAAGCAATAAAATCTAGTTTTACGTAATTAGGAAAAAGCTTGGACATGGTTGTTTCAATCCACTAATTCACAACAAGGGTTTCCAATGAGAGGTTTATAACTCAAATCAATAATCACACCTTGGATTCTTGATCCGGAAAATGTCGACTATAAAAATGTGGGTTTATATTTGATTGACCATAAAGATGAAATCCATGACTAGCACCCTAGAATCAAACCTTAGACATGTGCAATAGCTATACCAAATATTGATTTATGTATAAATATTGCCAATAGGGTTATGAATCTAAGTTTTTCTAATGAATCTCATGCTAAATCAAATGGAACCATAGAAGTCTAAGAATATAGCTTTAAAGTTTATACATCTCATTTTCAACCCTTGAAGATCCTTGGTGGATCTTCACAACCACATCCAAGGGATGTTTAGCTACTTAAATCCATGGCAAAGAGCATAAATGAAGATAAATCCACCATTAAACTATGTAAAACTAGTGTTTGGTTGCTAAGAAAATGAGAGAAAATGGCAAGAAAATAGAGAAACAAAACATTCACTTCATAAATGAGCATTCATGTACAACGATCCAAGAGTAATAAATGACAATATGACAAAGCTTTAAAGTAAATCTAACTAAAACCTTACAAAATATCAAAAGTTTCCCTTTAGAAGCTCCTCCTACTGTCCAGATCTCCAGATTCTCGAACCAAACCTTTTGTCCCCTTATATACAACTTTTATACTCTGCATAAAAACAGACTCTGTACAGACCGATCGATCGGTAGGGCGACCGATCGAATGGCCATGGCGATCGAATGCCCGATCGATCGCAAAACCGACCTCTCTGAAGTTTGCATTTGTGTCATCTGTTGAGGGAGTTCTGACGTCACCGATCGAACGACCGATCGATTGGAAAAGTGCCTCTCTAAAGTTTGCTGCTGAAGGTCGAAATCACCGATCAATCGGTGAGCCTGGCGATCGATCGAACGTTCCATGGACCGTTCGATCGGCCGATCGATCGGTATGTTGGCCACATCGAACGGTCATCTGAATTTTTGCCCGTTTGCCTCATCTTAAGCTCTGATTCCTGTAAAAAAGTGCACAAAAGGGTTTTAATGCATTTTAGGAGTTAAAATACTAATTAACACTGAAATCTAACTAATTAACCACCAATTTAGGCCTAGAGATTACTATTTCTGAGAGTAATCAGTGTGTCCCTTCATCTAACAAAGACCCACAAATCCACACACACTCTCTCTCCCCCAAGTTTTGAAAACCCAGAAAATAAAATAAGAGAACACCCAAAAGTTCAGTACCAAAGAAAATAGATATATATATATATACACATAAGCACAGAGGATAGATGAAAATAAATTACTGCTCAAAGCAAAAGGCCTTAAATAACTGGTGTCAATATATATACATATATATAAATCAAAGCAAATTGTGGAGATCTGAGCTTTGGCCACCAATTAAAGCTTCTGGCCTCACACATCCACCGCCTCACGCATCCACCGCTGCAACCAGTGTATATAAATAGGCATATGTGAACATTGCGATGCGTCCGAATCGAAAGAGGTGGACGAGCAGCCTTCGAAGGTATTCTAATTGCTTTTCGTTAATATGATGTTCGAATGTTGCTACAAGCTTCTGCCTGTTGGTTTATATTGTTGTTAAATATTCCTCGTAGTTATCTGTAATATTCTTTATGAGATATTCAAAGCAAATTGATATTTGCTCTTAGGCTATGTTTGGATGGTAGGAATGAGAAGGGGGAGTGGAAATTAAATTTCAGATATTATTTATTTTGTTGTTTGGTATGTGCAAGACATGGAAATGTCATCTGGAGTCATATTTCCAAGTCCAAATATTATTTGGTATACATGATCTTTATAAGGTAAACTGCAATAAAATTCCTATAAGGTAAGCTCTACATACATGATCTTTAAAATTGATGGGGCGAGATTAGAATGTAAAATGCAAATAAATGAAGATTAAATAAAGAAAAAAGAAAAAGAGTAATACAACAAATACATAATCTTTATTTCTCCACATTTACATGCAATAAGTTCTCACGTTAATTGCCTTTCTCTTCTTTTTTTTCCCGTGAAGCAAAGGAAAAGGCATTTGTATAGTGAGAATAACAAAAGGAAAAACTTTAGGGAAAGCAAGGGTGAAATGTTTTATGGTGAATGCCATTTTCCTTTTTTCTTTTCCAAATTTCCAAATAACTATGAGGAATATTTAGCTCTAAATTTTATTTAAGCAACAAGATACATATGAGAAATGATTTTCTCCCATTTTTTTCCTTCACATAGTTTTTGAAGCAACGGAAAAGACAGTCGCAAAGTGAAGATAACTTAAAGGAAAATTTGAGGGGAAGGGAAATCAAGGGTGAAATCTTTGATGATGAAAGCCATTTCCTTCTTCCTTTCCCAATTTGCGAATATTTATGAGGAAATTTTAACTTCAAATTAAAGATGGTCAATTGTTGGGCAAGATTTCTGGTAAGTGAAATGATATGATTGATTTTTGACCATGAGTTGATTAGTATTCATTCCAGACCCTTACCTTATTTGACCTTGATCAGAAATTTGGATGACATTGGGGAATTAGACGAATCTTTTGCATCTTTTGAGAGGTAGTTGTTTTCAACTTTGTAGGTGTGTCTTTTGAAAGGAATATCAAATATGTGGATATTTTTTAATTGAAAATGCTGAAGAAGTAGATTAGCTTTAGTTTCTTTATATTGAACACAGTTGGATTGTTTGGTATAAGGAATAAACTCTTTATATTAGTATCCCTCTGTCATCCCAGAAATTCCTAATGAACTAAAAGTTATTTACAAGTATAAATTTTCCATTTGTGGGTGCCCTCTTCCTTTTCCTGTATCTTTATTCTGCCTCTGGACTAATGCATTTTGCTACATCAGGGCTGTTTGGCAGATCAAGCAAAGGATGTTATTGATATGGCTATTGATCGTGGATGCTACATAGACCAGAGTCAAAGCCTAAAATATACACATGGACCAACCCAATTCCGAAACAACATCTAATGTGTGATTGTCAATGTGCATGCCCCAAATGAGGATGTAGAAAGGAGAGAGCTCTGGAAAGTTTTGATTAGTCTAAAAAATTCATACGATCTACCATGGTGTCTTGGAGGGTACTTCAATGAAATTCTACACATAGGTGACAGAACAAGATGCACAAGAACTTCTCTAGGTATGAGAAAATTTCAAAACTTCCTTGAGGGGGCTGAGGTCATTGATCTACCATTACTAGGGAGGAGATTCACAAGGTCTAACCTTCAAACCAAAGAAGTGTGGAGCAGAATTGATCGTTTCTTGGTGTGCGCAAGATGGCTGGCCACATTCAAATGCTCTCAATGGGGACTTCCCAGGTTGCTCTTGGACTACTCTCCATTACTTCTTTCTGATGTTGATATTGATTGGGGACCTAAACCATTCAGGTTGCTTAATATATGGTTTAAGAAAAAAAAATCTTTCAAAAATCTGGTTAATAAAAGATGGAGTGAATCCTCCTTTCAAGGTTGGGCTAGGTATGTTCTTATGAAGAAGTTACAAGATCTCAAAGGCAAAATTAAACAATGGAACTCCGAAGTCTTTGGAAATTCTTTCGACAGAGTTAGATCTCTTGAAGACAAGCTAGCTTCAATAGAAAAAGCAACTGAAGAGGATCCCCTCAACCTAGAAGCAAAGACACTAAAAAAGAATCTTATAAGGAAACTATGGACAGCATATAAGGAGGTTGAAAGTATTTTGAAACAAAAATCCAGGCAGCAGTGGTTATGTAAAGGTGATTCTAACACAACATTTTTCCATGCTTCAGTCAATAGGAGGTACAAGAAAAATGTTATTGGCCATTTACTGTCAAATGGTAATCAACAACTTGATCCTTGCTCCATTAAAATTGAAGCTTACAATCATTTCATAGGAATCTCCACAGAAAATCTTAGATCTAGGCCTAAGTTAGAAGGGGGTGTGCTCAAAACCCTCAACCAAGGTAGCAAGGCAATGCTTGAAGGGCACTTTTCTAAATCTGAAGTTTTCCAAGCTCTATGTTCTTGTGATGGAAACAAAGCACCTGGTCCTGATGGTTTCAACCTATCATTCATCAAGAAATTCTGGGCAACCATTAAGACAGAGGTGATGGCATTTCTTCTAAAGTTTCAAGCAAATGGTAAGTTACCAAGAGGTATCAACTCTTCATTTATTACTCTTATCCCTAAGGTTGAATGTCCTGAATCTTTTAATCAGTACAGGCCCATTAGTCTTATCAGTTCAATGTATAAGTTACTGGCCAAGTGTCTTGCCAATAGGCTAAAATCAGTCATGAAAGAAGTGATCAGTGAGGAACAAAATGCTTTTATTAAAGGGAGGAGTATTTCAGATGGTATCCTTATAGCCAGTGAGGTACTGCATGACTGGAAATCTAAGAATTCCAAGGGTCTTGCTCTCAAGTTAGACTTTGAAAAGGCTTTTGATTCCATTAATTGGAACTTTCTTATTTCCATGATGGAAAAAATGGGGTTTGGAAGCTTATGGTGCAGTTGGATCAAGGAATGCATTTCCTCTGCCTATGTGTCGATACTCATAAATGGGTCACCCACCAAAGAGTTTAAATTGGAGAGGGGTTTGAGACAGGGTGACCCCCTATCTCCATTTTTATTTATCATTGCTACTGAGGGTCTTAATGTTCTCCTTAAAAGAGCTTACCACCTAAATCTGTTGGAAGGAATTAAAATAGGCAGAGACCAAGTTCCTATTACACAACTGTAATATGCTGATGATACTCTATGTTTCATTGCAGCTAATCTCAATGAATTAAGTCCTTAAAAAGGGTTCTCAGGTGTTCTGAATTTCTTTCTGGCCTCAAAATAAACTTTGAGAAATTCTCATCTATGAAGTGGGAAATGACAAGAGCTTTATGGAGTCAGTTGCCTCGTCTGCTGGGTGCAAGATTGGAATATTGCCTATGGTCTATCTCAGTTTACCTGTGGGATCCAATCATTGCCTCTCAAAGGATTGGGATAGTGTTATTGCCAAACTCAAGTTTAAGCTCTCCAATTGGAAAAGATCACATCTGTCATCGGGAGGAAGGCTTATTCTACTGAAATCCTCTTTGGCTAATCTCCCTCTGTACTTTCTTTCTCTCTTCAAAATGCCCTCAAAAGTAATATACACTGTTGAAAAACTTCTAAGAAGTTTCCTCTGGGGAGGTGATGGTTTAAAGAAAAAAGTACACTTCGTGAAATGGGACCTTGTTACTAAGCCTAAAGAGCATGGTGGTCTGAATATTAGGCCTATCCAAGCCTTGAACGTAGCTCTTTTATCAAAATGGTGGTGGAGATTTGGAGTAGAAAAGGAAGCTTTGTGGAGAAAAGTAATTTGTAGTAAATATAACTTGGATGCTACAAGGTGGTTCCCTTATGTCAATGATCCTTCAAAAGTGTCAGGTGTTTGGAAGGGAATTATTTCCTTAGGCAGCAGGAATGATAGCTTCAGTAAAATCTTAAAAGATAACTTAAAAATCAAAGTTGGGGCAGGAAATGCCACTCTCCTATGGACTGAACCTTAGCTTAGTCAAGGTTCCCTCTCTGAATTATTCCCTAGGCTATTCTCACTTTCAGTAAACCAGCAACTCAAGATCAATGAGGTATATTCTTCCTTGTCAAATGGTTCTTCTAGTTGGCATTTGAGCTTTAGGAGAGTCCTCAGAACTTGGGAAGCAGAGGAACTTGAATCCGTGTTAAAATTATTAGAAGGCAAACCCGACTGCTTAGTTTGGGAAGCAGACCCCAGCTTATTATTTTCTGTTAACTCTTTTTGTAAGGCTCTCCAAATAGCCAGCGGCTCCAACCCACATCCTTTTAGACTCATTTGGGACAATGTTTCCCCATTGAAAGTTTAGTTCTTCAGTTGGTTAGCTCTCCAAGGAAAATTTTGCACCAGAGATCTATTAATTCGCAAAAAAATCATTCCTCCTTCTTCCTATCCAAACTGTGTTCTATGTAATATGGAGAGTGAAACCTCGGATCATTTATTGTTAAAGTGCAAGTATTCCTGGTTGATATGGTCTACTATTCTTGGCTGGTGGGGGTGTTTTGGGTGGCCCAGGATAAGTTATCTAATCATGCTTCTTGGTGGTATGGGTATAAGAATCTGGGTTTGAAAAAGTGCATCTGGAAGGCTATGTTTTCTGTAACAATTTGGAATATCTGGACAATGAGAAATGGGATTATCTTCAATAATAAAGCAATGAATTGGGAAATACAGTTTACTTTATAAAGCTAAAGTTGGCATTTTGGATTAAAGCCAAGTTTGGATGGTCCTCCTTCAATACTATGGAGTTCATTTTTAACATTGAAGCTGTTAAGCAACTCAAGTTGAAGATCAAATGTTGATGGCTTATCAACCTTTTTTAGTCTCCTGTACCTTGATGGTTTACCCTTTCATGTGCTTCTTAGGCCTGGTCTGCTATGGTTCCCCATTTCAGTGAAGGCCTTTGTACTCTCTTCTCTAATCAATATATCTCTTCTATTTGCTGATCAAAAAAAAAAATTTCGAAAAACTTACTTCCTTACAGTTTCATGCATGGTCCAAGGTAAGAACTTTTGTTCCTAGTATTTGGTGGTTTGAGATTTTCGTGATTGATGATTGATGATTTTAATAACTCTATTTTAAAATTAACATATATCAAATTGAATCTAATAGCAGAGGACATTTAATAACAGTTATAATGAAAAATCCACTACATGTAGTCTCTCATTGCGTCCATGGACCTTGTAAAGAGATTGGTTGTATCCCAAATTTGTACACATGCTATTAACAAATGTCTTTTCTTTTTAGCTTGACCACCTTTTGTCGTGGTCTTATTACTTTATGTAACAATATGCTGCTTGTTTCAGCCAGTTTAAAGGATTTAGACACTGGGAAAATTCATCCCTATTATTTTCATTTCTTGTATTATTATTATTATTGAAACACAGCATAACCTAGATAAAGATGATTACAAGGAATTTGAAAGGTTGATTCAAGAGGACTTGTATTATCATTTACATGATAGATGTGTCATATATCCTCATATTATCATTTTGTAATTTTATATTATCTATTGCTTGATTGAGTTCAATGGCAATGGCTTCTTTTATTTTTATTTTTTTTTTCTTAACTAATCTTCATACACAAGTCCTTATGTAAGTATAGGTTGGTATTCTGGGTTCATAGTTCTGGAAAAGTAAAGCTTCTGTATAGGTTTGGGCTCCACTTCTAGCTGCCTAATGCCTGCTTGTATCTATCTATGAGCAGGCTATACAGAGTGATGGTAAACTCCAGTGGTACTGAGTGTTAACCATCGGGAGATGAAACCCCACAGGATCTATTAAGTCATTGAACTTGAGAAATGGTCTGTTTCTAGGCAATTGATACGAGTCAACTGCTGCAACATCTGATGCATCAGATCTCCCAGCTGACAAATATGAGTATCAAGCGGAGGTACATATCTAAAACAATAGAGTTGATTGGGTTTTAGTTATAATCTATGATAAAAATAATTGATTCTGTTTTCTATATTTTGACAAGTTAGTCGTCTCATGGACCTTATTGTTAACAACTCGTATAGCAACAAAGAGGTGCTTCTTCAAGAGCTTATCAGGCATGTTGTGATCTACTTATCAGTTTTATGTCTATGTCAGTTACTTTGGTTATTGATGCTTGAGTGGCCTCCTTCAATATTAAAATTTAAGTTATTTTTCATGTGTCAGATAACTCCTTTTTGCTTAGGTAATTAAAACCTGTGAAGAAAAATAACTGGCTACATCTAATTAAGGCAACATCTAGAGTTGGAAGAAGGGATAGAAATTATGCCCCCAAGGCCATGCAAAAGTACTAATGTCCTGAAAATGTGGACAGTCTCTATGATGATTAAAGCAAGCCAGGGGTAAATGGAGAACATAATTTGATGAAAAGAGAGGGAGTTTTGATTAGAATGTATAGAAAATGAAGAAGGTCTTCCTGTTTCAATGGAGATCTTTAATTTAATGTTTTCTCCAAAATGTAGTTGTATGACACGAGCCTAATGATTGCCAATAACAAATTTACTGCTGGAATTTGTTTTGCACTGGGTTACATGAAACTGCAAATAGGTATTAGAAGTTTGTCTCATACCTCTATCCGAACTAATTGATACTTATTTGCTCGAAATTATGGTTTTACATCCACAGCAATGCAAGCGATGCTTTGGACAAGCTGCAATTTCTCAGTGTTACAGTTCCTAAACTATTGAAGGATGCGTATGTTCTGGATACATGTATTCAGACTGACAAAGATAATGGGATTGTTACAATCACGTAAGCTTTGTGAACTATAAAAACTATATTGGTTAATAACATTGCAGTATTGTGACTTTGTGCGCTCTATGCAAGGATTCTGGCATTGGTATGACTCGTTAAGAACTTGTTGACTACCTTGGAACCATTGCACAAAATGGAACTGCAAAGTTCTTGAAGGTATTGAAGGTACACCTATTTCTCTATTTTCTACTTGTTAGTCTCCTAGGCCTCCCCTTTCTAATAGACTTTGTGTGCCCTATGCAAGGATTCTGGCATTGGTATGACCCGTTAAGAACTTGTTGTATTATAAGAAAAAACACGTTTAGTAACAAATAAAATAGTCACTGAATGTTATTTTTTAGTCGCCAATATGAATTCGCGACTAAGGTGGAGACTAAATTATTTAGTGGCCTATTAGAGGTTACTAAATGTTATGGCAACTAAGTTTTGCTTAGTCGCTGATATGTGATCAATGGCGACTAAACGTGGCAACTAAATTAGTAGCCGTCAAAAGGTAATTAGTCACCAAAAGATGTCATACGGAAACCATTGACGTTAGTCGCCAAACTCCCATAGTTGCCAATACTTAGTCAGCGGCGACTACACTTTGCGACAAATTATTAGTCGCTATAGCTAATTGTTCGCCAAAGTCAGCTTATATTAACCAATATAAGTAGTTACAAATCCCACGATCATAAGGACTTTCGCAACCAAAATATGTTAGTAGCCAAAGAATTAGTTGCTCATTTATTAAGAAGATATTGGAAACGATCATTATTATCCGAAACTTATACGAATCATAATCAATTCTAACTTATCAAGTACACAGAGCTTCGTATAAAGAAACTATATACTTAATTTCAATAAAAATATCAGTGCTAACATCCACAAAACTATATCCACCTATGTAAACAATAAAATTCTAAAATGCATGTAAATTAATCTAGCCCAGTCTAATATTCACAATCGGAAACCTTTGTAATTCAGAAGTATGAACTAGCCTAAAATAACATGTGCAATTAGCCGTAATATCAACATCTAAAATCTAGTCCCACCAAAACTTTGTCCCACAAAATCTTCATCCATAATGGCCATCAGCAATCTGTAAAAGAATAAACACAAAAAACAAAAGATTTCATTAGTAACAGTCCTAAAATATAAATTGTAATGTGATTACAAAAGACTTACAAAATTTAAACTTGATGTAGGCAGAACAAAAAAAGTGAATAACCATTGTGTCTTATTCATTATCCAATGATCAATTTGATTTTGAGCAGAAGTGAGAGGCAATTTGATTTTGTTACAAATTCAATGACTTCCCAATTGTTTTCTCTAGATGATTAGCTACGAATCATAATAATATCCTAGACTGAACTCAGAGGAGTTTTATTACACGGACTTGGTAGATGTTCCTAAAGTGGGCATCAGTGTTGAATCATCTAACCAGCTAAACATGAATCAGATATGTACAAACCATTTTGGCAAACATATTATTTTCAACTACATTAAAAGGAGTTGGAGTGGCAAGACATGGACCCATACCAAATTCCTTGACTATTTCCACATACCTTCATCTGCTGCATCATCAAACGTTAAAGTTCATCAAATTTTTTTTGTAGTTCATCGCGGCTCCTCTTCTCGTCCTCTCTCTCTCTTTGTTGCTCTTTCCACTCCTTTTCTCGCTCCTCTCTCTCCTTAGCTCACTCCTCCTTCTCTCTTTCCCGTTCCTCACAAAGTATCTGTAATTCAGATGCAAGTGTCTTCAGCTTTTGATTTGAACGAGACTCATTATCATAGCCCGATGACGACTTTGGACCTACTTCAAACCCAAGGATGTACCCTTTTCTCTCACCAAGTGCTTTTCTTGAGATTTCTTCCGGTGTTATATGTATGCCGGATGCCTTAGCATCATCACGAATTTTCACCATCTCTTCCTATCAAAAAAGAAACAAAGGTTATAAATTAGTTACCATTTTTTGACAATACTAATAGTCCAATGAGCTAGTATTGTACAAGAGTGTATAAGGCTTAAATATATACATATTGCCTCTTGCATTCTGGGTGCAACCACTCTTTTGTCTTTTTTGACTGATGTCTATCCTTCAAATAATCAATAAAATCTGGCATTTCTTCATCTGTGGCCCGTGGCTGCAAAGTCAATCAACTACATAAGTCATTTACTTATATTGAAAAGAAAAGTTATATACCTTAAAAAATACAAAACTTATAATGTGTTTTACATAACATCAACAATCACCTTTTTGGTCATCATAGCAGAAAATGATCTCAATCCCAGGGAATGGCCGTATGGCAACTTTTTCTTATTCTTTCTACCAGCTTTTGACCGTTTCTACAAAAAAAAAAATATAAACTTAAACTTCAAACTGAATTAATCACAATTCATTACAATTTTAAATTGAAATTAAACGATGATAAACTTACCCTAAATGTTTTACTCTTCAATACATGATCAATCATGTACTTCCAATCATCCACCTTCACCCCCCTGTATGGTTCACTGTATGGATCAACCATAGTTTTTTTTTACTTGCGATAATGCTTACTCATCTTGCCTTTCCAATTTTTATACAAAAGATTAGCCCTCTTATTTATTACAGTAAGGACTACTGGGTTGTTCTCATCTGAATCCTCGTCAGTAGTAATGCAAAATTTGTCCTACCAAAACAATAATAAGTTAAAAGAACTTGCAAACTATTGAATACATAGTTTGTAACCTATTAACAGAAGACATTTGTAGTTGGGTAGTCTAATACTATTACCCGCACAGACTGTAGAATAGTTTCCTTACCTATTGGGTCAATAAGTTTCCATCTCTCAGCAAATCCTTTAATAGGACAATACCTTCTAATTGCAATCCCCAGTTGGTTTGAACACATGGGAGCATAAGGACCGCAAAATGTGTTGAATGATTCCACTCTAAAAGCGTAATCTTTATCCCCTAATTAAGTGTTTGATAGCCTCTATATGGGTTTTAGTATAGATTTTTAGCAATAAACCGATCTAAAGTGTTTTTTATATGTATTGTAGGTTTTTGGTGATAAAATGGTGGAAAAATGGCTTAAAGGGAAGAAATCCGTCCGGACGGACCGTTCGGACGGTGCGTTCGGACGGACAAATTACCGTTCGGACACCCAGACCATTCGGACGCCCCGTTCAGATGAGTGAATTACCGTTCGGACGGTGCGACAGAGATTGCAGTTCCAGAGTCGATATTTTCCGTCCAAAGCCGTTCCAGAGTCGTCTTTTTCCGTTCGAAGAAATACAGAGCCGAGTTTCCTCATCCGAATACCGTCCGAACGGTGAAATAACCGTCCGAACGGTCATGGCACCGTCTGGATGGTGCGTCCGGACGCATACCAGACGTACTTAGGACGCACTTCGGACGATGAGCGCAGATTTACCCTACAACCCAGCAGTCGAAGAAAGAACAGAAAAAAGTGAGATTTTAGGGAAAAAGCTGCGGGTAGAGAGGGAGAATAGGGGAAAATCATGTATTTTGCTTAGATTTACTTTACTTTGTTGTATTTAGGGCTTTGGGAAGTATTTAGATAGATTTCTTGGGTTGATTTAGTGTAATCTTTCACATTTTCTACATTTCAATATATATTCACTTTTGATTTAAAGTCAAGATGTTGTCTCTACACTTTGGAAAGCTCTCAACCATGGAATCTTCAAGCTAAACTCATTGTTTGGGAGCAAATATAAAGATCTACCAAGGAATGCATGGAAAATGAAAGGGAAGTTGACACGCCTCCAGATGTGCTTCAACTGGAGCCACTCCGCAAGGGTACGGAGGTCGCGCTTGTAGTAAAACCGGAGGATCCGGTGTCGTTCTCTCCCAAGGGAATTCTGCAAATATAGCAACAAAGCTCAACTAGCACGGGTACTTATCTTAATGGATTGCAAATGAAAATTCTTAACATAAAAGAGACCGAAAATATGTTGATTTTGAGATGATGATGGTTATATGCTTCATACAATAATTTAGTGACTACGAAAGACAACAAAAGCTAATTTTATGTAATTAAGGAGAAAAGCTTGGACATGGTTGTTTTGATCCACCAATTCACAACAAGGGTTTCCAATGAGAGGTTTATAACTCAAATCAAGAATCACACCTTGGATTCTTGATTCGGAAAATGTCGACTATAAAAATGTGGGTTTTGTTTGATTGAGCCTAGAGAGGGAATATATAATTGGTACCCTAGAATCAAACCTTAAACATGTGCAATACTTATACCAAATATTGATTTGTGCATAAATATTACCAAAGGGTTATGAATCTAAGTTTTTCTAATGAATCTCATGCTAAATCAAATGAAACCATATAATTTTGAGGATATAACTTTGAAGTTCATACAACCCATTTTCAACCCTTTGAAGATCCTTGGTGGATCTTCACAACCACATCCAAGCGGTGTTTAGCTACTAGAATCCATGTTGACTAACATAAAAGGAGCCAAATCTATCATTAAACTATAAAGAACTAGTGTTTGATTGCCAAGAAAATGAGAGAAAGTGCCAAGAAAAGGTAGAAAATCATTCACTTCATATATATATCAAACATTCACTTACAATGATCCAAAAGCAATAAATGACATTAAATACAAAGCATTAAGAGTAGATCTAACTAAAAACCTTACAAGATAACAAAAATCCACTTTTTGGAGCCTTCTTCCCGTCCAAACTCTGCAGAAAATGACCTATATCACTTTTTGTCTCGAACAAAAGCTTTTATACTCTGCAGAAAAACAGAGCCTGTACACACCGATCAATTGGTGTACGACCAATCGATCGCCCGATCGAACGGTCAGAACGATCGAACGCCCGATCGATCACAAAACCGACCCCTCTGAAGTTTGCTTCTGTGTCGTCTGTTAAGAGAATTCCGATGTCACCGATCGAACGCCCGATCGATCGAAAAAATGCCCTCTCTGAAGTTTGCTGCAGAAGGTTGAACAGAGCATCACCGATCGATCGCAGGATCACCGATCAATCGGCTGATCGAACGTTCCGTGGACAGCTCGATCGAGCGATCGATCGGTCATACTCAAGATTGCCCATTTGCCTTAGTTTAAGCTCCAAATCCTGCAAAAAGTGTACAAAAAGAGTTTTAACGCGTTTTAGGAGTTAGAATACTAAATTAACACCAAATTTAACTAATCAACTAACAATTTAAGCCAAAAGATTACTATTTCTACGAGTAATCAGAAGTTCTTGAATCTTGTTGAATATCTATTTTGCATATTTTTCTCTAATTATATTGGAATTAATTGTTGTAAAAATCTTAGATATATAATCATAGTTAATAACATGTTATTTATTTCTAAAGAACCCATAAGTTGTGATAAAACTTAATTCCAAAATAATTAAAGATCTATAAAATTTCAAAGCTAAACTTTCCGAATCAAGGGCCTTTGGATAGTTCTTGATTTGAGTTAACCCAAACTCCCCCTTTCAAATTCCGTGCTAGAATTAGTAGATTGGAACATTTGAACCCAAACCCCCCTTTTTAATCAAGTTAAATCTCTACTTGTGCTCATTTGGAATACCGGTTAAAGTAAGAGTTAATTTAGTTATAATTGTGGTTGTTGTGGTAGAATGTTCATAATTGTCAATTTACTTTAGCTAGAATCAAGTTGTAAGTTTCAATTTCATTTCAATTGTTTGCCTAGTTGCTAGTAAACTAAACTCTCAAACATCAAAAGATTTTCGGTCAATTTTAGCTAATATACCAATCGATTTCACTCTTGGTTTGCAGTTGCAATTTGAATACGTTTCTAAACTCTACTCGTTTCTATTGCTAAATTGGCACAGGTCTCATGGGAGAACACGATAGTGGAAGTACCCCCACTTAAACTACAAGCACCTCCATCGCGGTGAGCGTGGAAAGGACGAGTCATTGAACCCTTCAAAAATCAGCAATCGGAGCATTTCCTAGGAATTGTCATCAATTAGTTTAATTAATCCTTTTCCAAGACTAAGCCCCCGCACACGCTTTGACCCCGACCCACCTGACAAATATTTTTAAGCAGACATTTTACCAATTACTATTTTAGCAGTTACACCGGTGGGTCTAGCAAGTATAAAGAAACTATCATTTTACCTACACCTCTCGTAACAATAGGAATTGGTGCACTTGGTTTAGAGTGATCCCGCGAGCTCAACTCCAGTTTTTGCATGCTCACTATTTTTTCCATTGACATCCAGCGAAGTCTATAACTTTTTACTCCGATGTCAGATTGATGAGATTCAAAGTTCTCTGGAAAGAAGACATTTTTCCTCTAATGAGTCTTTTCAAATTCGAACCGTATCATGGTTAAAAATCAGCTACAACATCCATATGATAGGGATTACTACTGAGCACTCAATGCTACCTAATCACTAGACTATTTTCTCTATCCATGGCCCACTTTCAATACATATACTTTACTCGATTATTCTTACACTACTTTCTCTGTAGACGTGTCTCTCTCTAAATCTCTAAGATAAATTCTCTTCTTTGTCGTCTCTCTCTCTTAATCTTGATCTCACTTTGACAACTTGACATTTTGTTACTTGGTCCTTCTTCTCACTATTTGAGAGTAGGAAAACCCTAACACTGTATTTTCTCACTCAATTCTTTGATTCCCACCTTTCCTTTGCATTTTTCAATTTTGATTTATATGTCACAAACACAAACTATGTTCATACATTCTTATACAATCATGATTATATACTGATAAGCGAATGTGATTGACATCTTTCATTGAAGCTTAACGTCTGTTCTGTATTAAAGCACATGGAGGTATGTTGTTTTCTCTAAAAAATTATTCATGTATTTAAAATCATTTATTTTTTGGAAACATGTATTCTCTATGAATTTTTTGTAGAGAATTTATTTTACGCCTAGTTGTTATTTGGACAAAATTTAAGTGAAATCTTCTTTAATAAAATCAAGAAATATTGAAACATTTAGACTGTGTTTGAATTAAGGATTTGGTGACGTAAAATAAAAGGAAAAATAGAAAGAAAAGGTAAGGAAAAAAAAAGGACAAAAATTCTTATTCATTTTATTCTCTTTTTCCTCACCTTTTCTATTTCCTTTGCCTTTCCCTTGATAAATCTGGATTTCAAACACAACATAAGAGAGAATGAGAGATTGTAAGAAATTTGAACTCTTTTTTATGAAGTAAAATTATAGTAGATTAGGGTAGAGATAGATTGAAAGAGATTTGAACTCTTTTTTTTTTTTTTTTGAACATTTGACCCATATTCTTCTATTATAGGCTATACAACTTCCAAGATAAGATCTGAGGTGTTATTTTCTAATCTCTTTCTAATGTTTTGGAATATCTTTTCTTAAAATTTAATATTTTTTATATACACAAACAATCAAACTTTCTTAATTTTTCAAAAATATTAATTGAGAAGTGAAGAAAGTTCGGTTGTTTGTTTGAAAAATCTTAAATTTTAGGAAAATATTAAAAAATAACATCTGATATTTTTATCGAGAAGTTTTTTTTCCATGAGGGGAGAATGGAAAATTTTGGGTCAAATATTTAAAAAGGAAGAGTTCAAATCTCTTTGAATCTCTCCCTCTCTCTATCATTGCCCTAATCCGCTCTGATTGCATACTATGATTGCATTATTGTAAAGAATAATTCAAATTTCTTACAATCACTCCTTCTCTCTTAATGTATTAATTTGTTATCTATACTATATATTATAGCAATATATTAGAAGGTCTTTGAGCTTCAAAGTGTTGATCCATTTTTTTTAATTTTTTGAATTAAAAAATATAAAAATACAAATGTCATAAAGTCATTGGTTATCTAATTAATATGGTAGTGTTTTTTGAATTGTCACCCTTCTAATATGGAAACTTTAAAAGTTATTAAAAATAAAAATATATTAAAACTAAATATATCGTGAATTATTTGTAATCAATATAGTAACTAAATCTAACAATCTATTCAAATTCCTATAAGTAATGCTCTTTCAAAGCAATTTAACTTCTCAAAATTCTTATGTCTTTGTATTTTTATTTTTTTTGGTGGGTTAGATTAACCCAAACTTAAGAAAGATGGCATTTAGGAAGTTTAATAAGCGTACAAAATAATAATGAATGAAGAAGATAACAACTTTTACTTTGTCCATTATGTTTTTTTTAATGTATGTCGTAATATACTTAAGATCCTGTATATTAGCATAAATATGATTTCATTTTTATAAACTCCCAACGTCTAATCTTTTAGATAATAAAAAAAAATACATATGCAAAAAAAAAGATTAATGGTGTTTCATTGTTAGGAACAAATAACGAATCACCAATTCAAGCAACAAGATACCATTTTAGCGACCAGAATTGACAGAGCATAATATATACTTGATCCTCTTCTGGAAGAGATGGCATAGCCACGGGAGATGATAAATTATTATTGCAGGTAAGTTTAACAAATGTCAATAACCATGACCATTGAATAAATCAGAAATATAAAATTTATATTTATATATATATATACACACATAGAAACGTTCAAAGAGCAATGGAGTACCAAGAAGGTCCTCTAACATCTGTTAAAAAAATGTCGAAAACCATGACCGTTAACTAATCAGAAACTTTCAAAGAGCAATGGGGAACCATGCAAGAAGCCAAGAACGTTCTGCTAACCCCTGACGTAAGGTGCATTGACGATAGATTTTTATATTCTAAACATTTGTCAATAACCATGACCATTGACTGAGAATTTTATATTTTAAACATATGTCAATTAACCATGACCACTGACTACTCAGAAATATAGATTTCAGTTAACGTACAAATATGGAAACCTTCAAATACATAGCAATGGAGTACCAAAGAACGTTATACCAACATCTCAAAGTCTGGTTCTTCATCTCTTCGTTTGAACTTCCTCCGTTTATATTTCAAATCTAGAGGCTAGAAAAGTCACATTTCTCGCAACACAAGCAACCTCAAAAGCACTATAAATAACAGACCTTTAATCTCATTCTATCATCAGCTACCTAGCAATCTAACATGAAGACTCCAATGGCTTCATTGCTTTCACTTCTTTCTAGTCTCTGCTTCATTCCATGGGCAGCTTCAGCTCATACTCATGAGAATTTCCTTCAATGTCTTTCCCTTCATTCTCCAAACTCTAGTTCAATCTCCAAAGTAATTTACACTCCACAAAACTCTTCATATACATCCATCTTGGAGTTCTCAATACGAAATCTCCGATTCACAACACCTGACACCCCAAAACCTCTTGTTATTGTTACACCATTGCAGGAAGCCCAAATCCAGGCAACTATTCTTTGTGCTAAAGAACATGGCATGAATATTCGGGTTCGAAGCGGTGGCCATGACTACGAGGGTCTTTCTTATGTTTCTCATGAACTTCCATTTGTCATGATTGATCTAATAAATTTTCGATCAATCTCTATTGACATTGAAAGTAGCACAGGATGGGTTCAAACTGGCGCCACCCTTGGTGAAGTTTACTATAGAATTGCTGAGAAAAGTAGAACTCATGGCTTTACTGCTGGCATTTGCCCTACTGTAGGTGTTGGTGGACACTTCAGTGGGGGAGGATGGGGAATGATCTCGCGTAAACATGGCATTGCCGTCGATAACATCATTGATGCTCGATTAATTGATGTTAACGGCAGAATTCTTGACAGAGAAGCCATGGGGGAAGACCATTTTTGGGCCCTTAGAGGAGGTGGAGGTGCTAGTTTTGGTGTCGTCGTTGCATGGAAGATAAGGCTAGTTCCTCTTCCGCAAACTGTGACTGTTTTCACAGTGAACAGAACCTCGGAAAAAAATGCAACCAAGCTTGTACATCGGTGGCAACAAATTGCAGACACGATTGATGAAAACCTTGTTTTGAGACTCGCCATAAGAAGCGTGAATTCTAGCCAAAGCGGAAAGAGAACAATACAAGCGTCATTCACTTCTTTGTATCTTGGTGGAGTTGATGCACTCCTTGCATTGATGCAAGAAAGCTTTCCTGAGTTGGGTTTGGCGAGAGCAGACTGTTCTGAAATGAGCTGGATTGAATCGGTCCTCTATTTCGCTGGTTTTAGTGGACAATCTCTTGATATTTTGCTGGATAGGACTGCTGTGGTGAACAGTTATTTCAAAGGAAAATCAGATTATGTGACGGAAACCATTTCCAAAAACGGTCTGGAACGGATATGGAAGAGATATAATGAACAAGACGTCGAGGCGTCTGAACTTTATTTTTTTCCTTATGGTGGAAGGATTAGTGAGATTTCGGATTCTGAAACTGCTTTTTCTCATCGATCTGGGACCAAATACTGCATCCTTTATACAGTGAACTGGCTGGAAGAAGGAACAGCTGCAATGAATAGGCACATGACTTTTATTCGAAGGTTTTACAGTTTCATGGCTCCCTATGTTTCCAAGTCTCCAAGAACTGCATATATCAACTATAGAGATCTTGACGTGGGAATGAATAGCAAAGGTAATACAAGCTATGCACAAGCAAGCATTTGGGGTTTTAAGTATTTCAAGGCTAACTTCAAAAGATTGGTATATGTGAAGACCATGGTTGATCCAGGTAATTTCTTCAGGAATGAACAGAGCATTCCAGCTCTGTGATCATGAAAGAAGAACAAATGGTGGTTAGGGATCCTTTGGAAGAAAAGATTACCCTCTAATAAATTTTTTGTTTTATTATATAGACATAATAAATAAAGGATCCAGGGATGTTAAGCCAATGTTTGTGTAGTTACTTATATAATTTTGATCAATAAAAATATACTTGTTTTTTATTTCAATTTTATGCCAGTAACTTTAATGTATTTTGCTTGTTTGGAAATTAGTTTGAACACTTCCCTGTTGCATGCACATTTATTCCATTTTCTTCACTTCATATCACTATCCAAAGTAACAGCGATTTGCTTCATTGAGTATATGTAAATAGATTACCCTGTGATTATTATTGTAATTAGATTGTGAGCTCCGATGAGTTGTTGTATGTCCATATGTTTGTGTCCTTGGAAAACCGCCGATGGGATTACATATATATCTCATTACATTATGAAAGAACATCATTTCCTCAACCAAAATACAGTGCTATTCTGGTAATATAGACAACGAAATATCATTGAATCACTTGGGCATTGACGAATTATATGTAATAATTTAGTAAAAGGCCATACTTCAGCGAGGTTTTGGCCAAAATAACACTAATTTTAAAAATATTACCAATCTAACACTCTTGAAAAATTAATTCCCATTTTAATACTTATCTTTCCACATCAGCTCTTATTTAGGAGAAGTGCTTGAATTATGGACTTCTTTTCTTTTTTATTTTTATAAAAAAATTTAGGTAAGTATTCCTCCATTTTAGAGGTTTACCTTTTCGATTCATTTACCAAACATCAAAGCTCTCTGAAATGTAAATTCAGAATTAATGGGTTATGGGTCTTACGATCCACACAATAATACTAATTATCAAAAGGGTTATTCATAACCAATACTTCTGTTAAGTCTCAACTACTCATAAAGCTTTAATTAAATGGTGCATTGTTCAGGAAGATTGAGATAGAGATAATAATAATTTATACACCCTTTCGCGCGCTCACAAAGATCAAAAGCATTTTTCTTCTAATACATGGAGCAGTCCTATTCCCATTTAGCAAATAGTTTTGGACATCAACTTTGTGAAACGTATATCCAATGTAATCTTCATTGTGAGGGGAGAGTAATGGTTTTAGGTTTAAGCATAGGAAATGTAATTCAAGCATTCAGTTTATCCAGGATTCGAATGCTTTACTAAAGGTTTAACTTTGAAACTCTATTTATGAAGATTGCTTCTTGTTAATAGGTTTCTTGAATCGGGGTCTAATATGGCTGAAATTGAAAAGAATAACTTTTCAAATACATTTCCATGGATGGTTAAGAGAGAGAAGACAAAGTGGAACAAAGAAGAAATGAACTAATCGGGTTATTAGGTAATTTGGAAAAAAATGAAAACGAAAACTAGTCCATAATTCAAGCACTTTACCTAAAATAAAATAAAAATGATATGGCAGGAAAAGTATTAAAATGGGAATTAAATTTTTAAGAGTGTTAGATGGGGAATATCTTTTAAAAATAATGTTATTTTAGCCAAAAACTCTACTTCAACCGTGAAGGTGGGTTTATTTGGTGAGGGTCAAATCAAATATATAGGTTTCCCAACTTGATATGATAATGTTTGCGTAACGCCCCCATGCTTTCTTTCAAATAAATTTTCAAAACTTGCAATGGAAAGGGACTATAATTGATCAATAGTTATGTGCCAAATCAAGTGCAGTAATCTATGACCAACTAAAGCCAACAATTTATTTGGTGACTTGACCCTCACCAAATAAACCCAACTTCACAGTTGAAGTATGGCCTTTTACTAAAGTATTACATATAATTTGTCAATGACCATGTGATTCAATGACGTTTCGCTGTCTACATAAACACAAACATATATGTATCTGTGTGTAGATATATATATATAAGAAATAAGATAGATGAAAGACATGCTTTAACGATTTTATAACCATATTTGTAAAGGAAGAGCTAGTTAATACTGTAATGACTATCTAATCAAGGGTCTAATTCAGAAATATTTTCAAGAAAAATAATGAACCGTGAGCTCCCTTCACGGGATTTTTATAATTTAAAATGTGTGGATTTAATTAAAATTGTATTTTTTTAAATATATATATTGAATGTTAACTTAAAATTCTCCGACATGACGCTAATAGTCAGGCGTAATAAAAAAGATTCTGTAGAGATTATAGCTCATTATCAGGCATAACGGGCAGTTAAAAAGTAGTGTAATCGTCACCATCCAAAATGCATGCCATCGTTTTTATTATAAAAAAAAAATCCATTCTTTAATCCAAGATTTATTGCTAGTTGGGACTTCATCCCCAGGAGATTATTCCAGCATTTAATCCACAACGCTTTCCAGTATCTTTAAGCATGAGAACTAGATATCATCGGTTTCTCTGTAAAACATATTAGCAGCATTGACTAACTTACAGAGGGAAAAAAAAATACGAGTGACCAAAACAAAATCAACGTTAAATCAATATTTCAAATTTTAATATGTAGAATTTTTTTTTTTTTTTTAAAAGCAAAAATTCATTGAGAAGATGAAGAGAATACAAGAGATGGAAATGAACTCAGGAGCTCAACACATAGAAAGAGCATCCAAGAGAACACGCAACCAGAAGACAGGGCATCAATACATAGAGAGGAACAAAATTGAAATAAACACCTAGGTAAGGTAAGATCAGCATCTCAAATCATCAGCAGATCAAAGCTAAAGGAAATCATTTTTCTCAACCTGCAGTTCAGTGAGCAGCGGGGCAGCCAGAGATCATCCTCAAATTAAGATGAATAATTCCTAGTTATGGGTGGATGGTGGCTCAGAAAGAGCTATTTATGACCCCTTCAATGCACAGTAGAAAGTCGTTTACTGAATAGAAGAGGCAGCCCCATCAGCTTTGGTCCAAAGGGCAATGTGCATTTTGATTTCATATATAACCTCCATCCAATCAAGCTTCAGGTTATTAAAGGTGAATTTGTTTCTCATGTTCCAAATAAACTAGATTGTCGCCAAGAATAGAGCTTGCCATATTCTCTTCTTCAGCTTTTTGAACTTGAAGCTAAACCACCAGCTAGCTAACTGATCGAGGTTGGAATTACAGACCCAATGGGAACCCCACCAGTTCAGAATTGCAGACCAGATAAGCCATGACATGTTGCAGATAACCAAGAGGTGGTTTGAGTCTTCGGGAATGGAATTGCAAAGGGTACACTTCATATCAGAATTCATTGAAAGAATTTTTCTATGAAGAAGGAAAATTTTGTCCTTAATCTTTTCCTTGAGAGCCATCCAGCCAAAAAATTTCACTTTAAGGGAAGCTCTAATTTTTCCAAATGAAAGAATAGTTTGGGGTCACAGGGTTCATCAATTTTTCAAAGCAGTCATAAAAAGACTTGACTGAAAATGATCCATTCTAGTTAGCTAGCCAAACACAATAGTCTTCTTTGCTATTTAGAGGAGGATTCCCATTCAAGTGAGCAGCTAGAGTGTCCAGAAGATTCGGTTCCCGTACATATAAGGCTCTTCGAAAGGATAGTTTTTCTTTTCAAGATAAGCCATTACCTGAGTTGTAGATATTGGCTAGAGTTTCATCCTTCTGGGAGGATAGGTAGAACAATCTTGGAAAGCAATCTTTTAGAATGCCGATCTTTAGCCAATGGTCTTACCAAAATCGACTAAGAGCCCCATTCCCAATCCTGATAGATAAATTTCCTCTCAAGCATAAACCAAAATCACTGGGTCCTACACAAACACAGAAAATATTTTTCCAAATGTTAGAACAATAGGGGGATTGGGAGAGTTCCGGCAGCCATGCACCTCTATCCAGATTGTTTACATCACACAAAATTTTCCTTGATAGGGCCCCCTTTTCTGTTGTGAATCTCCACCATCATTTTGAAAGTAAGGCTTTATTCTTTTATTTTGTGGGAATGATACCAATTTCTCCATTTTTTGTACTTCTTGATAGCTGGTCCCAACTAACACAATGTAGTTTTTTCTTTTAATTGCAGCCTCCCCATAAGAAGTTGCTGAAGATTTTGTCAAGAGCATCACACACCTTGTGAGGAGCCTTATACAGGGATAGATGATAGTTAGGGAGGGCACTTAGGACTAATTTGATTAACACTAGCCATCCTCCCATTGATAGAAATTGTGCTTCCATCCATTAATTTTGTTCTTGCATTTTTCGACTATGAAGCATTTCAACCAGCCAAGAATATAACATCAAAATATGCATCTCATCTGTGTTGTTTTCTAAGTCATTCATTATTATGACTTGACGTTTAAGTCCCAGATTCTGAACCTTCTGTGGATGGAGAAAACTAACACAGAGCATGTGGCTTCTTCACTTCATCATATCACTAAGTCATCTTCAGCAACCAAAAAAATTCGTTGGAAAAAAATGACAAATCGTCGCTCAAAATAATCAGCAATCAACAATTTTTCATCGCCACTTTGTCACCATAGCTAGAGTTTTGGTGACCAACTATGTATTTTCGTCGCCAAAAGTAAAACTTTTGGTGACAAGGTGTTTATTTGGTTCCAAAAACACTTACTGGGCGCTAAAAGGTTAGCAAATGGCATAAAAAAAATTCGTCAATAATAGTAACTGGTAGGTATTTAGCAACAAAAAATTTCGTAGCTAAAAGCACAGACTACTTTTAGCGTCTTTTAATATTGGTCGCCAAAACTCTTTTTCAGAAAAAATTTAGTCACAACCTATGTGGTCAACAATGTATTTATTTTGCTAACAATTTAAAAATAAAAAATCAATGCCAAATATTTAAATCAAAACCTATACAAATATCCAAATATAACGAAAATATTTAAGTACAATATAAAATCTTGAAACAAAATGCATACAAAACAAAACTTTTCATTGATGCCCTGCATGCACGAGTCCATCATTTATCTTTAACAAAAAATAATAATAATAACATTTCATCAAACACAAGTTAAGTTTGATAATATTATTAAAATGTTTTTGAGTGTTTTGCCAATAAAGCGGCTCATCATACCATAAACTAGCAGTAATTTACTTGCATAGAATTAAAAGAATGCGGGTGCTTGATTCAATTCACAATTAAAGATTGAACTTTACGATTAAAGATGCTTCACTTCTTGTTCTAACACTAAAATCTTGAAGCATCTCAAAATTCATAGCAGTGACACTTCGCAAGCTGAGGCATGTCTTCTATTTGCTACGTCAATTCACCAACTAAAGATTCTTGGTGATCATTGTAGCAGACTCACAAGTTTTCTTATTACTACAACCAGATTAATCCTAGAGCTATACATTTGACATATGTGAAATGAAGCAGGATATCTTCATGAACCCCACAAGAAAATTTCTTAACTACCCAAACACTATGATTGCCTATCCTTAAACACTGTTTTTGAGGAAAACAATTCCTGAAAATAGCCCAAATTCAAGAAACTAATAGAAGTGGTCCTCCACATTTTCAAATCAGAAAATGAAAAAGATTCCAATTTTCAATTTTTTGACTGTAAAAATTCCAAAAAATTGGAAGACATATATCAAAGGTAAGATATGCATATTCCAGATGGGTAATGCTATACAATCAGAAAATTTATACAGAATTTATCACCAGAATGATGTGAATAAGTTGTGGGCCTATCACTTTAAAATAAATAACCCACCAAGATACTTGTTTATTACAAAACTATCATTGTCACATCATTCTGGTATAGAATTCTGTACAAAAATTCTGGAAGAATAGCATTTTCCATTCTAGAATACTTATCCAATAGAAAGATATGCACAGTCCAGATTTTCAAAAATTCAGTCAAGAATACTTATCCAAAAAATTACGCGGAGTCCAGATTATCAAGAATACTTATCAAAAAAAAAAAATTATGCACAGTCCAGATTGTCAAAAACTAATCCATCCCAGACTCCGGTAAACTGAAGAGAGAGAGAGAGAGAGAGAGAGAAGAGGTTAGGTTTGTGCTGTATAGTCAAAAACTCCGAGAAATTGAGCGTAAAATCTAGAGGAATAAACGGTATAAGAAGGAGCTTAGCCAAAAAAAACTGTATAACAAGGAAAGATAAAATCTAGGAGGAACCTGAGTATTTACCCAAATCCTCCCCTTTTTGTACGTCAAAAACTGTTAGATATTTTGCTCACCTAAACCCTTCCCTGTTAGATATTTTGCTCGCCTAAATCCTTCCCTTTTTGTATGCTAAAAAATCTGATGGTGCGACAATTGGCAACGAGGAAAAAGTAGCTGCGGAAGTACTCTTTTCCCTACTTAGAGCGCAAAAATTTTGAAGGCACCAAGTTCTATGGCAACAATTGGCGGCAAGAACAAAAGGTCGTTGCTAAAAATGCTCTACCGGCTATGAGAAAAAAAATATGTCATTGTGAAAAGTGTGGTTTTAGCGACAAGAAAAGAATCAGTCGCAAAAATGACTATTTTGGCAACGGGATTATGTATCTGTTGCCAAAATTGGGAGCTGAAGGTGTAATTTCTTTCTTATAGCGAGCTCGTGAGAATATGCGCTTGGAAATACCCAGAGGAGTGGAATTCTGTTGCTTGTGCTTTCAAAAAAACTACGGATCTTTAGATCTTAGTTAAGCATAGGCTTTGTTGTACTCAATCGGATTTATCAAGACAAAATAAAAAATAAAAAGGTGATGAAAAAATGAACAAAATGAAAAAAAAAAAAATGTGTTCTCTTTTCCTCACCTTTTCTTTTCTATTTCCAAATTTTTAATACATACACCGCCTAAGTCGACACAATTCAATATTCTTGGAACTATCCAAAAAAAATATTGAATCAAATTATCAAAATAAATTGTAATTTGCATGTTGTTTGATGGGTAGGATTAGCTGGCTTTCTTGATATGATTGATATACATGCCATTGTGACCCTAATTAAGTGGCTCAGACGTACTTGAACCACACAGATTTGCGTCCATTTTCCACAATTAGGGATATAAGCAACACCATAACACTCCATTACAAAGAAGACACCGGAAAGATGGGAAACATTAACGATACGGTTAAATGTCAGATTTGTGGAAGGAAAGAAAAAGTATTTATTTTGTGATTGGATTTGGAAAATAAAAAGAAAATGGCCAATAAGTATTTTGTCAAAAAAAAAAATCATGATTTTTCTTTAATTTTAAAAAATGATTTTGCATAAATAATATATTCTCTTTAATTATCTCTCCCTTGAAAAATTCAAGCATAACGTTAAGGGCAAAAGAAAACATCGCGACACAAATTTTAATTTGTATATACCGTCCTCTATGTTGTTTTTAATACATGGCAAATTCTTGGGGGACAATATGAACATTATTTTTTTCCTTTTCTACAAACAGATCCGAAGCAAGAATTTCCATCTCTTGATGTATCAGTTTGATGGGTTTGTTACAAAACTAAAACCACGAAGGCTTAAAACCAGCCATAAAGATAATGTATGATCTGTGATATATCTGACCTATCTATATATCTATGTGCCTTTTCTTGTAACTTCTCATAGACCAAACTTCTTGGAGAACCCAAGCCGAAGGGTTTTCTTGGCATGAGACTCAACTTCCCTTCCAAAGCACTGAAACTGTGTGGAATTGTGCTTTGTGGGTTCTATAG
The DNA here is from genome assembly GCA_033060915.1 of Euryodendron excelsum. Classification (NCBI taxonomy): domain Eukaryota; kingdom Viridiplantae; phylum Streptophyta; class Magnoliopsida; order Ericales; family Pentaphylacaceae; genus Euryodendron; species Euryodendron excelsum. The sequence continues at coordinate 3,944,585 of CM065382.1, forward strand.
ACATCCCAAGCCTTTAGCTTCTGAGCCTTTCATGATTCTCAGCCTCTTGCAAGAGGTAATGAACATCTCCCATGGGACATCTCCAACCAGCATCCAATCACCATCTTTATCTTCGTATGTTGGTGCATAATCAGATTCATTGTAGCCTTCCCTCTCTGAGTACACACCTGAAATATTAGAAGCAAAAACATTAAAAAAAAATTATTTTTGTATATAAAATCCCACCAGAATGACAGGTACTCCGTTTTACAACCAAAAAAAAATTATTTAACCACATGAATCTTCTGGTGGTAAAACATTACTCTATAAAGAATATAATTCTTACCAATAGTGCACTTGAACATATATTCCAAGGCCTTGAGGAGCTCTGAGTAGCTCTTGTAAACCTTCAGAGCAATCTTTCTGAGATAAGGAGCTCCATCCATGCTCACTTTTACATACACTCCCGAAGCATCAGCCTCAGTTTCCTTTGGTTGGAAACAATTTTTCCGGTAAGATCGGATCGGCGGCCACCCCACTACTTGTGCCCTGCCATTTCATTAAGCCAGTATAAATCATGTTAGCACTCGATCTTTATAGTAAGTATGCATGCCTTAAAAATTCTTGAGCTAGCTTAGATCTATCACTTACTTGGCAGGAGGGGCAATATCTTGATCGCCATTCTTGGCATCCAAGGCACCATCCGTCTCCGATGAGGCTCTTTTCTTACTCCTAAAGCTAGGAGACGACTCTGCCTCATCTGATCCCGGCAACCCTAATCTTAATTCAGTCGCCTTGAGATTAAGATGATCACTGTGGTAAGCTGTCGGTCTTTCCATCTTCTTCTAATCTTTGTCAATAATTCAACAAATCCTAGCGTTTTCCGGCAAATTGATGGAGCTATGCAGGCAAGATTCCGGCGAGTTTCCGGTGGGTTCTTCTATATTCCGGCTATGGAGAGAGTTGAAATTTTTTTGTGTTTGGAAGAAGGTATGAAACGGAAGAATTTTATAGGGGATACTTATTCGTGCATGAGTTTCATACGTGAAAAAGGGCAACTCGACACGCTTATCTCACGCGCTCTAACTGAGTGGCCACCGATTTGTTGACAAGTGGCGAACAGCGCGTGGGAGTGAAATTCCAACGTGGGACAGGACAGCTATGGCTGTCGGTCACACGACAGGCACGTTTGGATCCGTTGTGATGCAATGTGGAGAAAAGGAGGGACAATTACAACCGCCTTTATTGAAGGCCGTGGTCCGGCGGATGGACTGCCCGGATGGGTTCTGAGGGGGTGGTGCGAGTGAATTGAGGAGCGTTGGATCACGGGGAGAGGGAGGGAGCAGCCCATGTGAATGGGTCCGACATGATGTCGGCGATCGGACGGCATGGCCATGTGGGCTTTGAGTTAAAAAGTGGAACCCAAGCTTCTAATTGATTGACTTATGGGGCATGTCGACATGTTATATGTGGGCATGACCAGCTCATGATTCATGATCCTTCTTCCATCCCCTCTTTTTCTCTGTCCCTCTCTGTTTCTGTCCTTGTCGATACGTATCCATTATGCTCCGTTTGGTTGGTCACTTGTGTGTTTGCCAAAAATGCAAAAAAAAAAAAAAAAAGAGTTCAAGGAAAGTAAGAAGTTTCCGTTTTTGCTTTCCGTGTTTGCAAAAACAAAACAACAAAAATTTTAGAAATACCATCTTTTTTCCTTGTTTCTATTTTGGTATAAAATAAATTCTCAGAATTGAAAAACTAATATAAAATTGTTTGCTAAAAATTGAGTTTTTTAGAAAAAAAATTTCAGAAATAATTTGTCAAGCAAGTTTTCCATATATGGTTTAAGTGCTACTCGCCATCTTAGCCCAAAGGTTCATAATTTCATTGAGGAAAATGATACTTTTCTAAAAAGAATTTACGTAGAAAATCTTGCTATAATGATATGGTGATGGCAATTAATTTAGTAATTAAGAGTCATCATTATTAATATTTTATTTTAAAGTGAAAGACTCTCATTTAATTCTATTATTCTGTGCAAAATTTTACATAAATTTTTTAATTAGATAGCATTACCCTTTCATTTATTAGTTGGCAATGGCAAATCTATGCTTGGACTACGAGGCCGACCTCCTAAGTTTTTAGAATTGCTTATAGGACTTGTTAAATTTAGTGTATTTATTATAAAAAATAATATCCCTTAACTCTTAAATTTTTTTATCTTAATCCTCTAAAAATTTTAAAAAACTTTTACTTTGTTCCCTCCATAAAATTTTGAAAGTTACTAGTTACAGCAATTGAGGGTCAATCATTGATTGATGGCTAACAATTCAATTGAGGTGTTAATCATCAGTCGGCGACTGACGCTCAATTACGACTATAGTTTGCACGGCTCTAAAATTTTTAGGTATTCCTAACACTAGTAGCCTGTAGGTGATGGGCTACGCAACAGTTGTGCAAAGAAGATAAAATCATGTTGAGTACACGTTGTTCCTCTCCACTTATATCATGGGCCTGGCATGTATCTTTTTGGTTATTTTTTTTAATGAGGTGTTGAGGTCAGTTTGCGTTCATCACAACTAATTTTAAAACTTGTGTAATTTCTTTATTTTTCACAAATTAAGTAATCATTAGATCAAAAACCTTATAAATAATTTTAAAAAATTAATAACACCTAAAAATTTTAAACCCAAAATCTTGACATGTATTTATTGCTTAGCCAAATGGCCTGCGCCTCGATGGCCCTAGAATCTAGGGTAGGTTAAACTATGTCGTACATGGTCAGCGAGCCATCGCTGCTGACCGCTGTGTTGGTATCATCAGACGATGACAATTTTAAATTCTCATGGAGTTTAGGTTTCCATTTTCCATTTAATTGAGCAAATACCAAAACTTGATCGCTACATTTGCTGTGTTTTCGGCCACTTCATTACCCGATGAATGGATTCAGCACCTCTCAAATCGGGGTCTTATTCGGGCGCAGTTTATCTCCACATGTCACGTATCCAGGCGCGCAATTTTGGCATAGCAGATTAAGTAGTGTTGACTCTTCTCAAATAGAGCAAGCTGATTGTTACTTGGTTCACCACCCAAAATTTTAATGAAAATCTTTACGCTTCATTTAAAAGTTGAATTTTTAATATAAAAAATTTATAACAAAATAAAATAAATTTTTTATTCTCTTTTTTATATATTTTTTATTTTTTTTGATTAAAATTTTGAGTTTCAAATAGAACGTTAATGCCATGTTATTTTATAAATATTCTGCTTGAGGGTTTGGTTTAAGGCATAGTGTGTGAAACTTTTCTGGCAGACACTCAAAAAGTGGCCGGCCAATTCCACAACGGCAGGTTCAACTTTTTGAGTTCGCCAAACAAACCGTTTGGGGGATGGGGCAGCTTTGTTCTGCCAGTGCCCCTATATTTGTATGTAAACCCAACATGGGTTTTGTGTGTTATGCCAAAACTTATCTACATATGTATATCACACCCAAAAAAAAAGGCCAACTCATCGATGATGGGAAGGCAAAAGACAAGCAATGGACAAACGTGCGTGATACACCTAAAGAACAACTCATCATACATGATGGAGAACCCAAAAGGACTAGCATTGGCAAAAATGAAAAAAGGACCATAGACTCTAAGGTCCATATTTTTTCACCAAATTCAATGATTCAAAGTCTTGAATTTTTAGCAATTGTACACTTGTATTGTCACTGCCATGTCGCAATTACGTCTTAAAGGGCAATTGCGATTATTGAATTAGACGCAGTGGTCCAGCTTGTTTGTTTACTTCTGATTATTAAAATAGTAATATTATGTTTGAATTTTAAATTTATTAACAAAAAAACAAGAAAATGAGAAATTTAAAATTTTTATATATTCCTTTTTTATGTTTTTTATCTTTTACTTTCTCTTATAAACAAATATAATATATAATTTTATATCTCTTTTTCTTTTTCTTTTTCTTTTATTTTAACAGATTCAGAATTCAAACATAGTGTAAAAAACAATTCAATGCACAAGTCTCTCACTTTGCGGGTTTAGAGAAGTTCAAATACATGTAACATTACCCGCACATACAGAGATATTATATCTACGTTTTACACTCAGGACGCTAAAATTACAATAAAAAGTACAGTACCGTTATACCAAGATTTGTCCTGACTTAGTAAATTAATAGATATGAAAACATAATCGAGCTTCGCTCATTTCTCTTATGGTCGCATTTGGTGGGATGGAATTCAAAACCTTGGTTTGAAACTATAGGTTGTGTTTGTTGAAATTTGGAACTAAGATGCTTTCCAATTTCGAAATTTGAATTTAATGGTACCTAACACACTATGAAATCAATATCGAATGGGCCTCTAATTGAGCCGATAGTAACAACCTTGTCTTTGCTCTCATTGCGTCTCATAAGAAAGATAAGGTAGGCAATTTTGGTAACTTTGCATAATAAATGCTAAGGAAAGCCTAGCTAGGGAGTTAGGGAATATAGGGGCATGGGCACAAGCGTGCGAGGAATTAAATGTTGAAGTTGAGATGCGGGCCCCACTTACCCACACGTGAAATGGAGTTTTGGTGTTGGGACCGGAAGTGCTACAAGTGCAGTCCCCACCTTACTTTCCTTCTTGTTTCCCTGTCCACCGACGTTATACCTGGGCTTGGGGGCCATTCCATGTCCATGCATGATCTCACTTAATATGTACAATATGCACAATATCTACGCATATATTTATATATTTGTATATATGTGTATATATATCTGTTCTTGAATGGGTATTATCTATATATATTAGTAAACTAAAGGGTGGGTACTGGCGCAACCTAATCTCGTTCGGCTCTTGTTCGATTCTTGTTTAGATTGAATTGTTATACAAATAAATCAAATTTGAAAACATTTTAATATTAAAAAAATTTCTAAACTCGGCTCGATAAGTTTATATGAATTTAAAAAAACAAATTACTCAAGCTCAACTACACAAACAAAACTTGAACACATTTTAAAACTCGTTAAAATTATTAAACTAAACTTGAACGACCTACTACTCAACTTGGTCCACTTACGGTCCTAGGCGCAACGAAAACTGAAAAGGTTGTCGATTGCGATATGGGAGTTATAGATTCGAAATATGAAAATATTCTATCTACATGCAAGAGTAAAGTTATATGCATATGATCAAGGACAAATGTACACTTGGGCCAAGCAGGGTCATAGCCCCCTAATGTTTAGAAAATCTCACTGTATTTAATATAAATTTAAGTCCAAAAAATTTTAGACAATAATTTGGCCCCCCTAATGTTTATAAAACCCCAATACATTTAGAACAAATCTATGTCCAAAAAACATTTTAACAATAAAGTGGCCCCCTAATGTTAAAAAAAAACTTATTATATTGAGTATAGAATCAAGGCCCAAAATATTAAATACAATAAAATAGGCTTTTTTATGTAAATTGTGGTTCATTTTTGTTTGCCATGTAGCTTGAATTTTGATTTGTTTGTAGTTCAAGACCTATGTTTATTCATGCCTAATTAATTCAAATTTAGGGCAAAATAAGATGAAAAAAATATTATTCTCCCTTTTATCTGGAGTCTCTAGACCAACACTATTAGTAGTCTCTTTTTCAACTTCGCCCCCCTAAAATAAAATTCTAACTTCGTCCCTGCATCTAATCCTCTTCAAACATTGCACTAGCGGGAGTCTTGTGCTGCCTCTATATATGCATAAACAATAATGCATATGCTGGGTGCATGAACTGGAACCCTAGTAAAAGTAAACAATATGGTTTCCGTAGCATAATGGGGCCCCAACAGCTCAACCATAAGTGTTACCTTAGCTATCTAAATGTAATTTCATTCCATCTTGTTCAAATTCAGTTTTATCCCTTCTAATAGAAGTCGTCCATAAAATTATTTGGCTCCGCAGAACCTTGATTCATGGGGGTGGGTCGGGCCTGGACATTCAAACCAGGCCTAGGCTACACCTGCTCCTCTTCTTTTTTTATGGGTGGCTTGCTTTGAGCCATAATAGAAGGTCCAAAGTGAGTGAATTGTAAAAAACAGAAGTCCTACTACAGGATTGGAGTGGACATAGATCTCGTATGGCCGGGTCTATACTGAAAATATTATTGTTAGGCTTAAAATTAAATTTCAATGCCCAAACCAGACTATTTAATCCATAAATAATTTCTTCTCTAAAATTAATGTTAACTAACATAAAATTTAGTTACATCCATACACTACTTTACATATATTTTGGGTTAAGCTGAGCTTTAAACAAAATTTCTAGACCCATCCACTAATATTATCAGGCCTAAAAATTTCTTAAGCCGTTTAAAGAATGGCGGGTTTAAATGGGCTATCGGACCCATGATCATCCCTAATCAAGAATGATAAACTTTTTTTTTCTCTTTTTTTGTTTTCTTTTTTTCTAATCATTTGCAGAGAGGAAAAATTTTGTAGAATATTTATAAAGAAAACTTCATCAAAGGAATGTAAATCTTCCCACGAAGAAGAAGAGATGATCTGCAAGAGAATAGCAATGGGAAAGAGATACCAAGGCATCTAGGCTTTGCCTGATATTGCTCATTCTAATTCATTGAAAAATTTAAAAGGGGCATTAGGACGATGCATTATACATTACAAATTATACATATAGTCTATACATATATAGATAATGAGCAATAATAAACGAAGTGGGGGTCAGTGGGATGCCCTGCAGCGGCGCACATGGAATAGGGTTTGACTCTTGGCAGACACTTCTTAGCAAGTTCACATGGCTTACTTCGTGGGCCCCGCCCTGAGTCTCATCACATGCTTTCTCCCTACACTTAGGTCCCACCGACCCTTTCTCGTAAACCTGCTGCCAGAATATTACTGACATACATATATATCTATATATATTCATAAGTACGTTGGTTCATGTAAGTAGGTTGATAGATATTGAGCGATTTTGAAAAGCTAATATAACTCTTGTGGGTCTAAGGATTAGTGAGAGGTTGAAAAATTATGGAGTAGTAATGTTAATTGGCATTGACAGCCAAAAGTTTCGCTGTTTACAAAGCCAGTCTATTCGTTAGAGAATTTGGAAAGATCACACAGCACAGGCAGCGCGCATGCCTTACATACAAAAACAGGCTGAGCTTGCATTGTCACATGAATGCACAATTTACTACTTTCGTACACGCAGAGTGTTCCTCCAAAGTTATCAAAAAGAGCAAAAGAATGGGGGAACAAGCTAACATATAATTTCAGCATGTTTTTTCATGCATTTTGATTATATATACATATATATATATATATATGAGAGAAAACACAAAATAAAACACTATTCATAAAATTTAAGAAACAGTTATAAAAATTGTAATGTTAAAGAAAATTCCAGTAGAGTGATGGCCGATGGCATTTTATGAGTGTTCTGCATAATTTTTTGTCGGTATAGAGTTACTCAATTGTTATAGATACTTGAAGTCTGCTTAATTTGTGTAAAAGAGTACCAAAATAACGCGACAACGTCATTTTTTAAATTTGAGGAAAAATAGTGAATGTTTTGGTGCACAAATATTCACAACATTTCATATCCAAATAAGTTTAATTTTAATACGCTGATAGTGTAAAAAAAATTTTACACAAACGAAGTATCAAAATGCAACACCTGTCTTTTAGAGTTTAAATACAGCATTAAAAAAATAAGATTTATGAACACATATTGTATTTTAGTAACCGCTTATGTAAAAAAAAAATCTATGCTGACAATGTATTAAAATTAAACTTTATAAAAATTCTATATAAAAAAATTGTGATTATATAGCACTATCTCTTGGGAATATTGTTTCTTCTTCTTCTTCTGGATTCACTCGCAAATTAGGATAACTAGTAATTACAAATGGGTGAGAATTAAATAGCAAAAATGATTTACAACTTTCAAGCTATCATTTGAAAAAGTGAACTAGTGTTTATGTATCCAATAATCTGTGTTAGCCTATGTAGCTTATGAGTTGACTCGGCTGATTGTAGCCAACAAAAGTTAAACGGAGATTTAGATTCATATTCTGTGGGTCACTGCAGAACTGTGCTTGTCTCTATCTCTCTCTCACGTGTTTGGATAAGGGATTCAAATCATCGATTTTTATAAGCAAGAGAATGGAAAAAGCTAAGCGATGCCAAACGGAGCCGACGGCAAATCATGGGAATGCTAACGTCACAATGCGGTCACGTATCCCAGCAAAATTTGAAGTTGCAAAACCATCCGTATATTGACACCCATTGAGCCCAAACACACCCTTCTTCCCTTTCTACGTCCTCTATTATTGCTATCTCTATTGCATTAACACAACTTTCATTTTCTCTCACACCCAAAAACAAAACACCAAAGCAAGAACAAGTTCGAGAAGAAGATCAAGACAAAAACGAGAGAGAGAGAGAGAGAGAGAGAGAGAGGGAGAGTAAATTTAAGGGTATCGTTTGTTTGTAGTGAAATTCATGGAAGTTGGCCGGAAAATGGCGAATGAGAAGGCAAACTTGAATTTTGAGGAGACGGAGTTGCGGCTAGGGTTGCCTGGTGGAGGAGGAGTTGAAGGAGATGTGGTGAAGAATACAAATGCTAATGGGAAGAGAGGTTTTGAGGAAACTGTGGATTTGAAGCTCAACCTCTCATCCAAGGAGAATGATATCGATCCGAGTGAGAAGGTGAAGATGTCTTTCTCCAAAGAGAACAACTTTCTTCCTCTTTCTAATGATCCAGCAAAGCCTCCACCCAAGTACGTGATCTACCTTCTCTTCCTTATCATAATTTTGTTACCTGTTTTCCTTTTTCGATTCATTGCACGTTCATGTCTGATTAGGGTTGGGTTAAGTGTCTTTTTACATATATATATATATATATATAGAGAGAGAGAGAGAGAGAGAGAGAGAGAGAGAGAGAGAGCTTACAGTTCGTGTAGTTTGGTTCTTGTATTGGGAAACAAGTGTTGAACTCAGATCAATCACCAAGGCGATTCACTAGCAGAAATATATTCCATATATGTAAAATTATATGTGTGTCACTGTGTGTGTATATGTATTAACCATAAACATATCTTATAGTTGATACACATGTAAGAAACTTCAGAAACAATCAATTTCGTCTTGAGGTCATGTTAAAAGCATATAAGAGATGCATCTTCCCTTGGCATGAGACAAATTCACCTTTGATATTTTCATAGCTTGCACCGATGAAATATAGAATAGCAGTAAGTACAGATCAAGAAGAATCAGTCTCTTTAGTCAACAAAAATGAAATATTTTAACTCACTTGCAAGTGAATCATTTATACATAACCATTGCTCTTATGAAACTTCTCCACTGTAACAAATAAAAAATAAAAAAAATTTATTCATCATAACGGTCTGTTTGGTTGGCCTAAAGATGGAGGCCAAGAAAGAGCAAAGAAAACAATTAAAAAAAGAAAAGCTGAATCTCACAACAACTACATGTCATTCATTTCTATGTGTTTAGTTTATGTTCAATAAAAAACTTGTTTCATCAATATTTTTCGAAGTCTTTTCAAATTCATGGTCGTTATAAGGAACAAAAAGATGTGATCTGGGTAGTTTAAAGCCATGAAATGAGATGAGTGAGAATATATATATAGTAATCTCCCAGTGAAATTTCAGGGCACAGGTTGTGGGTTGGCCACCCGTTCGATCCTTCCGTAAGAATATCCTGGCCGTTCAAAAGAGCAGCGTTGAGGAGAGTGAGAAGATTAGCAGCAATATTGCAGCAGCATTTGTGAAGGTTAGCATGGATGGCGCACCTTACCTGCGTAAAGTGGACTTGAAGATGTACAAGAGTTACCAAGAGCTCTCTGATGCCTTAGGCAAGATGTTTAGTTCCTTCACCATTGGTATGTATCATAAAATCCCATGTATAATATAGATAACGTAAATGTAATAATCCATAAAATTATATTATATAGGTGTACATATATATATATATATATATGTATGTATGTATGTATTTCTCTTTTTGTCTTAATTCAACCAGTTTTTCTCTCTTGAAGGTAACTGTGGATCCCAGGGGATGAAGGATTTCATGAATGAGAGCAAGCTCATGGATCTGTTGAGTGGTTCTGATTATGTTCCAACTTATGAAGACAAAGATGGTGATTGGATGCTTGTTGGCGACGTCCCTTGGGAGTAAGTCCTTTGTCACTCATTAAAACCTTAATGTTGATCAAAGTAAAAGAACAAATATATATATATATATATATAGATATATACACATATATCAATCATAAATTGTGCATGCTGGCTTACTTATATCTGATCTCAACCAGGATGTTTGTTGATTCTTGCAAGCGCTTGCGTCTAATGAAAGGAACGGAGGCCATAGGACTCGGTTAGTACATTCGAAAAAAATTATTAATTGAATGAAGTTAGCTAACAAAGTTGGTTTAGTATAGTTTTGCAAAAAGAAATTACATGATTAACTTATGAAAAATGTTATTCTTTCAAAATTTTTGTACAGAATTCTACACTAGAATGATGTGGCGATCGCAGTTTTGTAATAAACAAGTATCTTGGTGAGTTCTTTATTTTAAAGTGATAAGCCCACAACTTAGCCACATCATTCTGGTGATAAATTCTGTCTGAATTTTCTGGTTGTATAGCATTACCCTTACCTTATATTAATGCAATTTAATTGGAATTTCAGCACCAAGGGCCATGGAAAAATGCAAGAACAGGTGCTGAAGTATTAATCACCACAGCCTGCTCCTTTGATCACTGCCAAAGCAAACAAGAAAGAACAAAGAAAGCAGGAGATGGATTGAGCAGGGTGCTTGGTTGTGTCTGTATTATGGTTTGTATTAATGTGAGATATATATATATATATATATACAGTGTCTGTGTATTTAATATGAAACAAAACAATAACTTTTGTATTCCAAGACTCGGCTGTGTCTTGCGTGAGTTTGGTTACTAATAGCTTGCTTAATAATAATTGTAATAATGTAGCTATTTACAATGTCTTTTTTTCCTTCAATTATTTATTTATTTATTTCCCATTCTAGGATTCTATATTCATGCATACAATTTTTGAGGTGAGGACTGAGCAATGAATATATGTATTATGGTTCCATGTACCTTGTACAAAGAGGGGCAAGATCATGTGCATGTCAACAGGGCATTTATTCATGCCCATCTGTTTGGTTGGCTGGTTTTATTGTGTTATAGATTTTGCGAGAGGATTAGCATCGCCATGTGTAACGGTCGAATGCTTGCAATTCAACTCAAAAATTTAAGTTGTTAAGTGGTGTTACCTACTCTATAAGTCCAAAACGATTGTAACACCATGCAAATTCATTCAAAGTACAGGTTTTGTCTATATATATATATATATATATAATGGAACAAGATAAGTAGAAGTAGCAATGAAAAAAATATTTATTTGATCACAATCCACTATAGTCCATTTAGTATGATGGGCCATCACTGGCTGGCATGTTCTGATATAGTCATGCACGGTCATGGACTCGTAGTGTTTGCTGGGAAATTTCGTTTGAACTTCATTAGACATTGCCCCTCTCTCCTCTCTCCAGATCTGAAATAGAAAAATAAAAAATTCGTAAAAAATTTATTACCAAAATGATATAATTAGATAAAAATCATTCACTTTAAAACAAAGCACTCATCATAATAACTCTTAATTTCAATAATACCACTACGACATCATTCTGATGATATTTTCTGTATAAATTTTATAAAAGAATAGCATTTTCTAAATGGAAATGTGGAAATGATCCTTTCTTTATGAACAACTTATAGAGATTAATGATGCCATGAAGAGAACGAAGATTTTTGGAAAAATCCAATGCACTTCGGCAACAAATAGAATTGAAATTGAATATATGCAGGAAAGATGCGCATCTTTATCCACTTTCATATGAGAGAGAGAGAGAGAGAGAGAGAGAGAGAGAGAGAGAGAGAGAGAGGGAGAGGAGCTTTCGAGGTGCTTCAAGAAAAAGGGAAGCTCTAATCATCTATCTCCTCTTTGTGCTTTTCTTTTTTGCCCCATGCATTCTATTAAACCATGTCATCACTATTAATGATATAAACTTACTTATATTATTTCTACATATTAGATTTAATAAATATGACAATAAACATCTATAATAGGCATCAGAATCAATATAGGAATTTTTTCTGAATCAAAACTATTTTTAAGTCAATAATTATCTTTAATATCATGAAAATTGGGTTATTATTTCTCTCTGAATCTTGACTGATATATGAGGAGAATCATCAAACTATCTAAGAACTCCGATAAGGTTTCTAAATCCTCAGCTTTCTCATAGTCAAAAGCTCTTCCTCCGATGGGCACTTCTTTCGTCGATTTTCAGGCATACCCATTTTGATCATTGGCCCCTAATATGCACTGCTCATAAAGTTATCACCTGGGTAATTGACGAATTTTTGATATGGAGTGGTTTATGATGAGAGAGATTTTTAACTGTTGATTTTCCGTTTGATTGGTTGTCCAATTTCATGTTTAATTATCCACTCACTGATTTGAGTTCACGTGCAAAAATGGAATTGTTGAGGTGACTTAGTAAACACTGTTGACAGAACTGAAAGGATGTACTCAAAGGACATATTATTTATACATATACACTGATATATGAATATACAAAATGTAGAAGACGAAAACGGGATTAAATCTTATACATAGAGACGCGTATTGGTTTAGGAAAGAGTTCAGAGACTTCAGTTCCAAGTTCTTCAAAACTTATGCTCAAGCATATATATATATATATATATATCACTTTGCATTATTTTCCAAACCCTAATGCGCCCCACCAGCTTCGTCAAACCCTATTATATGTACGAATTTATATTTCGTTTCAGCATGTGAAATCATGCCTTGATACCTTGCAGAATCAATTACTTTAAGAAATCAATCTTTCGTAGGTTAAGCTTAGACAATGAACTCCTCTGAAATTCAATATATATAGATATATATATATACATATATATAATCCAACATCAACTATAGTGTTCAATTTATTTACATGTGAAATTTACCAAATTGATCTACAATTTTTGTTCAACTTGTTAATGACTTTGCCATTAGACTGTTGCTCGTTATTGTGCTTCATACGGCAAGCAGGGTTGAACTTACAGATGGGATTCAACTTCAGAAATCAACCGACTTGATTATCAAATCTGCATTTTTCTTTGATTTGTTTATGAGCTCTGCATTAGGCCGGTCATTGTACTCTATCTGCATGACAAATTTAGTCAAGCAACAGATAGCCAAAAATAGACTAGAACCAAGAGAGCATCAATGGAAGTTATAAGCACCACAACGTCAAGCTTACCCGCCATTTAGCAACATCCGGAGGCTTTCCTACAATAGACACAACAAAAGGATAATTTCGATACACTTCTCAGTTTTCATCATGCATGTTCACTTTTTTTCAGGTAAGTGATTGATTAACAATCAAGGAATGCATACCAGCAGTCAATATATGTCTCTTTAAAACACGTTGCATTGCTGTGTCAATGTCAACCTCGATGAACCTTTGAAGGAAATCAGAATGCAAAAGGCGTTACCCCAAATAATACTCCAATAATCTGAACTTAGTTTTGCCACAAAATAAAAAGGGTAAAATATTTTTCTTTTAGTAAGTAAAAGGTAATAATATTTTTTCCCTGCTTAATTAGTAAGATAGTAATTTACAAGTATAGGCTCACATTACAAGGGGTTAACATGCTATCAAACAAGCATAATTCAACTACAAAGTAGAACTCAATAGGAATCTAAGTCAAGATACAATCATGACATAAATCCCACACATTCCAAGCCACCTTAACAGAACATTCTTTTGGCACATCACAAAAGTGCTTCAAAAGGCAAAGGTAACAGGAAGTGGAGGCTTCTTTGTTAGGCCATAACTCTTTAGCATTGTGCTCCTCATTTTTAAAACAATTATACAACATACTATGAAATTGCAGATAAAACAGCATAACCCATTAAGCTAACACCATCGAAAATAATATATTTGCAATAATCAACATTAGTCTGAGAACAGTTACACAGTTCTGGTGGCCTGCTATAACCATATTAAGCTCTGTTTGGAACTTAAGAACAAGTAGGGAAAGAAGAGAAGGGACACCAAAAAAAAAAAAAAAAAACTTGTTAATGGGTTCCTTTCCATAGCATTGATGAGAACTTTCCTTTCCTTCTCCTAAGTTCTGATATCCAAATAGAAAAATCTTTGCAATCCAAATAGAGTTCTCAAACAAAAGAACATTTATTTTGCTCTTTTTTCTCATTTCTATTAGATTTTTCCTATTTTGGTACACATAAGCCCCACATGCCTACAGTGAAAAGTCATGAGTTAAATGCATAGACCATTAAACATAAGTGGACGTCATAAAAAGTATCTAAGAGCAACACATACTTTCAAGGATGATATGCCAACATAAATGTGCGGGGAGGGGGCAGCAGTAATAATTCAACACAATTTTTCTTTAAATTTTGTATTTTTAGAACTAGCTATTCCACATATGTTTCTGGCCCCAAATATTAATTAAACAAGTAAAAAAAATCATGGAAGAATCTATCATTTACCACTTCTCATCAAAAATAGATGATATCTCCTTCCAAACCCCTTCTTCCAAAAGCAGATAATTACCTTCTGCTATCACCACTTTGTGCCTGTAAAGAAGGGAAAAGTTGATGCATTATTGATGGATACAGAGAGCTCAACCATTTAAAGTACTACAATCATAATAACATGATCAATCCCTCCAACGTTGATGGAAACAGGATAAATGAACCAACAGAATATGTAGGCCAAAGAAAACACTACACTGCCCTCTGCTCAAGAATTTTAGAATCATTTAGGACTCAGGTACTAATTCTATGAAACCAATCTCTCCAACATTGTAAAAACAACAAAATATGCAAGAGCAATAACTAGGACAACCAAAGGCCAGAGCAAATTTTGCATCTTCACAAAGCATGATGAGCATTCCTGTACAATAATATTAGCAAAGATCACACATTACACATCTAACATGGTCTTTGTTTTTGCGGGGAAAAAACATATCAGTTTTTCAGGTCCTTGCTTATTTGAGCAATAGTTTCACCTTTCAATATCACATTCTGACCGGAGTTCTATCCAACTTCCTTTATGGATGCTGCCCCCACAGTAAACAGGCTGCTAAAATCTTGATACAATCTTAACCTATTACTAACATCATAATTAATATCATCGGCTTTAGTTCAGCCCACAAGCAGAACATCTCACCAATTATTTCAATTCCAAGGTCCTACTGACTTAACTTTTTTTTTTTTTTAATAAGGTCCTACTGACTTTCATCTGCTAGCTTCGAAAAAGAATTCATTAAACAGTTGCTGCATGCTTAAATGCCAGGTCTTCTTCATGTACCTATTTTCAGCGCTTCTGTACCAATACATTGAATCCAAATTTCCTAGTACCATTGGTTGCACTAACAGTTCACCAAAAGCAAACTCTTTTAACTATTATAATTTTCCTCTATTGAGAAAGTTGTGATGCGCAATATATTCAGAAGAGCTGAACTTGTTCCCAACATGCATGGCAATAATTTAAAATGAAGTGCATGTGGACTTGAACAAATGAAAAATAAAGAAAGAACAAAGTACAGAAAATAAAATAAAAGAAGGAAATAAACATGGAAGAGGGGAAAGGGGAAAGGGAAGGGGGAAGCTCAGGATCAGTCATTGATGACATCAAAGTTGACGTTGCACAGGGGTCAAAACATAGAAGTTACTATCTGGAGCCTTCTCCCTTCCATATCTATCATACAAATACTTTTATCAGCAAACGAAGGGAAAAATAACAAACTTTATTTCCATCAAAGATGAAGCCCTTACAAGCCAGACGTCACTTTTTTGTTTTTTGATAAGTGCTAGACGTCACTTCATATTCTTGATTAAAGGCCTCGCCACATATAAGCATTGTAAATCCTGCTCAACCACTCCAGTTCATAGAAGTCCATGGCTTAGAATATTAATGACAGAAAGTTTGTTACTCCCTAAACCAATTCTAACTTCAAACCTGGTATCAACAAAAACAACTGTTTTCTTTTTTAGTCACTGATTTTGAACATGGAAAAGGAACTCTCGAGTATAGTGAGATCTGCATTTCTGCCCTTTGAATTTAGTAGACCAAAGGCCCAGTGATTTCCATTGGCATTCAGACACAAGACACTTGTTCCCAGGTTATACATTCCCAACAAAATCAGCAAATATGAAAAAGGCTGTTTATCCAAAAGAAGAAAAATACATACTGAAAGCTCACAAAAATATCATCTTCTACTGGATCTCCAACGCCATGGTCAAATGAAGGAGCGTAAACTGATCCCTGAAAGAGCCATTACTCATCAGAACTCAATAGGAGGAAAGAGAGCATACATACTATTTGCAATTCTCCCTTTCTTGCCTAGAATCAACACATTCCTAAGGAATAAAGAAGAGAACACTAAAAGGATTTCCTTAAGTTTAGGAACTAATTCCATATTTTCAACATAAACAGCAACTCACCTGATTCCTCAAAGTCTTGAGACATTTTAGCAATAGCTCAGGATCGAATGTCCATGGAGCTGGTTCACCAATGGAAACACCAATGCTTTCAAACATTTACAAGATCTAGAACAGATGATTACAATATAAAGCAAACTCACCTCCCCTTCTCGCGTGAGCTTCCTCTGGATCCTAAATTTGCAAAAACAGAAATCCAAGAATAAGAAGTCTAAGAAGTTTCAATAGAAAAGGCCTGCTTATTTGTGTCTCTGCGTGTGAATCCTTTTGTGTGCATTAACATGTATGCACATGTACACAATATATAATGACATCTCAGTGACACAGTCACACACTTCACATGGTAAAAGATGCATCACACTATCTTTCTCTACATCACAAGGCACAAGCATTAACTAAATAAAAGAGTAAACAAATCGATAAACCAGAGTATCATTCTAATACAAAGGGGAAAAAATGGTATAATTTTTCCTAATGAACTGATAAAAAGCAAAATATAACGCTACGAAGCATCATGCTCAAGCTCATTATTCATTTTTTGATGTTCTAAAAGAATTGGGACCTCAGGATACCCATGGCAATATATAAATATATATATATATATAAGATGTTATGAAAAGACTAGATTTATGTTACAAAAATCAAAGTTTTGACCACTAGCAAATCAGAATCTACCTAACCATGGACTTAATTGGAAACCAAACATGAACAATGAAATGTTATGTTTGTAATATGCACATAGTTACATAAAAATCTGATAATTAGTTTCATTTGAACTTATTTCTGAAAAAATCACATTTTTCCTGAACTTTAGTCTCATCTTTTACTTTTTCCTCTTTTGTTTAAACTGCTGCTTTGTACCAAAGCTAGTGCCACACCCACCAATATCAAAATACATAAGAACAATAGCCACCCAAAATAAACAGATATTGAAAACGTCATTAAACAAAGGAAGGACAACCTCCATTGCATCCAGCTGATGACGATAAAGGTGGAACCCATCCATTGGAAGGACTGTAGCCACTTTTGGGGGGTCGACTTGTGAATCAAAAGAACAAGATTTTTCAGGCCAAAACTTGTTTACACGCCAAACTATTTCAGATGCAACAGTGCTCTTTCCAGCACCAGGAGGACCAGCCAAACCCACAATGTACCTGCATGATACCATAGGCAGATGATTTCATTTAGAGAGTAACTCGCAAGATATGATAATTGATTAAACATAAGAACAACAGAAAGTCACTCTTTACAGCAACGCCAGTGAAAAACTTACACACATTTTGGTGTTAGCAATTCTTTAGTATTAATTTCTTGTGTGGTTTTTGGTCCATGCAGTCCAAAGAGTACAGTTGAAAGAGTACCATCCAGGTGGACAGAAGGGGACCATGATTAGGAGAAGAATTGGAAAATCTATCAGAAAATGTGCAAGTTTATATGCAAGCAAAGTTTCACTTAAAGCATTTGAAGACAGTCCTGACAATTTGATACAAATCTACATATTCAATGAACTGAATATGTACCAATGAGTTCCTTGACATGAAGAAGGTTTTCAAACAGGGAAGCAAAGTTTCATGGAAAAGGCAAACATATATACTTACCATATTGCCAGTGCGATACTCAAAAGAGAAACTAAAAGGGAAACTAGGGTTCAAGGAAAGCTACACAACAAGGGAGTAAATTATATGGAAATTTCTTGCTTTCAATGGAAGTAAAATGTGTTTATTAAACTTGACCGTATAAAGAGCCAGATTCCAGGAGAGGAAAAAATGGTTGATCTTTAGGGTTGAGGTAAAGCACTATTAATTACTTGAGTATGTAAATGCTGGACAGCAACTTCACACTATGTAGATATACCAGAAGATATTGTTTCCCTGGTTAAGAAGCTACAACTTACTTGAAATTGGGATTTGATGCTGCGGCTGCTGTTGGAACTAGACGTTCAGCCAAATCATTGTATATGTCATCCATACACCTTGAAAGGATATATACAAGAGCTATTCATAAATACAGCACAAATTTAAATTAAACAAAAAAAACGTAGGTGCACACGCATACCCATGTAAATTTCTATATCTAGCTACGAAAGCAAAGAAGCACAAATCCAAGAAGTGGCCTCCAAATAAGACCATCAAATTAGGACACTAAAGCCAAAATTCAGGTAAATACAACAGGAACTAATTTTTTTATCGTCTTCATGGAATTCAACCCATTCACAGAAGATAAGTGGAGGAATTAAATCCACAATCATCAGTTTGATTGTAATTACATCTTGGCTGTGATATGAATTTCCAACACCAATTAACTTCAATTTCATGTAATCTCGCCTTGCAAAATGGCATACCAGGCCTCTACCACAGGAACATTCTTCTTCTGGCTACAAACTACCTGAAAAAGAATTATGTGGTATCAATAAACAAAATCTACATACAAAGATATAAAAACGTTTCATGTCAAAATTAATAAAAAAAGGTCAAGAAATTCAATTTTAGTAATACGAACTGAACCTGTAGACTGTGTCCCTTTTGAATTAGAAATCTTGGTCGACCCAATAAAGGTGGCTCAATGCTTTTAATTGATGAAATGGAGACACAAATGCGGTGCCAAATAGGAAGCTTTATCCTTCTGAGCAACAATGACTCTGCAATTTAAAAACATGGATTACCTGAATACAGTAACAAGCATTATCCAAAACATCTTTCATGTATCTGTGTGTTTTCATAATATTTGTTCAAATTAAAAAAGTAGCATGCCAGAAACAAGGAACTAACGGAAGCAAATTGAGGGGAAAGGAGAAAAGAGAGAACCAATGCAATCAATTGTGTCGCTGATCACATAATTCCCCCAGGAAACTTTGCAAACACAGAATGGCTAAAGAAAGATTGTGCAGCGTGCATTGCTATTCAATTTTTTTTTTTTTTTTTTTTTTGCATAAAGGTGGCTTTAATAACACAGAACGGCTAAAGCAAAGATTGTGCAGTGTGCATTGCTATCCATTTTTTTTTTTTTTTTTTTGCATAAAGGTGGCTTTAATAACACAGAACGGCTAAAGCAAAGATTGTGCTGCATGCATTGCTAAATAAAATTTTTCCAGAAGATTATCCAGCATGAATATACTAAACTGTGCATAGCTATGAAAAGACCGTTTAGACCGAATGACATTCGAAGCTGTAATTTATCAGGAATTAGGGTTTCTGAGGGAAAGAACGGAAAAGATTAGCAAAGAAAGAAACCAATCACAACTTGAACACATTACTGGGTTGCAAACGAAAAGAATTATAAATAATATGATGCTATATCAACATATTAACTGTGTATCGCTATGCAAAGACCGTTTAGAACGATGCTGAAATTTATGAGGAATTAGGGTTTCTGAGGGAAAGAACAGAAAAGAAGAATAAAGAAGGAAAACATTCACAATCTGAAGTATATTATACAAGTGGAGTGAAAACGACCAGAATTATAAACAAAATTATGAATGATCTCTGTTTCGATTGAGATTCATGTAGGCACCGTGACGCTAATCATGATCATGAAGTTCAAAATCCTTCCATGAAGATCTCTTCAGACCGTTGCGTATCTATGTAGATGTACGTACTATAAACAAATAGTACTTGTACATATCATGAATAAGTATAGAAAGAGACCTGGTGAAGAACCCCAGAATCCTCCTGAACTTGTAGAAAACGAAGAAACCTCCATTGCGGAATCGCTCCTCAGAGAGAGGTAGAGAAAGAGAAGGGGACTACGAGATGACGCTGAGACTGAATGCCTAATTAAAGTGGGATTCAATTCCGGCAGTTCAGTTCATTGGTTGAGGAATGAGGAGTGTTTGGAACTTGGGCGATGGAAGGGAAGGAAAGGGGATGGAAAGGGAAAATGAGGGAAAATATAGAAAAAAATTAAAAAAATTTAAAACAATCGATCCCTTTCTCTCTTATTTTTTAATTTTATTTAAAAAACAAAATAGAAAAGGTTTTTTCTCTTTTTTTAATTTTATTTTAAAAAAACAAAATAGAAAAAATTTAACAAACAATAATTTTCTCATCACTTTTCTTTCTTAAGTTACAAATAGAGATATATATATCGAGAGAGAGAGAGAGAGAGAGAGAGAGAGCGAGAGAGAGAGCGAGCGATTCTCTTGTTTTGGGGAAAGAAAGAAGCGCCTTTCACCACTATGGTTGGTTTGGTAGTAAAAAAAAAACGCTTTTCACCACCGTGCTATTTTTTAAAATAAGTTCGAGGATATTTTATTAGAATAATATAATAATAATGTTATTACAATTAAATTTATAATAATTAATATTTTATTTTAAAATAAATAATTTTTATTTAATTACATTATTTAAGTAATAAATTTTTTTTTTTTATTTACATAACATTACCTTTTAAATTTATTCGTTGTTTTTAACCTACTTTTTAAAGTTTAGAGGACGAGGTGGGATATAAACTGACCCCAACGCAAGTGTTGTTGTCTCTCTTGTAAATAGTTGTACGGTACTAACTACTAAGTATAATACTTATGTGAAATAGTTTATTTGTATAGACATTTCTAGTACCAAAAAGAAGGAGAAAAAAAGCACTTTTTAATTGAGCACTCCGTTATGTGCCATGCTATTATGTCCGCTTAGATTTTCGATTCCCAATCAAACATCACTCAAGTCGGTCAGAAATTAAGCACAGGGGACTTCTTCTTTTGTTCAAGGCACGAACACACACTAAGTAAGCAACTCACAATTCATCAGGTACAGAATTCACAATCCCAAATAACTTGTCAAATGAATTGATTAAGAAGAGATTAAATACCACAACCTACTAAAAGTTATCAGTTGATGTGGGACAAACCAATCAACTCGTTTGATGGATTGCTTGAAATTGTAAACTCTGTACCTGATCAATTGTGAGTTGCTTGCTTGGTGTGTGTGTGTCTTTGCGTTGAACAAAAGAAAAAACCCATGTGCGTGCTTGATTTGTCTCACATCGACTGATGACCTCTAGTAAATTGTTATACTTAGTCTCTTTCCAATTAACTCATTTGACGGGTTGGTTGGAATTGTAAACTCTATACCTGGTCAATTGTGAATTGCTTGCTTGATGCGTGTGTGTGTATCTTTACCTTAAATAAAAAAAAAAGTTCATATATGTGCTTGGTTTGTCCCACATCGACTGATAACCTCTAGTAGATTGTAATACTTACTCTCTTTTCAATCAACTCGTTTGACGAATTGCTTAGAATTATGGACTCTATACCTAATTGATTGTGGGTTACTCGCTTATAGTGTGTGTCTTTGCCTTGAACAAAAAAAAAAAAAACCAATTCCTTACTTGAGCTCATACAAGAATTCTATTCACAAAATCTATGCAAATTTTATACATCTACAAATAACTATACGGTGAGAGATAAAACTTGAAACCGCCAACCACCACCACTAGACCACGTTGTGATTTCTTCTCCAATTATTATAGCTCTTTGTTTACTCCTCCAATATATACATATGCAATCTGGTGGCGTCACATTTATAAATGTATGTAAGGCTAATTATTTTTGTTTAGTGGCAATGAAAATATAATAAAAAAATAAAATAAATGTAGCAATTTTTTGTAGTCAAAACTACAGTTATTAAAAAACATTGTCCTGTGTTAAAAAAGACAATTATCAGCAAATCATATTACAATACTACAGGAGGAATTGAGCGATAGGATGCCAAGATGACTCCTGCCAATTAGCACAACAGCTTAACTTCCATCTCCAGGATAATGTCATGAACCGGGAAAAAAAAAAAGTATTCTTTATTTTAGAGACTGGTGGAGTTAATATTCAACAAAGCTAATCAACAGATGTTTTTCTCCCCCACAATCACGAAATTTTGAAAAAAGTTCGTTGTGGTCAAGGAAAAGGCGTTATATCTACCAGTCATCAGCCTGTAATCAGCATTGCAACAATTACAGAACATTTGGACCCTCTAAGGACAAACGCTCTTTAAATCTAACATGACAACAAGAAACCACCCAATGTCTACAATGTCAAAGGGCACCATCTTCCATTAATCTACAATCACAGTACATGGGAGTTTGACTACTCTCCCCCTTTTGTCATCATCATATGCCTGCAAGAAACAGAAGCTAATAAGCTAAGATTCCAACAAAACATATTCTCTTGTGAATCATAAGAGTGACAAAAGTTCTATACATTTTGCCAAGGGAATATACAGAGCCCTGACTCAGTTCTGTTGGGCAAGTCACGCCTTTATTAACTTCTACTCTTTCAATTAGATGGGTAAGCTGTGTTGTAACTATGCTTATAATGTCTTTCTTTTTCTTTTCTTGTTTTGATAAGTAGATATGTTTATAATGTTAATATGAGATAAACACGTGTCTGCAGCAAACTTATTTTCCAAAATGCAGCATCATACATGGCAAAATAGAATGTTCCTCCCAGAGTGTATACATCATCAACATATCAGCAATCATCATACACTGCGAGCATATGCAGCTGTAATTTGCAGCTCTATCAAAATACGCTTTCTTAATACAAACTGTAGGTTGTGGTTAAACAAGCTTTCAGTATTACCTGATCGATGAGAAAATGCGGGACCCGTACCCTCTTGGAGCCATCAGCTAATCGCTTAAAAGGAAAATGGTTTTCCACAGCAGCAGATTCACTAGAGACCTGCAAAAATGCAAGGAGACTGCAGCAGTTAAAATTACTGAAAATTTTTGCGCTGTCCACTTCAGCCCTCTGAAAAAGCAAATGGGTAATATTGTTGACACACTACGAATCAAATGGTAACAACAGTCCTAGCCCTCAAAAGCAACCTATTAAAAGCGGTGCCCTCAATTAAGTCTAAAGCCCATATAGCCTAAATGTTTATCAGCCCTTCTGATTTGCATGGATTGGATAAACAGCTTCCTGAGAACAGGGCAGATGAATTTAAAAACTAGAATGTTTACCTGGTTTTGAATGGTTTCAACCAACATATCTTGGCAACCTGACGCATGCACACTCTCCAAATTTGGGCACTGTAGTAACAATCTCTCTGGGGATAAAATAAATAACAAAATAAACATCAGTTAAAGACAAATACTAGAGCGTTTAAATAGGCCATGAGAGTGAAAATGAGGAATTCAGAGACCATACCTGGATGCAAATTTCTACAAGAATTAAGATTTAGATCATTGAGTTCTGGGCAGTTCAAATATAAAGCCTGCATGCAAATTCACATATTCAGAATGCAGAGTGAAAAATTAGTCAAAAATATGGCACGAACTATTTAAACTAGAGAATCTCACATCTAAGCCAGAACAACCCCACAAGCTTAGCTTTCTTAGCCTTCCATGCTTGATAATTAGCTTCTGGTAAATAAGGTGTAGTTTGCTGTTGGGTGTTTGCTGCAACTCACAATCACTACTTTCTTCAGAGATTGGACTCTGGGAATTGGGATCACAGATGGTCATCCCACAGTCCATGAGTTCAAGGAGAGGCAGTTGAGCTGTAGCAAATTGGATTCCACCTAAAAGATACAGGAAGCAGGCAAAAGGTCACTCAGAAACCAAAAGTAAAAATATATATACATAAAATAGAATACAACATTGCATTAGATTCAGAGCTGGACTTGAAGTATACTTGAAGTGATGTTGGGACAGAGAGCAAGAAGAAGTTTTGATAGTGTTTCCGGGAACACATTGCAGATCATTCCAATGCCACTGTCACTGATGGTAGACCTGAAATGGAATGTAGTATAAGAATTACAATCTTGAAGAGTAATATAAGCAACAAGCAATTGTTCTGACAAAAAAAACATTGGACTAAGTCCTATATGAATTCCCACATTTCATTTAGTAAGAGTATAATTCCATATTTCATTTAAGTGCTCAAGTCTTGAAGAAACTAGAAAATAGTGGAACCTCACATGGTTAATAATACCTGGCTTTCATTAATTATTGATTTTTACCTATATACTGCAATGCAATCGGAACTAGGAATTGAAACATACCCACTTAGATCAAGCAATTCCAGGTTTGAGTAGCTTGAAGCAATTGCCGCAACAGATGCATCAGTGATTTCTGATCCAAGCACAAGAGAAAGCATTCGCAACCCTCTGCACAGTTGAGAAATAGCACTGCAATGTAAGATAACCACGTAACGCGCTCGCAGTCCACTGTACATTTTCTGCTATTTTTCCTCAACAAATTGGACCATTAATGGTGTCCTACTAATCAATAAAATAAAACATCAGCCATACAAGCAAAACATTTAACAGACCTTAAATTTGCAGCTGTAAGAGCAAGCACCACAGCATGAGAAAGTCGAACCGAGGCAATGTGTATGTTTTGTAGCCTTGGGCAGCTCCTTCCCAAACCATCCACCATGGCAGTAAGATCAGTACTATCATTTCCTTGACGAGAAAAGTCAAGGGAAATCTCCTTCAAATTGGGGCAGTTGAAAACCTACACAGCAGGAAGATGGTTGGTATAAATGAATTTAATGCACTACAGATGATAAGAGTATAGGTATATAGCAAAAAATACCATAAGAGACAACAAAAGAATATAATTGAACTAACCATCTTAGAGAGAGACTGGAGATCTGAAAGCCAAAGTGTAACAAGACTTGATGAACAAAGAACAAAACCACCAATGTTAGAACAGCCTTCCATCTTAAGGCTTGTAAGAAATCTTTTATCAGCAACAAAACGACCCAATTCATCCCTGCATTATAATTGATCCAGTTCATTTCTGTGTATAACCAGAAAATGAAAAGTAAATTGTACACACCACAAACAGGGTTTGTTATGAGAAATTACTAGGATATAATTGCTGAACAGGTAAAATCCCAAATGATATGCCAAGTAACAAAGTAACAAACACTAAGATGTTTCCATTATTTATAATGAATAAGAAACCCATGAAGTGTGCCAAAGGTGGCATCATATTAATATTATAACAGTAGAGGATTACAATAAATTGTTACATATAGCTCAATTGCAACAAACTGGTTCAATGGCTGGTAGAAAAGATCCTGACCTTGATCTATGACCACAAACAAAACAATTTCAAAAATCCAATGGTCGTATGTATTTGTGCCCAATGTGCCAACCATAAACAAACCAATTTAACTAGTCAGTCACTGATTTATTATACAAGATGGATAGATCGGCACCATCAAGCCCAAAACCACACCACAGTGAATATCTATTCTTGAGCCTGGTTCTTTCATATCTACTATTACCGTAAGGTACTAATTTCTAATACCTGGTATTGACATCTTCATCTTAAAAGCCTTATCCTGACTAATTCCAAACTTTACATAACCCACTTCCCATCAGATAGAAAAGTTGGGGTGGAATGACCACTCAAGAGTGACCACACAGATCCTCAGCGTCAACAGAGTTTTCAAGTTCAACAATGCATGTAAATGTACATGGAATAAAAATAAAAATGTAGAAGAACAAAAACCATAACAGAAATAATACCCAGTTATCCGATTGATTGAAGTATGAGATGTAAAGATCTCCAAAGACTCCAGATTGGGACAAGAGAATGCAATGCAGGCCAGCATCGTTGCATCCACATCACTGCACCATCCAAATAGAGAATAAGACAAAAATCGAAAAAGAATAATAAATATCAATATCTAATTTCTCAGTTCCAATACTGATAATAATCCTCTGATTTCTATCTTCTCCAAGAACTCAACTGGACGCTCTAATTACATCAGATCCAAAAATATAAAACCCTAAGCAGGAAAACTAGAAGCATTAAATTGACTGTGGACTTCTGATTTGTTCAAAATAAGATCATGAATAGAACTTTCAGCGGCTGGTTCACCGCTGATAACTAATGCAACTTAGATTAGCAATTTGGGCCACAGCTCTAAAGGACCCCAGAAAGATAGGCCATTTAATTCATTGCAGCACTCTGATTTCAAGCTTATTCACTGATGATCTGCTCCGTACTCGTATCATATTAGGTTTTAATTCTATTTTTATAATTTTTTGTTCAATTAAACTCAGATC
Source organism: Euryodendron excelsum (assembly GCA_033060915.1). Lineage (NCBI taxonomy): Eukaryota > Viridiplantae > Streptophyta > Magnoliopsida > Ericales > Pentaphylacaceae > Euryodendron > Euryodendron excelsum. The sequence goes on from CM065382.1 coordinate 3,971,145, forward strand.
ATATTCATAATCCTGTTCTTTTTAATACGGCTTAGTCCTGTTCAAACTTCACAGTCGTTTCAACTGGTCCATCCAATAAAACACTAGATCTGATGAACAGCCTCCGTAAACCCTAGAAAAAACCCTGACCTTTCCATTCTAAGAGAGAGTCTAATAAGCCCCGGACACTTCTGCAACACAGATCCGACGAATCCAACCTGAGCCTTCGCCGGAACCCTAAGCCTCAGTTCCTCCGCCGCCCGCCAAAGCCTCCTCGCCGTATCCCTCCACCCCTTACACACTTTCGCCGCCGACAGCAGCGCCGGTGGTGGCAACCTCCTCAGCACGTTCCACAGGAAACTCGCCGGCAAAGGTCCGGAATCGGTAACCGGTTCCAACTCCAGTACATTGTACTCCTCGTCATTGTCAGAGTCCGGCGAGCCTCGGACGTCAATGTCGTCAAAGGAGAGCGCTCGTCGGAGCTGGGAGTAGGGCTGGCGCTGCGGCGGCGGGGGCCTGACGGCGGATAGAGGTGATGGCACGGCGGCGGCGGCAGCAGAGGAGTCGGAGTCGGTGGGTGTGGTAGTGGCCGGAACATTACAAGAGTGGCCTTTCTTTGGAACACCGCAACGGCCACAGTTGTAGCTCCCCCGCTTTTTGCCTCGCTTGGGTTGACAAGAGTCAGAAATGGGGGATGGGCCGCCGGGAGTGGAGGGGCTGGAGGCGGCGGGGTGGGGTTGGTTGCTGTGCATTTGGTGGTTTTGGCCCTTTTGGGTCTGTACAGACAGTGAAAGAAGATAGATACGGATCTATATATATATATAGAGAGAGAGAGAGAAGACAGTAAAAGAAGATAGATACGGATCTATATATATATATATAGAGAGAGAGAGAGAGAGGAAGTAGTTAAATCATAGATGGCGAAGAAATAAATGGAGGGTCTGGTCGGAAAGGCGCGGGAGATTGAGACATTTTCGCGCCTTGATTTTGAAAATAAATGGGAGGAGCGTGGATTATCTACCGTGGAATGCGGATCCCCCTTTTGCCCTTGACTATAAATTTCTAATTACAAACACATTTATTTATTCAAAATTTGTTCCATCTTTACCCTCATTTATTTAATTTATTCAAAATTGGCGCTGCAATTATCCTCGCAAATATATCCGGTGTATTTTTTAGTTTGTTTATACCCTCATTCCATCTTTAATTCAACTTTGACTCTCGCTAACATGTGCTTTAAGAGCACATTTTAAGCGTGCTTTGTCTGATTGTACAAAGTGTTGAAATTTGTATTTTCATAATTTTCAACACTAAAAACACAATTACCAACACTACATACAACTAGACAAAACATATTTAAAATGTACCCTTAGAACACATATTAGCATTTGTCTTTATAAAAATTAAAAAAAATGTTAATTTATTAATGATAATATGGATTTTGAATTCTACCTAAATTTTCTCTTCACATCCAGTAAATAGTTTTATAAGGTGTTTTCCGAAGTCATCCTATATTTCTCTAAGTTGAAGTTTATAAAGTTCCTTTATAAGTCAGGAGAGTAATACAATTTCGACAAAATAAATAGCCTTTAAAAGGGTGTTGTGTGAATAGCTATTTATGACAATTGTTTTAAAATTCTAGACATAAAATATGGAATACGAAACAAATCCACATCGATCAACTAAAGAAAATAATTTAACAATTATCCCATTAAAGGACACCATGATATGATAGTTGGTCTTGTATTATGACAATGGAATGGAAAAACCAAATTATTTTAAATTTGTTAACGTCATATCAAAATTCAAACATTCTATGCCAATATAAAAGTCAAGCAATCTAAGTTCTTTGGTTCTTTTTTATGATAAGTTTGAGAAATCCAAACTTCAATATTTTAAGGGTAAATTACACTCACCTCCCTTGAGGTATTTAATAATAACAGACAACACCCTTGAGATTTTTGAAACAACACTGACCTCCCCTGTCAGTGACGTCAGACAAACGGTGTTAACAGAATATATTCTTTTCCTATTTTGCCCTTAGGTGAATTGTACTGTCTGCCTATGCAACTACTCCACCTCTTCTTTCTCTCTCCAACGACCACTAGACCCAAACCCAATTATACACGATGCTAGCAACCTTTCCTCTACGCAGTAATCTCCGGCCCTAATGCCATTTCCGGCAACTACCATCACAAACACAAACCAGTAACCAGCTTCGCCCAAACAACTTGACCACTATTTATTCCATCATCACCATTTCCTTTTTATTTTTATTTTAAACCAATCTAACCCAGATGTTTTTGTCAAGTAATTTCTCTTTCTACATTTATAAATCTGAATATATGTATATATATTTTGAAAGCCCCACCATCTCTGGCTATATGTGTGAACATACATATATGTATATGTATATATATATATATGTACATATACTCATCAAGCAAGACCCCAATTTAGAGAAATCTGGAGACCCCATATCATCATCAGCAAAAATTTTGAACTCCAGATCTTGCGTGGCTGTAGTGGGTTTGGATTTTGTGCACTATGCTGGTGAAATGACACTTATTGCAACTCCTGTGTATACGTATATTCATATATGAATGTAAATGTGTATAGGTGTGTGTATGTAATGTGTGTATATGAATATGTATAAATGCATGTAAATAAAGAGGTGGGATTGCAGAGCACACGTGAGAAGGAGAGGTGGGGTTACAAAGGGCGGTGTAGCGGGAAGGTGCGGTTGCAGTGGTTGTGGTAATGGTGATGGCTTGGCAGAGGAGGTGGCGGTGGAGGGGGAGGATGGATGTAAGAGAGAGAGAGAGAGAGAGAGAGAGAGAGAGAGAGAGAGAGAGAGAGAGAGACGCCATAGGGGAAATGACAACCATCTTTTCCGGCATTTTAGCCATCGTTACCGGCAACGATCCATGGGTCGAAGGCGAATAGAGGATGAGAGAAGAGGTGGTGGCCAACTATAGTTTGCCGAGACAGTGGAGAAGGTGAGTCCCGTGAGGTGGTGGGTTTTGCCATGGTGTGGGTTGGGTTCGGCCATGGTGATAGTGAATGAGAGGACGAGTTGAGCCAAGAGAGAGAAAGGGGTGGAGTGAGTTAACTCACGTTAAAAAGTTTTGAGTTGAATATATAATGGTTGATAGAGTTAACTCAGTCTTATTTTAATATCTCAAATAGTTCACATTCATGTAAGGGTAAAACGGGCATTTAAAAAAAGTATACAGTGATGTCAGCAAAAATGGTCAGCAACCCTAACAGCAAACTAACGGGTGGGGGAATGTGTTACCAACAATTAAACCACAAGGGATGTAGCTGTCATTTTGATAACCACTGGGGTACTGTCTATTATTGTTACATACCTCAAGGGAGGTCAGTGTAATTTACCCATATTTTAAACACATTATAATATATACATACACACAGTCACCCACAATATATTATTAAGTAAGTTATTTGTATTTTTATAAGTGAAATTTTTAGAAAGGTCTGGCCGATCGCTCGAACCACTATTGATGAGTCTCTAACCTGTTGTACAGAAACAGAAGAGTTGGAATGGGTCGACTCACTTTGGGCCGATCACACTCCGACGGTCAAGTTAGTTATCTTCACCAGAGTTAGAGCCAGAATAAAGATTGTAAATACTTTTGAAAATAATTGTCCATACCTTGTTTCTTCAAGATGTTGTGTGTTTATAGTGTAGTGTTCTTGGTTGAGCCTACTTATATAATCATGGCCTACCTTGTAGGCTTATGTTATTTGGAGTGGGCTGACCAGACAGGAATACACATTTTTCTACCATGCTCCAGCTCGTTTGACTGGATGTAAGCATGGTCATCGCACGCTGCATCTCCTTCGCATTGAATGTCAGTCCGTTCACATTAAATGCGGCCGATAGACCATTAAATACCCTGAAATCCCTGAGTCGGGTGATCTGGCTTAGGGGCCGGGTAATCTTTTTTTTTGGACTAACTGGAAGTGTGGGCCTGAGTTACCCTGATAAAATCTGGGGCGCTCTTGGCCTGCATGATCCCTCCTCATATGCGTTGGGCCTGCCCTTTTGAGCTGGGCTCTAAGATTTTCGACCCACAATTGCCCCCCAGCACTAACGTCCTTCGGAAGGGGACTGGGGCTGATACACCATAGCCATTTCGAGCCATGACGTTACATTTGTCAGAAGTTTTAATGCAACGCGACTGTTTGAATGACCCGAAGAAGCTGCCATCGTCTCAACCTTCTCTGTAAGACGAAGACGTTGTAACTATCTTTTGAACATGGGGGTAAACTCTAACTTCAAACTTTGAATCTGTTTCGTTTGTGAAGGTAGCAACTCGGTACGTTTTTCTTCTCATCTTATGTGTTTCTTGCGTCCTCGAGTAGGAAACCATAAAAACCTTTAGCTTCGATCTGCAATGGGGTCACGCCTTAAGGGTATGCTCGCCACTTCCGACGATACGGCTGCATTTAAAGCTCGATATAATTTTTCGATTGGTGTAAACATTAAGCTAATTGGTCCTACAGATGATGGTTGGGTAGTAACAGAGGAGGGGACTCCCTTTCCTTTCATTGCCATTGTAGAGGGTGGACTCTGTGTTTCCTATTCACCCCTTTCTGATCGAGGTCCTTAATCATTATGAAATCGCCCTAATCCAACTCGCACCAAATGGATATAGGATAGTGATGGGGGTGGTCGAGTTGAACAAAAGGTTCGGTTTGAACCTAGGGCTTCATGAATTCGATTACTGCTACACAGTTGTAGAGGTGAACACTGCCTGGTCAATCCATCGTATATACTATTTTAGGGCTAAGGCTGGCCCCAAAGAGTTGGTTCAGTTCCTTCCAAGCTTGGGGAAGGGATTGATGATGTTATAGCTAAGGTAAGTGGTCCCTGGGAATTTGGGGAAATCCCTATGGAGTTAGCCCCACCAACGCGATGCCCCAGGGCCCCGCGAAAAATAGGTCGATCTTCCCCTTCCCGATCTGGTGCAAGCTTCCTCCCTATATCTTTTTGTAATCCCATATGTTTCTAACTCGCCTCCCTCTTCTTTCTGCTTTGCAGCTAACTTCAGCCCCAAGGACAAGGATACCGAGCTTCTGGGGGTAAACTTGAATGCTCTAGGCGTTGCCTGGGTGTACCAGGGTGAAGGAGCCTTAGCCGAGATTGGGCGAGCGGCTCACTTTTTGCTGGGGTACCCCGTTCGCTACCAGTCTTTCACAGCGGTGTACAGAGTTGTCGTCTAAGTCCTCGCAGCGCAGAAGGCAGAAGGGGTTTGTATGAGATCGACGAGTACCCGATATTGTCACTCTCACCCCCTACCGTTTTAAGCGTCATGCCCATCTCCAGTGTCGATAAAGAAAGCATGGCACCCAAACTGCACAACTTATCACTAGCATTAGGAGGGAGAACGTCCAGGAAAATAAAAGATGTGATCCCATCCCCGGCTAGTGCTACCTCTTCTACTGCCGAAGTCGCTGCCCCGGATGGTGGTGTTGACGTTCATCATCCCGCTGTGCACTCCAGCGTTGGAGCTGATGCCATCCCCGAACGCATAGTTTTGGGTGGAGCCTTGGTACCTCAACCAGGTGCCAAGAAAAGGAAACTAGTGAAAGCTACAGATAAGGAGGCGGCTCAGGAGAAGAGAGCCAATTTTGCAGTCCCTCCATCTACATCGACAAAAGCTAATTCAAGGGGCAAAGGCAGGGCTGAGGAGCTGACACCCGAAGAATTCGTGGTTCAGCCGAAGATTGGTGGCCGGCCCATAAACACCTAGGATTCGATACTCAAGGGTCCTGGAGTGGCCATTAGTGCCCTCCAGGCCTCAGTATCGCCTGGAGATATCTGGGAGCTGAGCGAGATCGACGATGATACGCTGTTAGAAGGCGCTGTTCATAGAACACTAGTGGTACGAAGTTCTTTTTCGTATGTCTTTCCCTTTTAAGTTTTCTGTCGAGTCCCCATTTTAACTTATGTCATCTTTTCTCGGTCGTAGGGAGCCATCCAGAGCCTCGAGGTTTTGCATTGGTTTTGCATCCTACGAGATTGGTACGCCGATTTGTTACTGGACCGTGACCGATAAGGGCGCAGGTTTCACACCAAGGACAGTGAGGCCAGAGGATTTCAAAAGGCCTTCATCGAGCAACAGGTCGTCCTGGGGGATACACTGGCCTCCCTCAAACTGAAGGAAAAAGATTTTGAGGAAGCCAGGGTTAAAGTCTCCAATCTGAAGACGAGACTGGCCAAGGTTGAAAAATCGACGTTCGATGCGGAGGCGGCCCTGGCTAAATCCCAATTTGAGGTGAACGAGCTAAAGAAGGGGTGTGAGGCTCAATACACCAAGGGTTCTGATGATGTCGGGGATCAGTATGAGGCTCAGGTGAAAACCATCTCCGAAGGTGCCTTTTGAGATGGGTGGACATCGGCACTGAAAAAATCATCACTGGATAAATCCTCCCTTCTATGGTTGAAGATACCAACTTGGGTTGACGCCGAGCTAGAGTCTGAGGGCGATGAAGGTGCCGATGTCCAAGGTGATGGGTCGAATACTGGCTGCCGACCCCAAGAAATTGATGGAGCCAATCCGGCCGAGCTCCCACCAGTCGATCGACGATCAACCATTGAAATTGATCCAACCAACCCTTTCATTGCCGAAAACCCTTAACAGCTGAACTACCTTAGGGTTTATTTTTGTTTTGTTATTTCCCAATTTTGTTTTTTGAAATCAACAGTGTAATTTTTTATTGTTTATAATTGTACACCTTTCTACTAGTCTTTTTTATGTGCCATTGCATCCATAGACAGCTGATTCTTAATGTGGATGCATGAGCTAACTTGCCAAAGCCAAAGTTTATTCCATATAATTTAAGGAAAATAAAAGGTTTTCACTTGCCGAGCTCTCGAGCTTCTGGGCTTTAGGCCAAAAAATTGTTTTGGTAAAGAAAATGAATGTCTTAAATGGAAAACTGTGACTTTTTATCAGGCCAAGTCATCTATAGTTAGGCTGTGTGTTGAAATACTTATCTTTTTCGATTCTTCCATTCTTATGACGATCTTGCCGATCTTTTTGACCCAGGTTGAACCCAGGCAGGTCCGCGGCTTAGATGCAGCTAGCCTGTCCTGTGTAATTAATTTTGGGTGACCTTCGTTGGCCTACCTGGTCATAAATGATCCAGGACCAAGATTTTACACCTGATTTTTTGTAACCTTTATTGGCCGACCTGGTCATAAATGATCCAGGAACAGGTTTTTACACCTGATTTTTGTGACCTTCATTAGCCGACCTATCCAACTTAAACAGGACCAAGTTTTGACACTTGGTTTTAATGACCTTCATTAGTCGACCTAGTCATAAATAATCCAAGACCAGGTTTTTATATCTAATTTTTTTTGTTGTTTTTATCTTCCTTCAATACTTTGCAGTTTGGAATGGCATCAAATTTGCTGAGTAGCTTCCAATTTTCATTGATTTTGCAAAGATTACATATTTATCGAAGGAGGTTCCATCATTGTAAGAGCAAAACTACAGTTAAAACACCTTTTGAGGACAAGAAGGGCCTACTGGTAGAATTTCCTGACATTATTATCGTTCCAAGGTCGGGGTAGTTGCCGTCCTTCGTCGATAGTTTTCAGCTGATATGCCCCCACGCCGACTTGGGACATAACTCTTTAGGAACCTTCCCAGTTGGGGCCTAGCTTCCCGTCTGCGGAATTTTTCGTTGCCCCTAACACCTTTCTTAATACCAGATCTCCAGGAGGGAAGAGTCTCAGTTGTACACTTTTGTTATAAGATCGGCTCAGTTGTTGATGATATACCGTAAGTTTGATTAGGGCAGCCTCACGTCTTTCTTCAACCAGGTCCATGTCCTTTGCCAGAGTCTGATCATTGAGGCCGGTATCAAAGGCCGCCGATCTAATCGTAGGGAGCCCCACTTCCAAGGGTATCACTATTTCTACCCCATATGCCATTGAGAAAAGGGTTTTCCCAATAGATCTCCTTGGAGTGGTTCTGTATGACCATAAGACACTGGAGAGCTATTCAACCCGTCGTCCTTTAGCCTTTTCTAGGAGCTTTTTAATGTCGTTGAGCATTGTTTTGTTGGAAATCTCTGCCTGCCCGTTGCATTATGGATAGGTCGGCGTTGAATAATAATTCCTGATGCCTAGCTCGTCACATAATTCTCTAAATCTGTTGCCGTCGAATTGGGTGCCGTTATCTGATAGTAGTGCGTGAGGTATGCTAAACCGTGTAATGATGCTTTTCTAGGCAAATCTCTTTGCATTCAACTCGTTAATTGTCGAGAGTGGCTCTGCCTCTACCCATTTGGTGAAGTAATATATGGCCACAATGAGGAATCTTATGTTACCTGGGGCTCGGGGAAAAGGTCCAACTATATCTAACCTTCACTAGGCAAAGGGCCAGGGGGCAGTAATTGTTATGAGGTCTTCAGCCGGCTGATGGATCAACGGGGAGAATTTCTGACATTTCTCACATTTCATCACATATTAAGTGGCGGCCTTCTTTATGTAGGGCCACCATTATCCTTGCGAAATCGTGCAGTGAGCAATAAATCTGCCGCCGATATGGCTTCCACAGATTCCTTCATGAATTTCAAATAAAATAACTTGCACTTTGTCATGATGAACACAATATACATAGGGGCCAGTAAAAGACCTTCTGTGGAGCTCTTTGGTAAGAGAGAGCCAATACTTCAGAGATTTGTATTTAACTTTTTTGGTTTCATTCTTGTCCTCAAGGAGTATGTCTCTGTCCAGGTAGGAGACGATTGGGTCCATCTAGGAGGGTCCCAACTGCTCAACAGCCAAGGCTTGCTCTTCTTCTTGAAATATGCTCGGGCTGGCTAGTGTCTCCACATGGATTGTTCTCTTTGAACCTAACTTTAAAGTCGTGGCGAGTGTAGCCAAGGCATCGGCGTGAGCATTGTTGTCGCGGCTGAACTGGAAGAGCTTGTACTTGCTGAATATTGCCAGCAGTTCTCTTGCTTTTACCAGATATTATGCCATTTTTCCTTTCTTTGCTACATACTCTCCAACGATCTGATTCACTACTAGCTGGAAATCTGAGTAGATCACGATATCAGAAATATGGAGATCAATAGTTCAGCACAACCCTGTGAGCAGAGCCTCGTATTCTGACTCATTGTTTGAGGCAGTGAACTTCAGCTTAATGGCTTGCTTCAATGCCATACCATCTGGCGTAATGAGGACTATCCCTTAGCCTACCCCCCGATCATTGGACGCTCCGTCTATAAACAGTTTCCATTAACCAGCTTCTTTCCAAAGCTCCAAGGGAGGTTCGTCGTGTTGCACACCGGGGATTGACAATGGATTATTTTCCTGTGAAATTTTAACAGAAAATTCGGCAATAAAAACAGCTAATATCTGGCCTTTAATTGTCATTCGAGGTTGGAACTTGATGTCCAATTCTCCCAACTCAACAGCCCACTTGGCCACTCTGTCAGAGAAGTCGGGCCTTCTTAAGAGTGGTTTCAGCTGATGGTCCATGAGTACATTGATGGTGTGGGCCCGGAAGTAGTTCACCAATTTACGTGTCGCTACTACCAGTACAAGGGCCATTTTTTCTAATGGTAGATATCGACTTTCGGGCCCCAGGAGAGTCTTGCTAACATAGTAGATAGGCTGCTGTTACCGATCTTGCTGTCGAAGTAACACGGCTCTAACCGCATGCTCCGATACTACGAGGTAAAGGAATAGCTCCTCGTGTTTTAACGGAGTGGAGAGTAGGGGAGGCTGGCTTAGATATTTCTTTAGATCTCCCAAGGCTTGATCGCATTCCTGGGTCCAGTTGAATCGTTCCTACTTTTTGAGAAGTTGTAAGAATGGTCTGCACTTGTCTAAAGATCAATTAATGAATCTGTTGAGTGATGCTGCCATGCCTGTCAGCTTTTATACTTCCTTTGTATTCCTTAGAGTCTGGACATTCTGGACAGCACTGACCTGCTGCGAGTCTACTTCAATGCCCCGGTATGTAACCAAGAACCCAAAGAATTTCCCAGAGTTAACCCCAAACACACATTTGGAGGCGTTGAGCCTCATTTTATACTATTTTAGGATGTTAAACACTGCTATCAGGTTGTCGAGATGCTGACTGCCGAGCTTACTTTTGACCACTATGTCATCGATGTACACTTCCACGATTCTGTCGATGTGATCTTTGAACATTTTGGTAACTAGATGCTGATAAGTGGCCCCAGCATTCTTTAGTCCAAAGGGCATTATCTTGTAACAGAAGATACCCCGTGGAGTTATGAAGGCGATTTTTTCTTGATCATCTTCATGAAGCGGGATTTGATGGTACCCATGATAAGCATCCAAGAAGCTCATTCTTTCGAAGCTAGTCGTGGCATCTACCAGTTAGTTGAGCTTGGGCAGAGGGAAAGGGTCCTTAGGACATGCTTTGTTGAGATCAGTGAAGTCAACGCAAACTCTCCACTTGCCGTCTTTCTTCTTCACAACAACTGTGTTCGACAGCCAGTGGGGGTGGTAGACTTCCCTAATTGCACCAGTATCAAGGAGCCTTCAACTTCTTCTATGACACATCTACATGTTGCATAACTGCCCTCCTTCCCTTCTAGACCACATGTCGGCACTGAGGATCTACGCTTAACATGTGGTAGGCAATCTTTGCGTCGATTCCAGGCATGTTGTAAGGCATGCAAGCGAAGATTTCAATGTAGCTCATCAGGAGCTTGATCAATGCATTCTCTTCGGTTTAGGATAAGGAAGCGTTGATCACAAAGTACTTTTCCTTTTGTCGATTTATGTGGACTTTCTTTAGGTCCTCAACTACTTTCTTCTCTGGTACCTACCCAACGTCATCAATCGTGGGTGTGTCCTCGTAAAGCTCCATCATCTGTACTTTACCTACTTTTGCTTTCGTGGCACATGCTGTAAAGAAGTAGTGCTTTGCTGCAACTTGGTCCCCCCTTATCTCTTGCACCCCCTCTAGAGAGGGGAAGCGAATTAGCTAGTGGTAGGAAAAAGGGATAGCCTTCATGAGGTGTAACCATGTTCGGCCCATGATTACATTATATAGGGATGGCACGTTGACCACTAGGAATTCTGTCTGTAGGGTAATACCTCCCGTAGTCACAGGGACGGTCACCTTCCCAAGTGGCCAAACTAGGTTGGAGTTAAACCCAATTTATGGGTTGAGCGAGGGTTGAAGGTCGACGTCTTTCAATTCCAGCTTTTTGAAGAGGTCGTAGTACATAACCTCGGAGGAGCTCCCCTGGTTAATGAGTAGCCTCTTCACATCAAAACCTACTAGGCGCAGAGTCACGACGAGTGCGTCATTGTGGGGGTCTGAACTCCCATAAGGTCTTCATCAATGACGGTTATGGCTGCAGTATCACTGCTGACCTTGGCTTTTTTGGGAGGAGGACCAAGCTGCAATATCTCTTTCAAATGCTCGGCTTTTTGAATATCAGCCCAGTATCTGTGTTAGTCGATAGCCTCAGAATCTGTCGACTCGTTTAGCACATTGATCATACAGGCCGATTTAGCGTTGTCTCTCTGAAGGGGGGCCTTCAGTTTTGATTGTTTGGCCTCTTGTTTGTTTTCTCTCGCTCGGTAACGTGAACTCCTCTTCTCCCTAAGAGGTTAGTACTTATGTTTTTTTGGACCTTTCCACAGGCGGCGTCAATTGTAAGTGGAATTTCTGGGTAGGCCTGGCCGATCGCCCGAACCACTATTGATGAGTCTCCAACCTGCTGTATAGAAACAGAAGAGTTAGAATGGGTTGACCATTTTTGGGTCGATCACACTCCGACAGTCAAGTTAGTTATCTTCACCAGAGCTAGAGCTAGAATAAAGACTATGAATACTTTTGAAAATAATTGTCCATACCTTGCTTCTTCAAGATGTTGTGTGTTTATTGTGTACTGTTCTTGGTTGAGCCTACTCATGTAATCATGGCTTACCTTGTAGGTTTATGCTATTTAGAGTGGATTGACCAGACAGGAATACACCTTTTTCTACCACGCTCCAGCTCGTCTGACCGAATATAAGCATGGCCGTCGCGTGCATCTCCTCTATATTGAGAATGCCGGTCCATTCACATTAAATGCGGCCGATAGAGCATTAAATGTCCTGAAATCCCTGAGTCGGGTGATCCGGCTTGAGGGCCAAGTAATCTTTTTATTTAGACTGACTGGGAGTGCGGGCCTGAGTTACCCTGATAAAATATAGGGTGCTCCTAGCCCGCATGATCCCTCCTCATATGCGTTGGGCCTGCCCTTTTGGGCTAGGCTCGAGGATTTTCAACCCACAATTTTAATTTAGTATTCACAGTTTATTTAAAATATTTTTATTATTTCAATTAATGTCATATGATTTGGTCCTAAATTGCACTTAATTTTCAAAATCAATAAGTTACCTACTTGAAATAGTATATGAATTAGCTCTGCCTTTCCATTGAATGTTTAGTAAATTTTATTGGATTTGCTGTCTTAATGGAGTTTTTGAAACCTTATTCATAACTTTCACACAATGAATGTCCTACTTATTCATAGCCATTATCATTCTGCTTCCTCAAGTGTATCAGAATATATGCATTTGCTCATTAATCATCACCATTGAATAAGTAAATATACGTAGATTTAGTGACAAAAGAAAAATAAAATAATACATAAAGGGATGCTTGTGAATCTGGTCAAAGACAATCTAGCGTGTATATCGCTTCTCGAGAACCCAAAAGCTACGATGTCTTTGTAATTATAGTAGCCGACCAAGTACTAGGGTGGTCATTAGCTTTGGTTCCACCTATACTCAAAAAATTTTACTGGGTCTAATGAAATTTTAAGTCCGTTTAAAATAAAAATTATAATTTTTAAATTCATCTATTTAAGTTATAAATATTTTTAATAAATATTTTTTTAAAAGAAATAATAAATAAATAAATAATATAATATAATATATTATTATATATATATATTTTTTTGAATCAGATTCGGTCGGATTTACCACACAATTCTCAAACTTGTCTACTAAACTAATCAAAATTTAAGAAAAATCTCAAACTCTATAAATAATGGGTGAACTATCACCTCTACCAAGTACTACTGATTATATATTTTTATGAAACTGATTAAAATATAATTTTTTTCCCTGGAAGTGAAACTCTAATTTTTAATTTTAAGATTGAGATGTAGAATATAACACAAACTCATGAATACTCGAAATGTCACCCAACCAGGACCAAATAAATGCCGGAGAAATTACTCATAAGCATCGAGGATTAAGGCCTTGGATTGAGTTGAAAATTCAAGGATTTTTTTTTTTTAATTTTGGTTCTTCCGTGGCCATTGGGCATCTAAAAATTACAGAGTGATCAGTGGCTATTTTTGTATTTTCATGCATGTGGACGTGTACTTGGGGGAGGTGGAATGAGGATTTTAGAAACTAACAGTGCAAGAGTGTTGGTAGATGGAGAATGTTTCAAAAACAAAATAGTTGTAATTTCCTGCATGAGTTCTAAGTAATATAAAAGGGAAAAGGTAACCAGCTGGGTTAATTTAATTGGTCAGAGCTCTTGGTCTCTCTTTAAAAAGTCAAGTTGGTTAGGGCTATCAGTCTCTCTTTGAGAAGTCAATAACTCTTATCAAATGTAAGAGTTGGCCGTAATTAATTTATCCTTTGTAAATACTCTAGTCCTGGTACGAATATCTGTCTTCGACCGAACCGCAAGGAGATTAGTCGAGGTGTCCAAACTAGCCTGGACACCCGTAACTGTTGAATAAAAAAAAAAAATTGTTATTATTCTAGAAAATTTGTACAAAAAAATTCATAAAAATGATGGGCAATGACAAATATGTAATTAAAAGCCATTATTATAGATAATTTGTTTTAGAGTGAATGATTGTCATTCTTGTAATAAATTTTATATGAATTTTTTATTATTTAGCATTACTCTTTTAAAAAAAACTTTTAAGCCAATTGTATCTAACCCTCAAGAATATAGTTTGCTGAATTTGGATTCTCTCTATTCAATAATTTGGAATTGAGATTTACATTCCATTGATTAAGGTATTGACACGTCAACTAACTTAAAAATAAAGAGTTCAAATAAGTTGAGTTAAATTTATTTAAAAATAAATAATTTTATGTTTATATATAAAAATATATATTTTAATACAAAAAGACGTAATGTTAGTAAGGCATATGATAAGATTACATTTCATCCATTGATTATGGAATAAAAATTTGGAATGAAGAGAATCTAAATCCTAATTTCCTACATTAGCAAATTGACTCCTATAAACCAAGTGGATCATGGTTAAAAGAACGGGAGCCCATTACTTTATAATAAAGTATTTATTATGATAATTTTTAATTTAAAAAATGTCATTCCTATATTATTTTGATGAAATTTTTGGTACAAATTTTTCAGAACCAAATAGCATTTTCTTTTCTTCAAAACGTGCCGAAAACTAAATTATTCTCATCCACAACTAGCAATAAATCAGCATATTTGCATGTGCTGTTATGCCCAAGTTACGATATAATTATACCTTTAAACGTCTTAGTTGTGCAAATCAAGTACCATGAATCAATATACATAAAGTCGAACAAAGTCAATGAGTCTGGGAATGAAATTTTCAACTCATAATTTGTCCGGTGTAAACACGCTGGCACTCTCTGTCGATCGAAAACCATATTAATCCATCGTTTGAATAGCTGTAAAGGACCTTTCTTGACAAAGAAGACGACTTGGCTTGTGTTCACACTCAGGGTGGAACTAAGATTTTATTTTAAGGGTGTCAAAATTTGAAATATAAAATTTTCCATATTAATATAGTTATATTGATATATATGTTTGTGTACATGCTTTTATTTGATGGTGATAAGGCCAACTTGTTGGATTAATGCACATTAGAAGGCCCATCAACCGTTGATTTTATTGGATTAGAACATATTTGAAAAAATTAGTAGAATTTAAAGTCCAATATACAAAAAAAGTAACGCTATACAGCTTAAAAATCCATACAAGATTTAGTGTAGATTGATGTGGTTGAATGAAACATTTCATTTTAAAACAAAATATCTTTGATAATGACATTTAATTACAAAAAAATATAGTTATCACATCACCTGGTAGTTTTTTTGTATAAATATTCTAATGCTTCATTTGGAACTCAAATTTTCAGTTGAAAAAGTAAAAACAAAGACAAAGGTGAAGAAAAATAAAACAAAATTAAAGAGTAATTTTGTTCTATTTTCTATCACGTTTTCTTTTTTCACCTGAAAATTCGAATTCCAAACAGAACGTAAAAAAATAGCATTTTTCTATCCAAAAAGTTTGATTTGTTATAAGGTTAAGACTTTAACTGAGTGTTTTAAATTTTGGAGGTGCCAGTAAAACGAATTTGTGCTGAAACATAAAATATACACTCAATATATAAGAGTGCTATCACAACGATGGGGTGCTATGGTACCCCTCGCTCATTGAATGGTTCCGCCCTGTTCACACTGTTGGTTATATTCAATCTATCACACTTGAGGAAACTACAAGACCTTGGTGTTTTGAGTCTTTTGACTGTTCATATTGGCTTTGCAAGAGTAAGCGAACGTTTTATTCACACTACTATTCAATCTATCACATTTAAGGAAATTACAACTTCAATACGTACGTTTGATGTGTCTCGCCTATTCATATATACTTTTCTTGATAAGAGTAATAGAAAATTCTGATAAGAAGAGAGAGGCACGTAATTAGTTGACGAGAAATTGTAAATAAGTAAATAAAGAAGAAGAAAGAATTGTATGGCGGCGGATCTAAGATTTTGGTTTAGTGAAAGCGAAATTTATAAAGAATCACAGACGAAATTTTTTCTTACTTGGCGGTTTATTTTCTTTGATAACATAAATAAATAATTTTATTAAAAATGTCAAAAATAGAAAGCATCGCTATAGCACAAACGCTGTATGTAAAAATGTATATCCATCAACAAAATTTTTGATCACCTATAAACCAGGGGACAAATACAGGTGTTAGCCAATTGATCGAGAACGACACATTATATTTAAAAGTTAAAATCAAATAAATATAAATAAAAAATTTTTAAAAATAATGGGAGCTACCAAGTTGCTCCACTAGCTCTTCAATAGATTCGCCCTTAGTTGTGCATCGCGTCTCTTTACTTGTACGAGAGAACGTTGAACAAAGAAAATTTGTGGACATTAAAGAACAAGTCACAAGACTTCTCGCACCTAACGGGGACACAATTGACTTCTTTAGCCCCAAGCATAATGGTTATCCATTTACCACCTTTTTTGGTTTTTTTTTTTGTTTTAACCTTTGCATTCATCCCTAGTGAATAAACTACTTCGGCAAACATTTCAACCCACCAATCTCGGATAATCACCACGCAGGCAGCCTATCTTAGTTTTGCCAACAACAGCATGTGCGGTTCTCTTCCAGAAATCCTCCGCATACGAATCGAACCCAAGAGGCTCGCCCATACTTCTCACGCCTTTTCCACTAAACCAACCGCGGGGTTGAAACAATTTATTGAGGAGTCATCAACCACAATTCCTACTAATCATGGTTAACTGGTTGTTGGATATATTTGTTATATAAAAAAGAGGCCCAACTTTATATTCATATGCAGTTTTTTTTATAAAAATTGGGTAATATTGTACAAATAAAAAATTTATACAGAATTTATGATCAGAATAATGTGATTAATGGAGAGTCATTCACTTAAAAATAAAGCATCTATCATGGTAACTCTTATTTATAAAAATAATGTTGTCACATCGTTTTGAATTAATTTTTTGTACAAATTTTTTAA
The DNA here is from genome assembly GCA_033060915.1 of Euryodendron excelsum. Lineage (NCBI taxonomy): Eukaryota > Viridiplantae > Streptophyta > Magnoliopsida > Ericales > Pentaphylacaceae > Euryodendron > Euryodendron excelsum. The sequence goes on from CM065382.1 coordinate 3,987,963, forward strand.
AAAAATAGCATTTTTCATAAAAAAAAGAATATGTAAGAGTATAACTCTCTTAAAATTTTTTTTTCGTAACAGGTGAGCTAACTAGCTGGAGCTGTTGAATAGTATGCGATTGCGGATCAGAAATTTGTTCCAAATAAAGATTGCACACCAGAAATGATGTGCACTTAATATTTATTTGTCAGAGTTGCCAGCTCTGAAACTATACAATAGTCACTACTATATGATTATGAGCAACCTCACGTGAACCATGTGCATTAGAATACTATTATGGAAAGAAAAATGCTATTTAGAATTTTTTTTACAGAATTTTGTAATAGAATGATGTGGAGATGATAATTTTATAATTAATATGCATTTTAGTTGGTTCTTTATTTTAGAGTGATAGACTCACAACTTAGTAATATTATTCTGGTAGTAAATTATATATGAATTTTCTAGTTGTATACTATTACCTTACAAAAAATAATAATGCTATACAAACAGAAAAATTCATATAAAATTTATCACATAGATTTATGATGTGATTGGATAAGAGTTATTTAGTTTAAAATAAATATCCATTATGATAACTTTTAATTACAAGACTTTCATTATCATTGCCACATCTTCCTAGCAGGAGTAATGATAAGACTTTGGACTGATCACCATAGAGATTTGGATGGAACGAAAGATGGTGATGCAGTTAAGGAAGATCTGCCCGCGTTGGCGGCGGCAAAGGAGATTTGAAAGCCCTCTTCAGTGAGAGAGAAAATGGAATGAAGGAAAATTAGGGTCTTTTGCTTTAAAAAATAAGAAATGGAAAATCACAAAATAGGAAAAAACTAAGAGATAGAGAAAGAGAGACGTAGGGGGTTAAACGATTAGAATCCTCTGCAAACGGGACTTTTAAGGTTTGTCGCACGGTAACTTTTCATTGGGCCACTTCATAAACAGCAACAACAACATCTAACTTGATAGCAGTAAAATCGCTCCCAACAACAAGAGTGGCCGATTATTATTCTCATACTAACCATAAGATTTTAAGTTCGATCTCTCCTCATTTTTTCTAGTGTCTAACTATTATTTATACAGTGTGTGAAATTTTTATAATTGTGGTCATAAATGAATTTGAGAAAGTAATCGATCAAAGTTCTAAACACTTTATAGTAAAAAAAAAATTGTAAAGATTCTCATACCCGCATGTATCAATAATTTATGAAAGTAGGGCATTGCAAGAACTACTAAAATAAGAAATCATTAAAGCTAGCGATTTCATTAATGGCACATAATAATTAAGTTGGTATCCTACATTGATATATATATATATATATATATTTGTGTGTGTGTGTGTTATTTTGATAGCTGGCGGGCTTACATTAAAGAATTTTGTAGTGGGATAAGCTAGGAAGCATGAAATTATAAATAAAAAGGTAACACACATATATCTTGCCGTAATCCATAGAATTTATGGGCATCTTAAACTTTGAATGGTCATGAGCCAATAGCTTGGTTTGCAGAAGTTTTTGGAGTCCAAATCAGGGGTCTCTATATATTTAGCATGACAACTCCGTAATATATAATTCGCAAAACATTATTAATCTCCTCAAACTTTTCTTGATTATATATATATGATTTAATGTCAAGTAATTAGGGTTAGTAGCAGGTTAGATATATAATGTGTTTAAGCTCCCCTGGAAGTAATCATGGAGCTGGTTAATTGGAACTTGTATAAATTTTGCAGGTACCATGGCAAAGGGCGTAAATTTGAGCTATCAAGTGGGAGGGACCCAGCACTGGTTAACAAAGTCCAGTGGTTTTCTGAAGGACGACTACGTGGTCTCGCCTAACTGGAGGCAAGATGCGAACAAAGGGATGATCAGAACTTATGGTGTGACAGATACGAGTTGGTAGCATACGAGTTGTTAGAAATATTCGACAAAACAGTGATACGATGTAATTTTTGACAAGTAGTATCAAAAATCAATCAAATAGATTCATATGGACATTTTGCTATAATGAATCCGGTATTATTTTTTTAGGCCTCCAGTACCCCACCGCACGGTGAAGTGCCTAAGGCTTGTTTTTAGTGCAAATATCATTACCTTTTATTTAGGGATAACAGTGGATCGGGTAAAAGTGAATATTCGACCGAACCCGTCCCGTATAAGGAGGGTATGGAGAATTTAAAATAAGGATAGAGGTGGGGATGGAGGTATTAAACTAAACCCGTGCGGGTTTAGAGGCGGGGATGGACTTAGGCTGTCCCCCGCCCTACCCCGCCATACCCGTTAGGTATTAGTATAATTAGTAATTACCTAGAGCTTAATTATAAATATTAAGACCAAAAAAAGGGGTTTAACTATAAATTTTAAAACAAAAAATAGAGACTCACTTGTAAATAATAAAATTTAAATTTTGTCAATCATATTTTTTGCTCTTTTGTTTATTTTTGTATTTGTTTTGGGGGTTTTTTGTTTTTTAGTATTATTTGGCTTGGAGGGTACGAGGCAGGGGCGGGTGTGAAGGCGGGGGTGGACAGAAATTTTTACCCGCGAGGCGGAGATGGATGTCTAAAAAAATACCTGTACGGGTATGGAGGCGGGGATGAAGATGATTTTTTTAGATGGATGCAGGAATAAACGTGTCAATACCCACCCCGCCCGGTCCACTGTCATCCCTACTTTTATGTGTAGTTAAAGTATTATTTTGTCCTACAAACTTTACTTAAAGATGCCAATATCATTCTCCTAGTTTTAGTTTTTTTTTTATTTGAATTTTCCAACTCGCATTGTTAAATCAATGAAATCTAGCTCGATAACATAATCGAGAAAAATTGTATCACCTCATTTGCTTTCTAGTTGTTCATATACTTTCTACTTGAGCTAATTTAAAGGTTTAAACTAAGATAAATAGAGAGATGAAATTAATGGCAATTTAAGGTGAAGTTCACCTTCAATTTATGGTGTGACAGATACAAGTTGTCAAATGAAATAGGATACAAGCTATAGGAAATATTCAGCACAACGGTGATACCATTTCATTTTTATTGACGTGGTTATAAAAAAAAAAAACAATGAAATAAATCTACATCTACATGAACATGTTACTATAATGTCATATCATTTAGTGGGATAATGTAAACAAAATATTTTAGTTAACTTATTAATTTTAGGTGATTAGTATAAGATGTAGAGTACTAGTTGTGTTCATAACAAAACTTTCACGTGCAATATATGAAATTGCACCACCAAGTAAAAGATATCTATAGTTATATACCTCTTGATATGTGGCCACAACCTATATTACTTGGATTCAGGTACAAGTGTCAAGTGCAAATATGTGTCAAATAGTAGATTAATTTAATTCTCATGTCTAATGGCACTTGGACACGACTAGATTTAATATTTTTAAGTACTTCTTTTATTAATTTAAGATAAAATGATATTTATAAACTAAAATATAACATTTTATACCTAAAATAAAAGTCTCATGCATTTTTTTAGTAAATTCAATTGTTTATATATACTTCTTAAATATATGTTCAACTAATCATATCAGACAAATATCTTATATCCTTATCTAAATATCGAATGTCGAGTATCTGACACAAATATTTTATAAATTTAAAAGAATTCACATAACATAGCTCACAAAACTATTCCAACGCATCAACTAAATGCCACTGCTCCATAGAAAGGCTGTAGCTTTAATGTCTTCTATGACACTCTTCCACGTGTAAAAAGGCAGATTGGAAAAAAGTGAGGAGGGGTAAAGTGGATGATACAGAAAAATAATTAGATCTAACCTTTCGGAACCACCTCATTCCTATACAGACATTACATAATATAATATGGTGGCAATACCACGTATGGATATATTTATGTGTAGAAAGTAAACAAAAGGTCAATTTCTTTTGTTTGTAAAAAGAATTACAGAAATGAAGTGTGCAGCGTCAATTAAAGACAGAAAATCATCCACTGTTTTGATAAGTAACACTCAACCATCGGTTTAAGAATGTATTGGAAGAACAAAATGAATTGTATGACAGGTCAACAAAAATAATATTTTGCTAGGAGGAACTAAATCATTGCTTGTATTTGTATTCAAATGTCTCTTGTAATGGTTATTGAACTAGATTAACTCCCGTTAAATAGCTACACAATTAAAAACTGTATACAAAATTTATTAAATTTGTCACTAAAATAATGTAGTTGAATGATGTCTTTTACTTTAAAATGGAACACTCATCATGATAGCTCTTAATTATTAAAAAAAATTCACTGGCATATAATTTTATTATTTTACTGAAATTTTCTGTACAATTATTTTTAAAAAATAATATTCTCCTTCTTACAAAAGTGCGGAAAACCAAGTTATTCTAATCCACAACTTTTCAATACAATTATACATTAATTGAAACTAGCCAGTTGTGCAAATCAAGTACCATGAATCCATATTTAATCCATATTTAAACTGGAACAAAGTCAATGAGCTTGGGAATGCAATTTTCAACTCATTTTTCAAATGTAAACACGCTGGGCTGTACACTGTTGCTTTCTCATGACAAAGTCTTACCAGAAGTCAAATGAAAAAAATATATATATATATATACATATATATGTATTGTTTTTTATTCTTCATGTCTGTAGATCAGAAACCATAATCCGTCGTTTACAACAGGGAACAAGATGTTCAACTGTTCGCTGGCCAGAAGAAATCCCCGCTTCGGATAGGCAATGGCAGGTTTTCATGGTGTAGAAGTACATGTCATTAATTAAGCGAGATGAAACAGCAAGGACGGAGCTATTTCAAGACAATAAGCCCCTACTCTTGCCATAGACCCCTATTATATTATACTAAGAATAATAAATATACTTACCATTGAGATAATATATTTGGCCCCCTTCTATAAATTAATAGTCTGCGGCCTCCTATAGGAAACTTGCTCTATGCCAACCTATTGTCCAATTCATTAAGCAATGTTGTGCAATTTTTATTATTTATTATTATCTTGTCTCCACTTCTTTGAACTAGATAATTTAACTTGTGCAAATCAACCAAAAAGTAAAGCCAATTTTTCTTGAGAGAGAAACCAAAAAGTAAATCGCAATTCGTCACATTTGCTCTAGATGTTCAAGTTCAGCAATTCTTTCACTTTCAATTGTAGATACAAGAAATTTCATTGATAAAGTTGGGTATCGTAGTGCGCTTTACTTGATTGAGATGGGATAAAATGATCTCCTACTTGCCTTGTATCAGTGTATGCATCAATCTTTTTACCTGTTAGTCAGTTGCAGCAAGAATCCAATATTTTCTTGCAGAAATTAAACTAGTTATCCAAGTGAGTGTCTGACATTTTTAAATTAGTTTATATTTGATATGGTTATAGTTACAGTTATTTTGCATTGTCAGTTTATGATATTTCTCCCAAATTCTTTACTTGATTAGTTCTGTATATAATTGCATCTTGTCAATTGCATAGGATGCAGAACATATATAAATAGGGCAACAACAAATTTTGGATAAACAACATTGAGCCCTTTGGGTTGTGCTCCTGAAGAACTAGCACTGCATTCCCATAAAGAGAGCGACCTGGATCAAATCGGAATCAAGGTAATTCTACACTCCAAATATTAATTTTCATTTGTTGAAAAAATTAAGGTTTTGGTTCCGTTTTCTTTGAATTCTTTGGTGATGCTTACAAATTGATGAATTGCAATTTATGTGAAATTTATTTGTAGATCCTATAATTAATTATTAATGATAGAGAAAAATATTTTATTTGATATGTAGATATATATAGTAAATGAAAAAACCATCCACAATAGATAGATTTTTCAAAAAAAAAAAATGCAAATACCTCTAAAACTGGTGGTGGCAATGAACCATTGCCAACATCCAACATTGAAATCCCAATTTTCGAAAGTTGTCCAACAAAATCTCAAAGAATTGAAATTGATAATAGTACACTGGAACGTAATTCTGGATTACGTCTACAAATTTGTGATTATTATTTTAATCGTCATGATGAAATCTAGAGAGCATTTATTAAAGTTGGCCTATACCAACCTATACTGTCAAAATATCTGAAATCCGAATATGCAACTCATTGTCATAGTTTTCAATCTTCATGGTTTAAGCTATTTCCTTCATAGGTCAAATATTCACTCGAGAAAGATACCGCTTTCTGTTTGTCATACTTTCTGTTCAAATAAGCCCATTGGCTCTGGATATCTTAGACAAAATGCATTCATTCTTGATGGATTTAAGAGTTGGAAGAAAGTAAGAGATGGAAAAAATTGTGATTTTCTGAATCATGTTAAGAAAGATCATATAAGGATTTATTGAATCAACCTCAACATATTCAAAAGGCCCTTGACAATTACACTTCTGAACAAATTACAAGCAATCGGCTTCGAATAAAAATCTCCATCGAGGTAGTTTGATGGCTTGTATTCCAAGGTTGCACTTTTGGAGATCGGGATGAAAGTTATAGTTCAATCAATTGTGAAAATTTTCTTGAAATGCTGAATTTATTGAGTTCATATAATGAAAATGTTGCTAAAGTATTAGACAAAGCTCCTAAAAATGCTTCTTACACATCGTCGATGACGCAAAAAGAAATTTTACATATTTTTTTTTATGATAGTGAAAAAAGCAATTCGTGATGAAATTGGTGACGCAAAATTTTGCCTAATTATTGATGAAGCTCGTGATGAGTCTAAAAAGGAGCAAAGGGCTATTGTTTTGAGATTCGTCGATAAAGAGGGTTTTGTTCGAGAACTATTTTTTGGGCTTAGTCATGTCTCTGACACCACAACATTGACTCTAAAAAAAGAGGTATACTCTGTGTTGTCTTTTCATAGTTTAGTTATTCAGAATATCTGAGGACAAGGATATGATGGTGCAAGTAATATGATGGGTGAGTTTCATGGATTGCAAGCTTTGGTGATGAAAGATTATCCATATGCTTACTATGTCCATTGTTTTGCACATCGCTTACAATTGACATTATTAACAGCATCGAAATAGGTTATTTCCATTCAACAATTTTTTCACTAAATTGGCTTTTATTGTCAATATTGTTGGAGTTTCATGCAAATGTAATGATGAATTGAAAGCTGTTCAAGCTTCTGACATTACCTATATGATTTTCAGTGATAAGATCGAAAGTGAAAAGGAACTAAAGTAGATTGACACTTTACAAAGAGCTAGAGATACTAGATGAAGTTGTCACTTGAAGTCAGTTTCTAGTTTGATAAAGATATTTAGTGCAACATGTGTCATTCTACTAAATATTATTAATGAAGGAACTACTTCTTCTCAAAAATGTGATGCATACTCAATATATGAGGCATTAACCTCATTTGAGTTTGTTTTCATACTGCATCTTATGAAATCAATAATGGAGATCACCGATTTGCTTTATCAAGCTTTACAGTGCCAATCTCAAGACATTCTAAATGTTATGCAGCTTGTTTCATCCACTAAAGCACTTATTCAAAAGTTTAGAGAAGACAGTTGGGATGATTTAATTGTCAATGTAAAATTATTTTGTGAAACACACAACATAGAGGTCCCAGATATGAGTGCCAAATATATTTCTAGATGTGGTCGAGCTCCCCATACACAAGATGGCTTTACTATTAAGCATCATTATTAAGTTGATATTCTCAACTGCAAGAATTAAATGGCCAGTTTAGTGAGCATGCAACACAATTACTTATTCTTAGCTCCACTCTGAATCTTCAAGATGATTCTAAATCTTTTCAAGTCAATGATATTTGACGATTAGTAGACAAATTTTATCCAAAATACGTCACAGATTCTGAAAAAGGGCAATTGATAGTAGAACTTAAACATTATGAGTATATTATAGTGCACCATCTGGACTACAAAAATTTGTCAACTATTTCTAAACTGTGTCAATAGTTGGTAAAGGCTAAAAGATCAACAGTCTATCGGCTTGTTTGTAAAGTGTTTGTACTAATGCTTACTCTTCATGTTTCTACAACAACTACAAAGCGATGAATAAAGTCAAAACGAGACTTTATAACAAAATAGATGATGATTTTCTCACAGACTCTTTGTTAGTATACATTGAAAAGGAAATTGCTGAGAAATTTAGTACATAGTCAATCATATAAGACTTTCGAGACCTAAAAGAATGTTAAGTTCCACTTTGATGAATGATGGAGTTTAAATGTACATATAGGAACAATTATAATGGGCATGATCTTTTGTTCATATTTTGTGAATGATTAATTGATGTTAACTTCATTGTTTACGTCTTAATTTAGTCGTAAATGTTAATATGTTTATCCTTTTAAATTTTAACATATACAATAATTGTTGTTAATAAGTATAAAATTTTTAATGTTTCGCCCCCTAAAACAAAATCCTGACTTCGTCCATGAAAACAACTATTATTCACCGTAAACAAAGACCTTGACAAAGAAGACGACTTGATTTCTTGTTCACACTGCTAGTTATATTCAATCTATCCCGTGAAGGAAATTCAAACTTTGATCCCCTTAATGCCTTTGGTCTGTTCATGTCACTGTCACGTCTTTTTTTGGTACCAATGTTTCTTGTTCACACTACCATTCAGTCGATCACATTAAGGGGATTACAACTTTCAATACGCACGTTTGATGTGTCTAGACTATTCATACCTTTTTTTAAAATAATTTTATTGTTTTAAAAAATTAGTACAAAAAAAAATATGACAGTGACATTTTTATAAATAATAATCATCGTAATAGTATTTTATTTTTAAATGAATGATTGTCATTTAATCATATTATTTTAATGATAAATTATATTTAAAATTTCTGTTTGTTTGTATAATATTGTTTTATTTTTAAGAAGTTAGAAAAACTTCTAATAAGAAGAGAGAGAAGTACATAATTAATTGGCGAGAAATTGCAAATAAGTAAATGAAGAGTATCGAATAAAGAATTATAGGGTTAGCAGAATGTGCATCGCGTGTCTCCTAATTTCTATGAGAGAACGTTGAACAAAGAAAAAAATTGAAGAAATGAAAGGAGGAGGCACAAGACTTCTCGCACCTAACAGGAGACAGTTGACGTCTTCGGCCCCAAGCATAATGGTTATCCATCTACCACCTTTTTTTTTTAATTATTTTTTTTTGGATCCTTCGGACACAGTTTTAGCTAGTAAACTCTTTGTTGACAAAGACCCCAATCCATCAACCTCTGTGAATCTTGAACTGTCTAGGAAGACATCAAACCTTAGTTTGACGGACAATGGCATGCCCGGATTTCCTCTAGAAATACTCCATGTAGGAACTGAACTTGCAGTGGCGGTTCCACAAGGAGAAGGGCGTGGCCCCTCTTAAATTTTAAAAAATTACATTAATTTTTATATATTTTTTAGTATCTATGATAAGATAGGTATATTGGCCCTTCAAAATTTAAATTTTTTTTCTTAAACCCTTTATACTTTTGAATATTTATAATGAAATAGATATATTGTCCTCTTATAACTCAAGTAATTTTACCTCTACTCACCTAAATTCAAGTAATTTTACCTTATCCTTCTAGTCTAAAAGAAAAATTTTAGTACAAAGTAGAGATCTTTATGTTTACTTATCACATCTATTATAATTTTTATTTTTTAAATATTTGATAAATCTACTTGTATAGAGCTTAAATTCAAGTGACAATAATAGGCAGTTGACGTAATGGTACCACTAAATATTTTTCTACCTCTGCCCCCATTCGTAAAATTTTTGGGTCCGGCCACTGCGAACCTGAGATTGACTGTCACATGCAAGAAGCTGCCGCTACTTCTCGCGCCATTTTCCACCGGATCAGCCCGTGGGCTTAGAACAATTTATTGAGGAGTCATCTTCCACAGTTTAATTAATCATGCTAACTGGTTGTTGGACGTTGGATATCAAATATGGTATGGTCTTAAAGATAGGCCGAGCTCTATGTCCAGATGGAGTTTTCTGTATAAAATTGACGTAAGCACAGAACGTTTTTAAAATTTTATTTTAGCTAGCTGTAGCTGTTGCACGGTATGGGATTGCGGATCAGAAATTTGTACCAAATAAAGATTGCTGATCAGAAATATTGGTGTGTGCTTAATACTTATTGAATAGTCACTACTGCATGATTATGAGCAACTTCACATGATCCATGTACATTAAAATACTAGTATATATACATAAGGAATAGCCTTGGAACCAGCAATGCAAATCCTATATACTGATACTATTTCTCTCTCTCTCTCTCTCTCTCTCTCCCTTCAAGGTCCAACCCATCCCTGTTCCTTTATCCCCACCAAATTGGGTAACCTCATCAAAGAGCTCCGATGGCCATTTCTCCATCCACCATGGTTCTTCCCTTCGGACCACAGCAGCTCAACGTGCTTCTTCGATACGAGAAACAATTTTCGGTACCAGTTTTCAGCCAAAAATCTCAGTTCAAATCCTTAGAGAAAAAGGGAGAACTCGTAACAAGAAAAAATACCATAGGACATGTCTTGTCGAAGACAAGCGAGTCCTTATCTTCCGCCCTCACCGACCTCGAGATTGAAAGAGAAAAGGAAGAAGAAGAACTGCAAGAGCAGGAATCGGACAAGCTTCGAATAGCCGATTGCTGGCGAGAGATTCATGGCGATTGTGATTGGGTGGGCATGCTTGATCCAATCCACACGCTCTTACGATCTGAGCTTGTCCGATACGGCGAGATGGCACAAGCTTGCTACGATGCATTCGACTTCGATCCCTTCTCTAAGTACTGTGGGAGTTGCAGATTCCCGCGCCTTGAATTCTTCAAGCGCTTAGGAATGGAAGGCTCCGGCTACGACGTGTCACGTTACCTCTTTGCTACTTCCAACATCAACTTACCAAATTTCTTCAAGAAATCAAGGTGGCCGAAGGTATGGAGCAGAAACGCTAACTGGATCGGGTACGTAGCGGTTTCAAACGACGAAACGTCCAAGCGTTTAGGCCGTCGTGACATAGCCATTGCTTGGAGGGGCACGGTGACCCGGCTGGAATGGATCGCAGACTTGATGGACTTCCTCAGGCCGATCTCCTCCGATAAGATCCCGTGCCCGGATCCGACAGTCAAGGTTGAATCGGGTTTTCTGGATCTTTACACCGATAAGGACGAGGATTGTCGGTTTTGCAAGTACTCAGCGAGAGAGCAAATCTTGACTGAGGTGAAAAGACTGATAGAAAAGTACCCTAATGAGGAGCTGAGCATAACAATTACAGGGCATAGTTTGGGCAGTGCATTGGCAACATTGAGTGCGTATGATATTGTTGAAACGGGTCTGAATGTAACCGGCGATAGTCAGGCTATACCCGTTTGTGTGTTCTCATTTTCGGGTCCACGGGTCGGGAATGTTAGGTTTAAGGAGAGGCTTGAATTGTTGGGGTTGAAGGTTCTGAGAGTGGTGAATGTTCATGACGTGGTGCCAAAGTCGCCGGGATTTCTTTTCAACGAGAACGTGCCGCCCATGCTGATGAAGATGGCGGAGGGGCTGCCGTGGAGTTACTCGCACGCCGGCGTGGAGCTCGCCCTGGACCACAAGAACTCTCCATTCCTCAAACCCAATGGAGACCCGGCTTGTGCCCATAACTTGGAGGCTCATCTGCATTTGCTTGATGGGTTAGTCATTTTATCTTTTCACACCAAAAAAAATCATATTTTGTTCGTTTGAGTTGTCATGTAATTATTATATAGCACTTGCATCAGCTAATTATGGACACATAGTTGGTGATAGAGAATACATGATATGTGTATATATATATATATATATATGAAGTGTCGTTAGCCTAGTTGAAACGAGAAACGAGGTGGTCATTTAATGAGGGCCCACATGCATGTCCTTGCATTTAATTTTAGGATCGAATGATAAAGGGTGGTTACAGTAGTTGTGTTCAGAATACATAAGTTATAACGGAAAATGACATTTTTTTTAAATTTATGTATAAAATTTTACATTAGAATGATGCGGTAATGATAATTTTATAAATAATAAATATTTAAATGAACTCTTTGTTTTAAAGTGATAAGCATATAATCTAATCATATTATTTTGGTGATAAATTTTATATAATTTTTTTAATTGTATAGTATTACCTAATTATAATTTATGTGAACAATACTACTCTAAAGAATAGTGGACCCAATGTCTAAATAACAAAAAAATATCTAAAGATTCTCATACCAGCATGTCAATACTTTATGAAAGTAGGGCATTGCAAGAAATTTAGTAGAATAAGAAATCATGATCTGAGATCATCTCTATAAAAATAAAAATAAAAATAAAAAAGCTACGGCCAAAGCTAGCGATATCATTGCATAATAAGTTGGTATCCCACATTGATATATATGAATTATGTAGTGGGATAAGCTCTCAAGAAATTATAAATGAAAAAGTAGCACATCTTTGTCGTATTACCTAGAATTTATGGGTATCTTAAAACTTTGAACGGTGATGAGCCAATAGCTTGGTTTGCAGAAGTTTTGGGAGTCCAAATATATAAGACAGACAACTCCGCAATATATAATTCGCAAGTTGGTCACTTCAAACATTGTTAATCTCCTCGAACTTCTTTCTTAATTATCTGATTTATACTGTCAAGTAAGTGTTAGTAGTAGGTAGATCATGTGTTTAAGCTCCTCTGGAAGTCATGAACATGTAGGTAATTGAGACTTATATATATATATATGCATATTTGTAGTAGATTTGCTTATATGAATTGGGGGTATTGGGGTGGATGCAGGTACCATGGCAAAGGGCGTAGATTTGTTCTATCAAGTGGGAGGGACCCAGCACTAGTTAACAAGGGTTGTGATTTTCTCAAGGACCACTACATGGTCCCACCTAACTGGAGGCAAGATGAGAACAAAGGGATGATCAGAAACGAGGACGGCCGTTGGATGCAGCCTGAACGGTCCAAACTCGATGATCACCCGGATGATATGCACCATCACATCAGGCAATTGGGTCTGGGTTCCGATCACTAGAAGTCTCTCTCTCTCTCACACACAATGGGAGGCTTACAAGTTGTTGGATATGGACAGTTCATTTCCTATCATTAATTCTAGTGTAATTTTGTTGAATTTCTTTGGTAGTGTAAGCAAACTGAACCCCTTTGCCATTTAAATAAGAAGAGTATTGGAAGCATAGAGAATGAATTATTGGATCGAGCATACTTGGCAAAATACATCCCAAATAAAAAAAAAAAAAGTAAATTTAATTTTCTTCTTTTAATCGAGCAAGCAATTTATTGCTTACCTTATGAAATGATGGTTGTCTTTCTCTTCTTATGATGATTTTACTTACCTTATGAAATTACAGTTGTCTTTGTCTTCTCATTATGAATTAATGGATCCCGTACTGATTTTTTGTTTTCTAGGTTAATTACATTTTACTTTATTGTAATTTGAGTGAAATTTAGATAACTTCTTGTAATTTAAAAGTAAACACACACACAACCCTTAGAATTTGAACTTATCTACAAAAACATAAAATTGTGACAGATTTGATAAAAAGACAAAAACACTCTTGCGAAGGACAACTATTTATTTGAACATATAAGAATAAAATTATCTTTTTGATATTATATTTTGGAGGTTGAAATGACAAAAACATCCTTGTGAATGAATTTTTGTTAATTTTAATAATTTTTATTCATTTAACAAATAAGTCCACACTACAATAAGATTATGTATTCACTTTTAAACTATATGAAAGACATGTAATTTTCGTTCAAATTACAAGGAATAAAGTATAATTATCATTTTTTTTCTTTATGACAATGATATTGGGCGCTCCAAAAAAAAAAAAAAAAAAAAGACTTCTAGCACCCCACTGACCCCACCACGAGGTGAAGTGCCAGAAGGTTTTCTTTTTAGTGTAAATATCATTTATTAAGGTTTGGGATAAATTATTATTTTGTACTAGAAATTTTCAAAATTTTTTCTATTTAAATTATTCAACTTTCATCACTAAGTCAATGAATTTCACCTCATTAATGAATTTTATAAAATTACCTTTGTCACCTCATGATACTTGAGCTAATTTAAGGATTTAAATAATAAATAGAGATAGAGAGGTGAAACCAATAACCGTTTAAAGTGAATTTCACCTTCAATTTAAGATGTGCTAGATACAAGTTGACAGATGATGTAATGTAAGACAATTAAATTTTCTCGTCTCTATCAAAGGATGGATGACAATAAGTTAGTGTTAAAATAATAATTTCTCCTTTTTTGTTTGGAAGGTATAATTTCTCATTTTCTTTTAGGTCAAATCAAGCATTTTATGGGCCTAAGATCTTGAGGGCCACTTATGGGCCGTGAGTGGTCTAAAATTTAATCAGAAAAATCAACACATATTAATGGCCCCAGTGTGAATCTCCACACCCAGGCCCATAACTAGCATCCATAACCTGCTGCCCCGACCCAAGGTTATATCTTCCAAATCATCGCAACATCAGTGCCGAGCACAGCATAGGCAACCGAACCCTACCTTGGCTCCTCTGCAGCCACCGCGCCGTTTACACTCGCCGCCACCGGGCGCTTACTGTTTTCACTTTCGCCGGCGGTAATTTCATTTACTGTTTCACTTTCTTTTCTTGTTCTTGTTCTTGTTTTTTGCTGATTGTATAGATACGTGCACCTGTATTTTGTATATGTGCCAAAAAAGCACGATTCGTCTCTTTGGGATTATCTGATAGGCTCTCCTATCTAGTTTGTACAATTTAATTTGAACTATTGAACCTTCTTTCAGTGTAATCTCACTTGATTTCATGGGTAAATTTGCTGGGTGAAGAACCAATATTGATGGGTTGTTTGCGTATTGTTTTCTGCATCCACGATCATACTTGAGGTTGCTGTATTAATGTGTGGATGTATTACGATTTAGTTTGTTTATTATTTTTCAAACTCGAGGATCTTTGTCTTGATTTCTGCAGAAGTAGCCTTTTAAAGAAGATGAGCTTGATTTCTCAAAATGTGCTTAAAGACCAAATTGACAAGGTTAAAAGGAAGGCTTCTTACCAGCCTTCACTCTCGGAAGGTGACCGAGAGATTGAAGATAGAAAAGAGTACGAGTCAGGTACATACAAAATAAAGAAGAGAAAGGAAGAGCGCAAAGAAGAGGAAAAGCAGTTGGAAATTGAGCAGGAAAAAGAAATGAAGAAGTTGGAGAACTTTTTGTTCGGTTCTTTGTACTCCACGGTTGAATTTGGCAAGGAAGATGAAGAGGAATTGAGAGATGGGGTTGACAAAAGTTCTGCTTTGTTCTTTACAGATAAGTCTGCTAATAGCGCACTCTCTGTTTATGAAGAGGATGCAGAATCCCGGGAGAGTAGTGATGATGAAGAGGAAGATGGGCAGAGGAAACCTGTATGGGTGGATGACGAGGAGGAAAAGACCAGTATAAATATAGCTAGAGTCAACAGATTGAGGAAGCTGAGGAAGGAAGAGGACGAGAGTGTGATCTCTGGTTCCGCATATGTTTCCAGATTAAGAGCTCAGCATGTAAAGCTTAACCCGGGCACAGAGTGGGCACAACTTGTTTCAAGGTCAAGGAGTTACAGCTCTGATGGTGAAGATTCCGATATAGAAAATGGGGCAGTTCTGGCACGCGGTTACAAAGATGTCGAAGGTGTTGATGACATCCTTCGAACAAATGAGGACCTTGTTGTGAAAAGCAGTGGGAAGCTATTGCCTGGACTCCTTGAGTACTCAAGATTAGTAGATGCAAATGCAGAAGATCCTTCCAAAGGTCCCATAAATTCAGTTCAGTTCCACAGAAATGCTCAGTTGCTCCTCACTGGTGGATTAGATAAAAAGCTGAGTTTTTTTCAGATAGATGGTAAAAGGAACACCAAAATTCAAAGCATCTTCCTGGATGATTGTCCCATTCGAAAGGCTTCTTTCTCACCTGATGGATCTCAAGTTATAATAGCCGGTAGAAGAAAGTTCTTCTACAGTTTTGATCTAGTGAAAGCAAAGGTAGATAAAATAGGCCCCCTAACAGGCAGGGAGGAGAAGAGTTTGGAATTTTTTGAGGTTTCACCTGATTCTAATACGATTGCCTTTGTGGGTAATGAAGGGTATATATTGTTAGTTTCATCCAAAACAAAGGAACTGATTGGAACACTGAAGATGAATGGGACTGTTCGATCATTAGCTTTTGCTAATGATGGGCAGCATTTGCTGAGCTCTGGGGGTGATGGTCATGTTTACCACTGGGATTTGAGAACAAGGGCTTGCTTCCACAAGGCTGTTGATGAAGGTTGCATCAATGGCACGGCTCTTTGTACTTCTCCAACTGGAACTTTGTTTGCAGCTGGTTCAGACACTGGGATTGTAAATATTTACAACAGGGAACAGTTTTTGGGGGGGAAGAGAAAACCAATCAAGGCCATTGAGAATCTAACCACAAAGGTGGATTTTATGAAATTCAATAACGATGCTCAGATTTTGGCGATCAGTTCGAGCATGAAGAAGAACAGTCTAAAGCTAATTCATGTTCCATCCTTTACTGTCTTCTCTAACTGGCCTCCACCAAATCGAACACTACATTATCCCCGTTGTTTGGATTTTAGTCCCGGTGGAGGTTTCATGGCTATGGGAAATGCTGCTGGAAAAGTGTTGTTATACAAGTTGCATCATTATAATCATGCATAGAGCACATCTGACTGATACCAGCAATATTACAATACATTGACCTGCTATGTTTGGGGCTCCAAGTCAATGCAGTTCCTCTTCTCATTGTTGGTGTATCAAGTGCCGTGAGCTTCCGTGGCATCCAGTTGCAGATGAACACTGCTTGTTTGTTTGATTTTTGTTTTTTTTTTTTTTTTTTGTTCTTAATTTGTCAACTCCGTACTCCCATCTCTGAATCTAGAGTGGAGGCAATTGAGCTTCAACCTGTGCTGTCTTATGACAGTTTTGTTTTTGTTTTTCTAATATGTTAGGGGAAAATATTTTACAGTTGGAACTTCTATTTTGTGTTATGGCGGGTTGCACATAGAGGGCTCCAGTAATTTTGCTGTATGATGGCAAATTAGTTGTTCTCTTATAAGCCGGAAATTGGCATGGTATTGATAACTATGCTCCTGAGACTTCTGCCCTATAGATTCATTGACCGTTCTTCATGTACAAGATGCTATGTTCTTTCTTACAATGTACTGAAGTCCTCTGAATGATTTGCTTTCCAATTCAGTGCTTATCACTTGCTATTTGTTCCTTTCCTTTGTCGTGTTGCTCAACTTTTTTCCCATGAATAATCGGCGCTATGGATGGTTGGACAATCTTAATCTTGGCCCATGTTAGATAAGATCTTTACTATGCAATGAACTGCAAGGAGAGAATAAGTGAAGCCCCTGCTGCTCCAACCATTTACTGGTATGGCACTTGTATTAGCTATTGTACAGAATCTCTCTAAATCCACAAAGCATTACCTCCCTCCTGCAGGTTGCTTAGCAGCTCTGTAAGGAAAATTTTCCGACAAATTGACTACACCGATAAGAAATTCCGAACAAAGTTTACCGCAATATGCACTGTTTTGTATCATAGCAGGACGTCACAGTCAATGGATTACGATGGGACTGGTCTCAGGACTGCTAGTTTATTGAGTTGTTTTAATAAGTGCAGAAATATCACTTGTCCGGCTCAAATTCAAACCCAAATCTCAATCGAAGCAAGAAAGAAATATCATATTTGCATCTAAGAGGCAACTGAGAAAAACCTTTCCTTTTGATTCAAATTTATAACAAAAAGCAAAATTTTCATCTTGTAACCTTCCCTATGTAAGCATTTGTGATTTATCTATGGCTAATATGCATTCTGCTACCAAGGTAGTGTACAATATTGGACCATCACTAACCCAAGGGTGAATTACTAAAAAATTTATCCTTTACGGAGGCTCATCCATAGCCTCAATTTCATGTGCTCTTCGCACTCTTCCAACAGAGCTCCATCACTGTTGTGAGTCAACATCTGGGTTTCTGTAAACTATTCCACATTACTGGGATTCATTCAACCTTCAATTTTGAAAAAAGCAACCTGCTAAACATCAAAGAAGCCAAAATTCAGGAACAATATGAAGTCTTTTAAATTAATATGCTTCAGTCACAACATTATTTTTACCCCAACATACAAAGATACTGTTATTTAAGCAAGATGTGAAAATGCTCGATAAGAATCCATAAGTCTGGCAAGATGAACACTCAAGAAAAAATCACAAATGTTTCCCCCAAAAGGAATTGTGTTTTAAAAGATTAGAAACAAGAGGTAGACAAACCAGAAGTTTCAAGGTCCCTGTATCCGTACAGATGCAGATTTCAACTTTCCCCAATACAATGAGATTGTCCTGGATGTGCATTGACATTATCATGCTTTCCTTCAATTCACTCGTGTTTCTAGAGAGCGGAAAAACTGAATCTCTTTCTAAGAATGTTCCACTTATATCTCATCAAAATATTCCATATCCTGGAACAATGGAACATCATATGTTTAACCTTACCCAATTGATGGCATAAGTCACTGCAAAACTAGATGGCAGGTAAACCAATGGTGGGTGTGAGTATAGGAAATTCCTTTGTGGGGCTAATAGGATCTCTACAGATCAGACTTCTTGTGAACAGTATATGATGACAAAAACCCTCATATTTCATTAGATGCCAAACTTTGATGGGCTTTAGAAATATAAAAAACTGGATGCAAAGTCAATAACAAAATAAATAAGCATTGGCAGCAACAAAGAGACCACCTTGATAGCTCTTTTTGGTATTTTGGCATGAAAGAATCCTTCACATGGTTTTTTTTCCTTGTTTTGGGTACACCGGAGGGCCAAAGCCCTGGTGGAAGGGGAAGGGGAAGGGGAGAGGGAGATGTGTGACATTCAATTGTATGTGCAAAAAGAACTGCAACATGCAGGCTTATACAAAACAGCAACAAATAAAAAGGCAAATAATAAGGAAAGTTGCTATGACACCTGAAATAACTAGATTTGCTCTGAAGGGTATTAGTTAGTAGTTATGCAACCGTTCTCACCTAAAGTTGACATGCAGTACAATGCTAAACCCCTGCTGCAGCTTTAACCTCAGAGTCCATCTTCCCCTGAAACAATTTAAACAGGATTGTGAGTCAATCAATATAGCTTACAAACGTGAAAGAAAGCCGTAACTTTGTTTAACAGGTGAGAAATTACAGGAATATATTAATATAAGCAACTCATAATTGACAAGGTTCTTAGTAGACAAACCTCCGGCGGAGAGCTGTTTCGAATCTTCCGTGTAGGAGTCCTCATAGTGACAAGCTCCTCTGCTGCTGTAGGATGAATGCCCACAGTGACATCAAAATCTTCCTTTGTCAAGCCAGCTTTCACAGCAACTGCAAATCCCTGAAATTTAATCAAACAAAATCCCCATCAATTGCAAATCTTGTAATAACAATATCAGAAAAGCACTGATATGAGAGAGAAGAGAGGGGAGAGAAGGGAGGGGGGTGGGGGGGTGGGAAAGAGACCTGCACAATTTCTGGTGAATCTTCTCCGCACATGTGCAACCCAAGAACTTTGTTTGTCTTTGCACAGACTAAAAGTTTCATGAAAATCCGGTCTGGGAGCCCAGAAATAGTAGCCTTCAAGGGCCTGAAGTTTTCTGTGAAGATATCAACATCGCCATATTCTTTTACAGCCTGCAAAAATCGTTAAAATAATAAGCACAAGAAGTCAATTGGAGTTGTTGCAGAAATAGCTCAGAATTAGCAACACCTGTTCTTCCATAAGGCCAACTTGTCCAATAGGTGGTTGGGAAAACACAGCAGATGGGACAGCCCTACTCAAAAGCAGATAATCTGGTCAGAGAGCTACTAATCATAAACTCAAATTACTGAATAAATAATCAACTGAAATTTGTAGTTAGAAATTAGAAAGTGAATCTCATAGATTCCCGCATACAGATCAAACTTGAAAGTTTGGGTAAAAGTATGGCCTTATGTTTATTAAATGGTCTCCTAAACTCCCACAACCCCACTAATGTACTAACTGATGCATACAGTACTTACATGAACATCTCTAGGAACGCTAGGGAGATTTTCCCACATTGTTAAGGCTATTAAACAATTTATCACAGGATATGCAGAGTACCTAAAATCTGGTTTTGTTGGTTGATTCCCAAAAAGAGTTTTCGCCAATGCTGATCCCTCCATCAAAGCAACTGGAGTTAAATTCAATCTATCTGTAACGTCTCCAACAGCCCAAATGGATGGAACTGATGTACGGGAGTATTCATCAACCTGAAGAGACATTGAACAGAAAACAATAGGGCAGGTTGGAAAGAGAGGGAGAGAGGTCAAAGTAAAAGGGAAGTCCAAAAACCAAAGAAACTACCTCTATCGCTCCATTCTTGGTCATTTTTACCCCTACTGTCTCCAATCCCAAATTCTGGAATGGAATAAGAGTCCGTGTATCAATCATCCAAAATTAGTTTAGCATACACAGTTCCAGCATAGAATTCATATAAGCTCTAAAAGAAATGGTCTGACTTCTCCATGCCAGATCACCTTCAAGTTTATTAAGTTACCAATTTCCAAGCACCAAATCAAGATATGAAGTGAGTATCATTGCTTGATAGGAGGAAAGAGAAATGAGTAGTTCCAGAAATTCCAACACCAACCCCCCCCCCCCCCCCCCCCCCCTTTTTCTCAGGGCAAATATATATATATATACATAAATAAATAAAATAAATAAAAAGAAAAAAAAATGATAACTTAGGAACCATGACCATATGTTGTTGTGGAACTCTTCGATTGGTAGACAAATTTGCAGAGGCCTGTACAGAGAGAAACCAGCCACAAAACTAAAAAATCAAACCTCTGTATTAGGCTTGCGGCCTGTTGCAAACATGATATGAGATAGACCTTCAACTGTTCCTTTGCTAGTCTTCAAAGACAGCGAACCATCTGCTGATTTGAGGATAGCCTGAGGTGACTCCTCTGTGTGAAACTCAATCCCTCTTAGGGACATCTGTTCTGCAACAAAATCTCTAATCTGCAAGAATTAAATAATGCAAGTGTTGCTGCATCAGGGAAGACTTTGTCCAAGTATGTACTAATCAGCGATGCTAGTGTTGTTTGTTATTCCTCACCTCCTCATCAAAACCTCTCAAAACCTTTTTCTGTCGTATGAATACATGGACATTACTTCTCAAACCATTGAAGATGCCAGCAAACTCAAGCGCAATGTAACCTCCACCAACTATTGCAATTTTTTCAGGTTTTGAAGGCAAATCAAGGGCTGCATCTGAATCTATTGCATATTCTCTTCCAGGAATTTCAGGAATGAAGGGGCGTCCTCCAACTGCAATCACTATGTGCCTTGCTGAATAGAGTTTACCATCTACATTCACTGTGTGTGGGTCCACAATCTGTTTATACAGCCATATAAATCAATGCAACATGTCAGTGGCATTTTTTGACAAAAATTATGTTGAATTATTAATATGGCCACACAACATCCAACCTTTCCACGCCCTTCAACTAAAGTGACACCAGCATTTGTCAGAATGTTCTTGTAGATACCAGTAAGGCACTGCAACTCAGCATTCTTGTTAGCCATGAGGGTGCTCCAATCATGCTTGGGTTCAGATTCATATTTCCATCCAAAACCATAACTCTCTTCAAACTCATGAGAATATTTGGATGCGTACACAAGTAGTTTCTTTGGTACACATCCACGAAGTACGCACCTTCATGCCAAAAATGTAAACAACATTAGTTAACAAACTCATATGAAATCTCACTGTTGAAAACTCTATAATATACAGAAGGCTGAATATCTGTAATGCATTTGAAGGGAATGAAAAGAAAATAACCTTGTGCCTCTTTAAATGTGTAAATAGAATAGACAAAAAGGAATTTGCAGGTGTTCTATTCAAACATATTTAGCAATAATAGGTCAAATTCAAGTTCTTAAATAAAAACTGAAGAAAGTCCAATTCAAATATATTCAACTGATAACAATCTGGCCATTTTAATCTCCAAACTGGTTCGACCAACCCATAGATTAGAGATGTAATAAGGATAAAAGAAATAGTGCACATCCACAAAGCAGATGAAATTTATGTGGTTTGGCTTAAAACCTATGATCATAAATGAAGACAATGAAAGATTTCACTATGGATAAGAAGAATAAGATGTGCAAAGCAACATCCCAAATCTCCCAAACACCAACCCCTCCTTGCAAAATGAGTTCTTTCTCTAAAATCCGCAATCTGACCATCTAGATAGTGGAGGAAAAAACCCTAAAAATTTTGGCCCGGGCCGCTACCCCCTGGCCCTCACAAAATTAAAGATAAACCGAACAACTGTTTAGAAGCTGAGCTGCCTTCGAGACCTCTTGCCTCAGCAGCCCTTTGAAAGGTCCTGTGGCCTTTGAACTCAAGACACCACCAACAAGACCAAACCCCAACATTGGTTGCAAAATGGCTGTCCTTACACTAGACCATGTTTTCATATGGATCACTTCAGATCTTAAAAAAGGACAAAAAACTTATGATACACAATCAAAAAGCACAAATATGCCACCCACATTTGATGAGCCAATGTAACTCTCATCTTTGAACCATCATCAGTTATTTTCTTCTGGTGCAAGAACCATCTTCATTTCATGTGGCCATTGCTATCCCCCATAGTGACGTTAGCTCACTCTTACATGACTCCAACTCTTTCTAGAAGAATTTCCAAGAGAACAATTACTACTATCCGTCAATCAAGATAGCTTCATGCCATTTATTTGGGGTTGGCAAGATTCACACAAAATATGACTGAATTTCTACCAGAGATTGGCAAACAGCCTGATGCAACTGTTCCCTATTCCAGAAGCTTGGCAAATTTATTTGAAGAAAAGATGTTCTCAGCATCCATTTAGGTATTCTCTTTTAATTCATTTGCACCATGAAACACATCCATTCCTTCTTCGTCAAACTAAAACCCCACCGCAATGCAAATTCCACATTCTACAAGACAAATGAGAATTGGCTTCAAATGCAATAAAGGTTTCCAAGCATTCCATTAGAAATTAGAATGGACTTCACATAATTTTCAGTACCTGGCATAGAAATTAGAAACAATAATCACATGAAATTACAGCAATTTAAACAACCCAAGGTTTCAGACGTAATCAGCACAATAACCCAGAGGTTCTCTCTTCTAAAACCTGGACTTGTGCTGGGGTATGATAGGAATATCATTTCGTTGCTCTCATTAACTGCCTTTTGAGAAAAAAATGACAATACAACTACTTAACGTAACACTTTCCGATCACACATCCTAATAGAATCACACAGTGAACTCCAGAAGAACCATCAGTTGAAGATTCGTAAAAACACCATTGACTTTTCAATAGCGTACTCAATTACACGAACCAGAGTCCTTCTGTCCACTTGCCAACCCACTAAAACTTTCTTTTTGTAACTTAGAAACAATTTTAAATCAGAAAACGTAAAATACGCAAGAAAACAACCTTTCCTCTCCAGCAATCAATTGTACCACTTCCGTTTAGTTATAAAAAAGAGCAAAGCCAAATAAATATATATATCTGAAAGTTATCTCAATACGTAACACATACACGCAGAATATGTAAGTATATGCGACTGATTTTCACCAAATTCAGAACTTACGTTCCACCAACGCCTCCTTTAGTTTCCGAAGATACGGTATCGAAAGGGAGCTCGCAGATGGCAACCTTAGCGCCGAAATTGGCTGCGAAACGGGAAGCCCTAACGCCGCCGCTTCCGGCGCCGATGGTGAAGAGGTCGAAGTCATAGTGGCGATGCTCGGCGCCATTGTCGGACTCCACTCTAGCGGCGAAGCAACGGCGGTGTGAGAAAGAGAGGCGGCGAGGAGAGAGAAAGATAGGGGTGTTGGAGTGAAGGGGAGGAGTAGAGGAGGGAGGAGAGAGAAAGAGAGGAGTGAGAGAGACTGGGAATCTTTTACAGAGGGTTTGGAGAGCTGGGGAAGAAGAGAAGGTGGTCACCTTCGGTGCGCTCAGAGAGGTCGCCATTATGCTTTGGTTCTGTTCTATCTTCCTACAATATAATACACGAAAAATACAAATATGGTTCAATTTATAGACCCTCGATTTTAAAGAAAAATGTACCTTATGTATTTTTTTTTATATATATAAAATATTTATGCTCGTTTGAGGTCCGAATTTTTGGTTTAAAAAAATAAAATAAAATAATAATTTAATTCTATTTTTTAATTATCATGCTTTTCTTTTTCTTTTTTTTTTTTACTTTTTCAATCAAAAATTCAAATTACAAACAAAACATTAAATTACGACTCATTATCTTTCTTTCTTTTATGTTTATGAAAATAAAAGTTCTATATACCAAACATACAAAACTTTAATTTATTGCTTGAACCTGTGGGGATAAAAATATAAACAAAAAAACAGAGAGAGAGGAAAAATATTGGAGAAGTATAATTATTTTATTCTGTTTGGCAAAGAGGGAAGAAAAGAAAGTGGAGGAAAAATAGTTCCAATGGAAAAAAGGAAGTAAAATAATAAGGTACTTCTTTTCCTAACTTTTCAAGTCAAAATTGCTTTGCGACCAGCGACTAAATATGTTGCATTGAATTGTGGTGTTTTCTCTATTTTTCACATCTTTCATTTTGGTATCCATATTTCTCTTTAAGTTCCTTAATTTTTCACACATTTTTCCTTTAATTTTGTTTCCCTCTCAAATCAGGAACCAAAAAAAAGAAAAGAACAAAAATTCCCCTTCCTTTCCACAATTTCCAAAAACACCCTTAAATTTTGATAGATAATGGAATTTCAAGTTTTCAACACAAAAGATGTATTTCCCAATATAATAAACAGAGCATGAAGAACAACATAATCTTCGACCTTTACCCAAAAACCATACTATTATGTAACAAATCTTTCTTCCTATGAGAGCTTGAATTCATAGAAGAGACACAAAATTCGAGCTAAATAAATAAAACTTCAATTGAATGACTGGTGTTCGCGAAATGTAGCTCTCAATCTAAGAAGCTAGAAGCCTTCTAGCTATCCACTTATATTTGCTTCTATATGGAACACAATCATCACTAAAAATAAGACCAAATGCCTAGAGTCGATTGAAGCAGCCCTCCTAAATCCACCATGAAAGGGGGCCCAAACCATCGGCTTCAAGTAAACCCTGCCTGCCAAAATATGATGGAAAAAAAACGCCATTAGAGTAACTTCTTTTTTGTTTGACTACATGCTAAAATCACTTCTAGATGGGGAACCAAAAAACATATGAAGACTCAAACAGGCATTAATAGAAAACACTGCCAAACAGGCATTATTAACAGACACTGCCATTTCTAAAGGAAGCATGCTCCTGATAGAGAAGATGAATGCAAAGGAGCAGAGGGGTCCATAATGTCAATTTATTAGATACATAAAAATGAGGGGGAGTGCTTTTGCATTTTTCTAAATCCAACAGGGAGATAATAGACGCAAGTGCACCGGAAACTCAGCCCTAGTCATTTTACTATGGGTGCATCAAATTGGACAAATGGGAAGGACATTAAGGATGAGATAATTCACAATTGGCAGCTCATGTTATAAAAATTGGCCGACAGATATTAAGGTAGAGCGAAGTGCTAACTAGGTGGTGCCATGATACAAAAAGTATATCATAATATGATAAAATTTGTCCAAGGAAAGGATAGAAATGTATTTAAGGTACTACATATACAAATTACAAACTCTTAGCCACAAACCATGGAACCAGGCTGCTTCCTTGAAAATTTATTCCAGAAAGAGGCTTATCTATTTTCGTAATGATAAAGTTTTAAGAGAGCGTACCACAAAGATTTTGGTCACCTCATAGACACATATTTCAATAAGCAAACTTGAGATCTCAGCCTCGTGCTGAGGCTGCTGTTAACAGATTGTGGATGGTTGCACCTTAACACTATATCACTACTTCAAAAGGAAAGAAAGCTTAAGGAGAAGACACAGCTAAGGGCAAAACATCCAGGGAAGTGAATTCAACAGGTTTAACTTACAGTATCCACCATGGGAGCAAATGGCTTTGATTACTTTTCTTGTCCTTGCTCAAATTGTTTTTCATTTTCTTGCTCAAATTGTTTTTCTTTTTCTTGCTCAATTGGTATTGAAGGATAATTAAAAAGAAAGAAAGAAAAGAAAAGCAAAAACCGTAAGGGGGGAAATAAAAGGAAATTTTGGAAATGTAAGGGAAGGAAGAAAGAAAAAAAAAATTGATATTATAACTTCTCTCAATATTGCGCTGCATCAATAAATGACATTCTGTCTCATACATAAACTAGTCATGAGCAACAAAAAAAAAAAAAAATTAACCTAGATTCTTACCAAACGAAAACATGATGGATTCAATGTTATCTGACCTTGGATAAACGGAATTTTTTTTTTCCCATGAGTAAGGAAGCTTGATTAAGTGTTCTGTGAAAATGTAACAATGCATTCAAGAACAAATAAAAGAACCAAAAATAGCTAACCAAAATCTTGTAAATCCATCTAATACCCATCCCCACAAAAAAAAAACACCAAAGCACAGTGCATAAAATATCAGCCATCTAGGTAGAGTTTTCATTGATTATTACGTGTTTATACTTTATCATAAAGACAAAATATGACAATGAACTATGACAATGAACCACAAGAAGTAGTCTAATGCCCTCTAGAGCTGCATAGAAAGAGACTAAAGATAAGACACTGAAAGATCTATAAAGATTTCAAAGAAAAAACAGGAAATTACAAAATACAGTCTATACATACCGTATAGGTTAAAGCACCATATCCAGGAAAGATAAAGCCGCCTTCAATGGACATTATATGAGATAAGGATATACAAAGCCCCAACTTTGCAATAACCTTCAGTAGGGGGAAGAAACATTTCCATCTTTTTTGTTTCAGATCAAGTCAAGAATGGCGAAATTCTTCCATTCTGAACAGGAGTAAAGAATGGAAAGAACAACACAAAAAGAATAAATGTTGAAATCCAAAGAAAAAAAAATTGATGAAATGCGACTTTATCTAAGAAGAGATCCTCAATCTCTCCCTTAATTGGATCATGGAGAGAAAGATCAACAAGGTACGGTGGCAATCGCTATGGGTACGCAAATTATCTACTTACATACCTCTTTAATTTGATCGTAAAACGAAAAAGAAAGAAGAGAGAATGAAGGGGTAATGGTAGGCATCGGAGTGTTTTTGGTCGCCGGTCGCCGGTAGTCCACTAGCCGGCCCGGAACTTTGTTGGTGTCGGCAAACGTTCGCCGATGAACTGGGGAGGGGAAGACACTGGCATTATTTGAAACCTAATTGCGTTTTGATTTAACGAGTCTTTCTAACTCATCGTCCGGTTGCTCGACCAAGCTGTAATTGTTTCGTTAAAGCAGGACGTTGAGAGTTTGATGAGGTGGAAGCTTGATCCGCATATTGCAAGATATTTGGAAACTTCGACCGTTGTAAAGCCACACGGAAAATGAATCGGACCGTTATGATCACACGTGATATACAAAAAATTTATGTACGGACCGTTTTTAAACTGATTCCAGGTTTGTTTGATCAGGGTGTCCTCCCCTCCACAAACTTAGTCCGTTTGAAATTTAGAAAAAAGAAAAAGAACGAAAAAAAAATACTGTTTACTGTCATTTTTTTAATTTAATTTTGTAAAAAAAATAAAAAGAAAGTAGAGAAAAAGAAGAGAGAGAGAAAGAAAGAGATATTTCAAAATTTTCTTTTTTCTTATCTTTCATTTTCTTTTATTTTCTTTTTTCTCTCTTTTTCCTTTCTTTCCTTTCCCTTTCCTCCTCCAAGTTCCAAATAGGCTCTTAATATCCATAATTTTCTAGCTTCTTTATTACACTACGTCACGTATTAATCACTCAAATCTATTGAATGATATTATCTTATTTAAACTTATGATTTTACTTAACGGTAAAAAAAAACTAACCAGTTAGATTTTATTTATTAGCACGTAAAATAGTAAGATAAGAAATCTGAAACATTTTTTATATCAAGATTTGGAAGGGGACTGAATTCTTCTTTAACCGAAGCCTTCCCGAGTTGGTGTAAGATCATTGTATCTAGCTGCCTAAGATATAAAGAGGAATCCGATTTGATATCTGAAGTTCAATCCAGTCTTTAAAACATTTTGGTGCTTCTAATATTATTAGCTATGCAGGTACCTTTATACGCATAAAAAATGTATAAATTTTCAAATTTTTCCTCCAGTAAAAGTAACAATTCTATGCACACGTCTAGTTTAACATTTTTTAAGCAGCCTATGTGTCACGGGACGGCACTTGTGAGCAAGTTATAGGTTACAATGTCCCCGTGTGGCGCCCGCCAAGCTCAAGTCTCCATCGATTGATTACAAGCAAAGCAATTTGATGGCACAATATAAGCATTTATATTAAAAATTGATGGAAAGAAATATACAAGAAATTAACAAAATAGTACATTTTCATTGCTAAGAAGGTATTTACAATGCTTAGAAGATGAAAAACAAGTGTTTGGTTGATTACAAGAAAAGTGATGGGGGAGGTTGTTGACATACATACCCCCCTTATAGTAGCATTTTTAGCCATTTATAAACTGACAAGTGAAAACATAGTGTGTGACCGAGAAGTCATAACGGACTCTCATTAATTCCACACTTGTCCAAAAATCTAAACTCTAGGAACGGGAAAATACATCATAAAAGCTATGTACATAAAAAAAAAACCTAGCTTGATTTGCCCTCCGGAGCTAGGAGAAATGTCATGCCAAAGATGCATAAAAAAAGTGTACTATGTATAAATTTGGCATTGGCCCTTCATCGTCGCCACGGAGGGAATTACATCAAAGGACTTGCTAGGACTTAAACTCCTACATATTTACAAGGGTTTGGATCCTAGGTTGTGCGGCAAAATGTGGCCGGATCGTCCCACAAGCGTGAGAGCGCCACTGCTGCCCACTGCTGCCTGCGCTGCTGCCTTGTTACTGCCATGGCTGGTGTCACGGGGTTATAATCAGCAACAGATTTCCTCCGTGATGGCACCAAGGTTTCCACACCTTGATCTCAGCCAAACCCAAGTGTTTACACACACACACAAGAGATTAAACGTCTAGAACACAAACAGCAGATTTACAAGCACCAACCCAACCTTTATTAAGCACCAACTTACAAAGGAACATTCAAGAGTCTAGACAAAACAACCCTCTGCCCTTGAACTCGAAAATGCCATGCATATATATATGCCAAGGCTAGAAAACGTGAGTAAAGCATGATAAGAGATCATGGGAGTAACCCATGACCTGGCAGTTGACACCCCCAACTGCCCTAGGGCTGTGCTGGTTCAACACAAGGCTGCCAGCACATAGAATCAAGTAACTGCCCAGATAACTGCTTGCTGCCTGCCTTCCCATGCGACACCTGTCCATGGCACTCCAGCACATGTGCAAAGTCTGATAACTGCCAATAACCGCCTAGTATTGACTCAGTCCAAAGCAACTTCGTGATTCAATTCCCAGCTCACACACTTAACCAAATCCAGCCCACATTTCCCACAAGCTAGCTGTAACTCTAGCATCCGTGCCTCCATATAATTTTAGGGCATTCACATGCATTACCACTGCTATCTTGTTAAAAGGGACAAGTGCTAGCACCGACTAACACAAATGCCTCCCTCATGCCTTAGTTTCTCACTTAGTCTTGGGTGCAAGGTGCCACCCTAGCCAAGTGTAGCACTCTTGAAGGATCAAGGTGCTAACAAACCACCCCCACTAGAAGAGGCCGACGTCCTCGTCGGTAAGGTCTGTAGGTACTCCTCCACTTGCTTCTCGAACTGCCATAAAGTTTCAGCCTTTTCCCAGCTAGCTTCTGCAATTGGCACACCTTCCCATTGCACCAAATATGAGGTTCTCCAATTTTTCTTGCTTTGTCCCTCCGTCTTATGATCTAGAATTCTCATAACCCCTTGGTCAAACTATTTCTGTATCACTGGAGGCGCCCGTTTAGCTTGTTTCCTCCCCAAGTTAACCAAGTCTTCATGAAATGGTTTGAGGAAACTCACATGAAAAGTTGGATGAACTTTTAATCTGTCTGGCAGCTTTAATCGATAGGCAACACTTCCCACTTTCTTCATTACTTCAAAAGGACCATCATACCTCGGAATCAAACCACGATGCCGGGTCTTGCTACTGATTTTCTTCCAGATTTGGGGAGTAAGTTTCAGCATAACTTTGTCCCCAACCTGAAATTCCAAAGGCCTCCTCCCTTGATCAGCATATTTCTTCATTCACTTAGCTGCTTTGGCTAAACTATCTCTTGCCTCCTCTAGCAACTCTTGTTTTGCCCTTGCAAATCTGTAGGCAGCAGGACACCTTCCGCTCGTATGAGTCCTCGCCACTTCATGAGGAGTAAGTGGTTGTTGGCCCGTTGCCAACTCAAATGGACTCAAGCTCGTTGCGGACGACCAATGCAAATTGTAGCAAAACTGTGCACTGTCCAGCAAATCCACCCAATTCCTTTGGCTTGTCGTCACATAGTGCCTCAAATATTCTTCCAACAGCCCATTGATCCTCTCAGTCTGCCCATCAGTTTGAGGATGATTTGCTGTGGAGAATTTCAGCTCGGAACCCATCAAGCCGAATAAAACCGTCCAGAACCGTTCGGTGAACCGTGTATCCCTGTCACTCACAATTCCTTCGGGTAATCCAAAGTACTTCACCACATTCTTGTAAAACAACTCAGCAGCAACTTCAGCAGAGCAGTCATGTGGAGCAGGAATAAACACAGCATACTTAGAGAAACGGTCAACAACGACAAAGATAGAACGCATACCATTCACTTTAGGAAAACCAGAAACAAAGTCCATGGATATGGCAACCCAAGGCTTTTCAGGAACTGGTAGAGGTTGCAACAAACCCGCTTCCTTTTTACGTTCTGTCTTGTCTTGTTGACACACCAAGCAAGTCTTCACGTAAGCCTCAATATCATCTTCCATCTTTGGCCAATAGTAAGACCTTGCCAACAAAGCCAACATGCGCTGTCTTCCCAGATGGCCAGCCCACTTTGCATCATGTGTTTCTCTTAGCAACATTTGCCTCAATCCCCCAATCACAGGGACATACAACCTGTCTCCTTTGGCATGAAGAAGGTTATCATTAAGCCAATACCTCCGAACAGTGCCTTCCTCAACCTGCTTGATTAACTTTTGATATTCAGCATCTGTTTTGGCATTCTCCCGAATTTTGTCCGTAAGATCTGACTCAATCATAGCAATGGCAGCAACATACTCTTGCACCTCCTTGCGACTAAGAGCATCAGCAACCTAATTGTGTCGCCCTGGCTTGTGCTTCCACTCGAAATCATACTCGTCCAAGTATTCTTGCCAACGGGCTTGCCTCGGTGAAAGTTTCTTCTGCACCTTAAAGAAGGTGTTAGCCACATTGTCTGTCAATACCAAAAACTTTGTCCCGAGCAAGTACACCCGCCAAGTAACCAAACAGTGTATTACCACAGTCATCTCTTTCTCATGAGCAGAATACTTCCGTTCGGCCTCATTCAACTTTCGGCTTTCAAAGGCTACCGGATGGCCCTCCTGAACCAGCACTCCGCCGATTACCTTGTCCGAAGCATCAGTGTGAATTTCAAACGGTAACTCAAAGTTGGGCAAACGCAGCACCAGCTCACTTGCCACCGCAACTTTCAGCTTCTCAAATGCATCAGTACAGCTAGCATCCCAACACCAGTTGTGTTCCTTCTTGAGCAACTCTGTCAAAGGTGCTGCCTTCTTCGAGTAGTTGTGGATAAACTTCCTGTAATAGTTAGCCAAACCCAAGAAAGAACGTAATTCCGACACTTTGGTAGGTGGTGTCCAATCCAAAATGGCTTGGACTTTCCGCCTATCCATTTTACAATGTCCCTTACTGATTACGTGACCCAAAAACTTAATCTCTTTTTGGGCAAACTCACACTTTTCCATCTTTACATACAATTTATGCTGCCTAAGTCTAGACAACACATCCCTTAGATGAGATAAGTGATCCTCCAATGTCTCACTATAAATGACAATGTCATCCAAGTACACAACAACATACTTATCTACACAATCGTAGAAAAAATCATTCATCAAATTGCAAAATGTTGCAGGAGCATTAGTTAGACCGAATGGCATGACTAAAAATTCAAAAGAACCATACCGAGTCACGCATGTAGTCTTTGCCTCATCACCCATCGCAATCCGAACTTGCCAATAGCCCGAACGCAAATCCAGCTTTGTGAAGTAGGTTGCTTTGCATAACCGGTCAAACAAGTCCGATACTAGCGGGACTGGATACTTGTTCTTTATTGTGACCTTGTTCAGTGCCCGATAATCCACACACATACGCAAAGACCCATCCTGCTTCTTCTGGAACAAAACCGGGGCACCGTAGGGAGCTTTTGAGGGCCGCACCAAGCCAGCATCAAGCAATTCCATCAATTATTTCCTCAATTCAGCCAACTCCAAAGGAGACATCTGATAAGGGGCTTTAGCCGGAGGCTTAGCACCTGGTTGTAATTCAATTTGATGATCCGTAGCACGTCAAGGAGGGAGGGTCTTAGGCAATTCAGGAGGCATCACATCCTTGAATTCCTTCAACAACTCAGCCATTTCATCCGGGATTTCGACTTGCACATCAGGCTTAATCTCGATCAAAGCCGTAAGGTAAGTCACATCTCCTTTCCTCAACCCTTTCTGTACTTGGATTGCTGATAAACAACCACATTTTCCTCCCTTGGCCCGCTTATCCACCGCATGGCATGACACAAAACAGGGCTGCTTCTCATCAGCAATCAAGATCCTACCAAGATGTGGCATTACAGCCACTTTCACCAACTTGAAGAACTCATTTCCCAAGGTTAGCTCGAAGTCATCAAGTGGATACACCATCAAATCCACTTTG
Source organism: Euryodendron excelsum (assembly GCA_033060915.1). NCBI lineage: Eukaryota > Viridiplantae > Streptophyta > Magnoliopsida > Ericales > Pentaphylacaceae > Euryodendron > Euryodendron excelsum. The sequence goes on from CM065382.1 coordinate 4,020,924, forward strand.
CCACTCCAATCACCAATTTTCCACAAGATCCCACTTGCTGTTCCATGCACAGCCTATGCATGGGAATTCACTGTTTTAATTCGACTAGGACTTTTAACAATTTTGAAATCAAGTGACTTGGCCAACTTGTCTGAAATGAAATTGTGTGTAGCCCCAGTATCCACCATAGCCAACACTTCTGTTTTGCCCAGCAACACTTTAATGTACATTAAGCCTGACCTCTGTGAAGTTGGCTCCTTATCCGCATGAATCACGTTCAGCAACTGCAAAGGATTGACCCGAATGTGATAATCCAAATCAGATTCCCCACCTTTACCATCATCCATCGAAATAGCATCGAGCTTTTCACGTTTTGGACAATCCTTAGCACGCTGAGGTCCCTCACAAATGAAACAACCCTTGCTGGAGTTCCCTTTGTCTTTCTGCTTGTCATCTGCCCCTGATTTGAATTTTTGACCCTTGTCCCATTTCTTGAAACCAGTTTTCTTATCAGCCTTCTTGTTCTTGTCTTTCGACTTTGAATTGTTGGATTCCGAAGAATTGGACTTGTTAGTCAATTTAAAATCCGACAACCCATCAGCAGCAGCAACAGCCGAAGGCAAATCTCTAACTCCCAGCCTTCGTAGTTCCAACTGAGCCCAATTCTGCAGATCGGACATAAAGTTAAAGAGTTTGTCTTCTTCCGACATGCTCTTGATGTCCAACATCAATGAACTGAATTCCTTCACATAATCACGCACTGTACCCGTGTGTTTCAACCGCTTCAGAGATTCCCTTGCAAGCCACGAAGAATTACAAGGAAGAAATTGCTCCTTCAACTCTTTTTTCAGCACTACCCACGTCTCAATCTTTGGACGCACAGTGTCCTCAAATCGAGTTCGCCACCAGAGTTTTGCATCTCCAATGAGATACATTGCCGTAATCGTCACTTGTTCACCCTCTTGAACACGAGCAGCAGAGAAGTACTGCTCCATGTCCCAAAGAAAGTTTTCCAACTCCTTTGCATTCCGCGCCCCACCGAAAGGCTTTGGTTCAGGAACTTTCATGTTCACCCGAGACTCGGATCCATCTGAGCGACCAGCAAAGGCCCTCTTCATAACCAGCAATTCAGCCTCCAAGTTGGAAATTTGCTCCTTCATGACACCCGAAAGATGGAGCATATCAGCCATCACCTCTGTGATCTTGGTTTCAGTTTGGGCAACATGTTCTTCGTGATCAGATTTCTGGTTTTGAACCGAAGTATACACATAGTCCAAACGTTCAACCAAGGTAACTCCCTCATCTGATTCATCAACACCGACAAGCTTTTCCAACTGTGAAACTCGTTCCCGCACCGCATCAATGGCAGGATTCGCAGCCATTACACCCAACCTGGCTCTGATACCAAACTGTCACGGGGTTATAATCAGCAACAGATTTCCTCCGTGATGGCACCAAGGTTTCCACACCTTGATCTCAGCCAAACCTAAGTGTTTACACACACACACAAGAGATTAAACGTCTAGAACACAAACAGCAGATTTACAGGCACCAACCCAACCTTTATTAAGCACCAACTTACAAAGGAACATTCAAGAGTCTAGACAGAACAGCCCTCTGCCCTTGAACTCGAAAATGCCATGCATATATATATGCCAAGGCTAGAAAACGTGAGTAAAGCATGATAAGAGATCATGGGAGTAACCCATGACCTGGCAGTTGACACCCCCAACTGCCCTAGGGCTGTGCTGGTTCAACACAAGGCTGCCAGCACATAGAATCAAGTAACTGCCCAGATAACTGCTTGCTGCCTGCCTTCCCATGCGACACCTGTCCATGGCACTCCAGCACATGTGCAAAGTCTGATAACTGCCAATAACCGCCTAGTATTGACTCAGTCCAAAGCAACTTCGTGATTCAATTCCCAGCTCACACACTTAACCAAATCCAGCCCACATTTCCCACAAGCTAGCTGTAACTCTAGCATCCGTGCCTCCATATAATTTTAGGGCATTCACATGCATTACCACTGCTATCTTGTTAAAAGGGACAAGTGCTAGCACCGACTAACACAAATGCCTCCCTCATGCCTTAGTTTCTCACTTAGTCTTGGGTGCAAGGTGCCACCCTAGCCAAGTGTAGCACTCTTGAAGGATCAAGGTGCTAACAGCTGGCCGCTTCCTAGCTGCCTTGGCTGGCTGCCATGGCTGCCGCGTTGGGCACTTGGTGGCTGCCTTGGCTGCCATGTGTAACATTTTTGGGGCTGTCTTAGGGCATCTCATGGGGCATAAATGGGGCTGTTTTGGGATTGTTTTAAACAATGTTTGGGTATTATTTGGACAATTCTTGGGCATTGTTTTGGCTATCAAATGAGCACCATTTGACCCGTCTTTGAAGCATATTGCCTTGGGCATTGGTTGAGCACCTCTTGACCTATTGTTAGAGCATCTTGGCACGACGTTGGACATCCGTCCTCCACCATTCTTGGCACACCTTGGGACCTTAAGGCAAGTATGAAGGCACTTGCGTGGGACGTCATGGGGCGCAAGGAAGCGACCCATGACACTCTGACACCGCATTCATAATTTATTTTGTAGCACTTATGAAATAAGCATTAAGCACATTATAATAAGTTCAACAATCCCAACCAAGACCTTAGCCTCTCCAGTGTAAATCTACACTCTCCAACTCTGTGGTGGCGGGAGGCTCTTGCATTTAACGAACTTTTTTTTTTTTCTTTTTTAGTTTTTACCCCATGCCCTCTCCCAACAACTCTTAATTCATGAGATTAATACCAGATATTTAGGATATAAAGGCAAATAATTGAACTAGCAAGAAATCAATAAAAGTAAAAGGAGGTGGAGAATACAATTATAGTAACAAGTATTACAGATGATCGTGGAACTCTAGTTTTCTTCAACAGAATCTTGAGTAGTGCCTTGTGACAGTGAAACACACTCTTTTTAGAGTTTTAGAGAGACAATCCCGATTCCTCATCCTCTTCAAGAGAGGAAGCGTAGACAACGTAGAGAGCCCAGATCAAAGCAAAGACACCCAAGAGGATCCAACCCAGAAGGTTGTTGCTCAAACCAAGGGATAGCCCTGTTCCTTCTGTGCTCATTCTCTCATCTACCAAAGCCATGGCTGCTGGGCTCGACATGGTTGCAGCACAAGTAGCAGCCATCAAGGACGCACCCATGCCCACATTTGAGCTCCTGCTGCTCTCCTCCACACAAGGCTTTCCCTCCATGGAACAGCTCACTTTCCCCTTCTTTGCCATTGCTGGCAACCCTGGAACACATTTTCATTACAAAAAAAAAAAAAAAAAAGGAAATCATTGTTTGTGTCTAGTTGTGTAATCACATTCCCAACCACTGGAATGAAGAAAATATTTGAGTATTACTTTTATATAAGAATTACTCAAGTTCAGCTCATTAAGTGGACTAGAGAAGCTTAAACATATTTTGAAACTTATTAATTATTTAAACTTGACTTGAATAAACTTACACACATACACTACGATTATATAGAAAATCACATTAATCAAACTCCACTAGATTGAAACAAATTTGAAATTGGCTACAAATTTAACTTTTCAAAGCAAGTTTGAACAACCCACTATTCAGCTCATCCGGCTACTTTCTTAACAACTTACAGATAACAAAACAAAACAACTTTACTCAAAAAGTTAAACACTTGATCAGACAGAACATTAACTTCATTTTCACTCAAATCACAGTACTAAAATCATGACAGATTAACAATTCTTACCAAGAACAGAGGAAGGAACTGCTACGGTTCTCTTGTGGACAAGAGCAGTACGTGCAGCCGATGAGGTTGGAGTGCAAGCAGTGATGGTAGCCATTTGAGATTAATACTGGCAAATAGATGGATTGGGAAATCAAACAGTTTTTTTGCTTGCTACCCAGGGGAAGGATGAAGCCGAGGGATAAAGTTTATTTTAACACAAGGGGGAGTTCTTCAAATGAACATTATTGATCCAAATCTGTCCAAATGCACCACACAGCATGGATAGACAGATATCTGTGAGAATCCAACCAATTTCCTCCACGTGTCCACATAATCCACCAGTATTTCTCCAGGAAGTCAAGAAAACAACATAAACAGGCACTTGGGCCCAAATCCTGTTGTCCACAAAAGCTTCCAGCTAGTCTCATCTGATAAAGAAAACAACATTACCAGGCACTTGGGCCCAACTCAATTTTGAACCACACGGCCAGTCATCAGGTTAACCAATAATTTCAAGCATAACAGAGAAAATAAAGAAGCTTTGGATTGAATCTCATGAATGAACTCGTCTGAAATTACTATCGACTTCTAGAATAAGTTATGTACACACAAGTACCAGCATTACAACCAACCCCAGGGACCTCTATTTCCAAATACCCATTATTGCTAACAATTGACTCAGCTCTTATAAGATTATGGCCGGAATAATTGGAAGTAAAAAAAAATTCAGTTGAAATTTACATGGAAAAATTGTGGTAGAATGGAAAAGAATCAAGCAGACCTGTAAAAGAAACAATTCTGTGGTCAAAGTGAATCGATTCGAGATTCCAATGGTGAGGGCTTTTGGTCATTAATGAATATTGCACTGTTGCAGATAAGGGTGTTCATAGTTAACATGTCTCCTCCAATAACCCTTGTGCTTCTCGAGCCCAATATCCAACCACGGCTTCATGATTCCGTCATAGTGTATTACTGCTGCCCGTTCAATGTCTCCCCGCCTGACCCCCGAGTCATAACCCAGCCCAAGGACATGCCATGTCCTGTCCAAACCCACTGTACTGTTGTAAAAGGTGACCCAACCTAAGGGCAAGCTACCTGCCTTCCACAATGGCCTCTTATTTCCCTGCATGAACCCCACCAGTAGGCAAAGCATTAGAATACTACTCTTGTACATAACAAAACTGTCACTTGCATAGATGAAATTGCACCACCAGGCACCAGGTAGAAGATATATGTAGATATATATCTATGATATATGGCTAGCATTGCCTCAGGAACAACTTTTGACAACACCCTACTTGATGGCTCCAAATACAAAAACTAAAATACATCTCAACCCATGGACCTAAAATTCAAAACCATTCCAACACATCAACTAAATGCCACTGCTCCATATGAAGACTATAGCTTGAATATCTACTATGGCACTCTTCGACATATAAAAAGGCAAATTGGAAAAAAGCGAGGACAGGTAAAGTGAATCCTACAGAAAAATAAGTAGATCTAACTTTTTGGAACCACCTCATTCCTGTACAGATATTACACAATATAATATGGTGACAATACCACATATAGATAAAGTAAACAACTGGTGACTTATTTTTTGTTTGTAAAAGAATTACAGAAATGAAGCGTGCAGCCTCAATTAAAGACACAAAATCATCCTCTTTTTTGATAAGTAACACTCAACCATCCCCCTGAGAATATATTAAAACAAAATGAATTGTTTGACAGGTCAACAAACATAGCTTCAATCCACAACGAAATGAGCATGCAAGTAATATATAAAAATAGGGTGTGAACTCAATACCAATTGCAGATATTTGTGGTAGACCCCTGTTAAATTTCGTCTTCTCCACTCTTGAAGATCAAACACATTCATCCCAAATGCCCACGTGCATGCGTTGCGATCAAACCTCTTTGCTACCATTGGATCTGAAAAGTTGACAAACATATCCATCCGACGAAATGAAGATTCACCTTCCTGACAAGTCTCCACTGCTCCATTTACTTTCCCCGCAATATTGACACTCCAAAGTCCTGTTAGATCCCTATGCACAACCACATCGTGGTCAAGGAGCACAATCTTATTAAGCATAGGGAAAATGTCTGGCAGATAGAAACGAAGGTGGTTCAGTGCAGAGGTATATCTTGGGTCATGAGAGTTTTGCTTCTGCAGTGTAGCACCATACTTGGTGGACAACCATTCAAAAGTGTCTATACTCTGGATCTGCATTGCAGATTTACCAGGAGGATTCAATAAGAACCACATTGACATTGCTGGAAGGTTGAGAGAATCTGTCACTACATGAAAGACTATCTTTTCCGGTTCCTGCAATGGTCAAGCAAAGATCATTAAATTCTTATTCAATCTGTCATGACTCGTGAGTATGAAATACCCAATTTTTACAAAGACTATACAAATAAATGGAATTCTCATGCTATTAGTCCAGGGTTTTAAGTTATCACTATGCAATTGTGTGGGCTTACGAGGTATGGGATCATGCTGGAGTCCGCAGAAAAAAATTGGGTATCCACATAGGATCAACTTGCAGGTGGCCACTAATTGAACCATATTCATGGTTTAGTAACAAACCTAACAAATACAAGTATAAACATTCTCCAATGTATTCTCATCCCATACAATCCAACTTGCTCCAAATGCTGTATCCACTATCCCCAATTTATCACAAAAATGCAGTCAATTGCAGCAGTAATAACTGAGAAGGCATCGACATCAAGATAAACATTAATATCTCAAGACAAATCCGAAACTCATGCAATAGTTACCCATGAGTAAAATGATATCTGGAATAGAAAGCTATAGTCCACTCACAGTTAAACAGGGATATGGATGAACAAAGTCTAATTTAGACATGGCCAAAAGCTATATAAGTTCTTTAAGTAATAAGCATTATAGAGAATGCATACTATATTCCAAAGGAATGCAGTATACATGTAGATATAACAAATTAACTGAGTGTTGATCAAAAAAGGAGGGGGCAAAAAAGGCGAAGTAATTGTATATATGTATTGCCATGTTCTCTAGTACATGTGACATCCACGATTGCCTTTTATGTATTTTCCTTTTTCCATTCATATTCCAACCACCAATTGACCAATAAAATTTAGTTTCCACTTCGTTAGCTCTCATCATAGGAGGTGCAACCTGCTTCGCACCCTATCCCCTTGCAAGCGATCAAGTTATCCTTCATTGATTTCCTTTTCCCCCAAATATATCCCAACCATCCAACCACCCAAACACCCAGTAAGATTAGTATCCAACTGGTTTTACTTCCTACATTTGTCCCTAGTGTATTTTCATTTCTCCATCCATCTGCCAACCTCCCCATTAACCCACTGACATTCAAAGGATCAATGACTTCATCACAGCCACCACTGCTATGAACTTCAATAACTGCCATAATTGAAGATTAGAAAAGCTATATTCACTATGACAACAGCAACAACATATTTACATCTTATCAAAATTATATTCGGCCTCCCCAAGCAAGCAATTTGAAAATGGAAAAACCAATAGAGGAGAAAACCTTATCTTGGAATTGTGCAAACTATTTTCACACAATAAATGGAAAAACTGAAGTTGAGACAAACACAAACATGAACATGAGAAGTTTTTTCTATCCATTTTATGAACTCAGCCAAAAGCTAAATTTGATTTATTTTGGAGCATGTCCAACAAATGAGAGAGAGAGAGAGAGAGAGAGAGAGAGAGAGTTGGAGAAGATAAGGAGGATGTTCAGATTTCCATTGCTGCCATTAATTTGCAAGCTTTCATTTGGAGCTGTATAAGTTCTCTTGACATATTTAAGAAACAGGGGCTTTTCCTCTCTTTGACCAGTTGAATTCAACCATGGCTCAAATACGAGCTCATTGATGAAAGCCATGTTTTTTGGCTGTTGAGGGAGTTGGATGTGAGCCCAAACCAGGACAGGAAGTTTATTGAGAGTGTTATACAATGCATTGGAAGACTCACTCATTTGGCGAAGTATGAAGCACGTAACACTTTGGTTCATGGGCAAACTACTAATGGAAACCAGGTATTGGAGAGAAGCTAGTTTGCGAAGGAAATGAAGAAGCCACAGGCACTTTTAGGGCCTCCTTCAAATAAATCATTACTGGTCTCTCTCATTGTTTCTTTTTTTTTTTTTTTTTTTGTTGGGGGGGGGGGGGGGTGGTTGGATCCATTTGCTTGCAAAATCTGAACTTTTCATTTTGAATTAACTGATTCGAAACTGGAAAATTTATAAAAATGAGAGAGAGAGAGAGAGAGATGAGACTTATAAAGACATCATTAGATTATGAAACTCAAGAGAAATTAGTTAGGAATTAGAATCAAAATTCTCAAGCATCAACCATGATCTTTGGTTAGTTGTTACTGTTATGGCAGCTATAGAAAGATAGCCAACTTAACAGGGTGACAGACAGTTAATAAGAGTGTGCTAAGATTCCCCCTTCCCTTTACATGGCATTTTGGGGTGACTGTCAATCAAATTGTGGTCAAGGAGGCAGTGTTAGGTCATGATCTTCATGCCTCAATGAGAACGACAATGCTCTCGAAAATCAGTAATTTGGGCAGAACTTTGTTTGGAGTGGGGGTTGTGCAGATGACATTTAAAAGTGCTGTTTGTCACTTATGAGATTCCGTAGATAAGAGAAAAACCCAAAAAAGTTGGTAATTTTCAATAATGAGATCCATATGGGATTTTTATTTTATTTTTTGATAAGTAGATCCAAACGGGATAGAAAGAGAAATGTTGGAATTCTTTATAAATTTAGTCATCATCTAAAGCAATATGTTATGTTAGAAGTAATTTTGTTCAAAGTAGTCATTTAATTAATGCGAGAGTGGATAAGCAAAAAATGCTACTGAAATAGCTGTTTTGAAAACTAAATGTTTAATATGTATTGGCTTTTGTGTTGCCTTCTATTATTTATTATATGAATGTCATACACTTTTATGTGCTTTTGTTGGGTTAAACACAAAAAGCAATTTTCGATGAAAAAAATAAAGGCTCAAAGCGCTTCTGTAGTGAAGCAATTCTCAGTTACTTCTGCAGAAGCGTTCTTACAAAGTACTTCACTAGAAGCTACCACACCGCCAAACAGATGCTAAGTATGCTTTGCACCACATAAATTGCACGAGAAAAATTCATAACTGCACCCACAAACAAAGGAATGTGGATAATGCAGATATGTGTGGCAGATCAAAAATGGTCGAAGACAGTAATCAATCAAGGTGCCCATAGATAGTAATTTTCTCTCCTAAAAGTTTTACTTATACTTCATGGTTGGGATAGTTAGTTATCTCAAGTAAAAACTTTAACATATACCAGTAAGGTCAGGATTAACTGGGCAATAAAATGCTATATCCAAGTGATATCCGTACCAAATAAAGATCAGGCAGCTTACCCTAGATGTGGAAATGGTAGAGTTCACTACCACAGCACAAGCCAACACGTTGTCAGAGAAGACAGCAAAGTGATAGAGATCGGGATCTTGCCATTTGTGTTGGTGAGGGAACTCCCGCTCCTCAGGCTGCAGGCCAAAATATTCAGCAGTCAACCGCATGGACAGGCAGTGAAGACCTTTAGGGGTGGTCCTCCCAGCAAGCTGAACAAGAAACATCGCTTGATTCTTCTGTGTCCGCACATGTTCTTCTGTACTGTAAGTCAAAGCACGGAGTTTGGTGGCCATGGCATTGCAGTCTGTGTACAGACGGCTGGCCTTTGACAAGGTAGCCTCCATGGCTCTCATCCTCTGCAGAGCACTGAGAAGTTTCCTGGTTCTTAGATGAGATATGGGTAAATTATATCTTCAAGTAGTAGGCATGTCGACAGCACCCAGTTACTCAAAAAAAAAATACTACATGTCACCTAGTAATCGAATTTGTCTCTAACATCATCAAACTTAATACTCATGAGCCCTGGAGTTAATAGCTATCTTTAAGAAATATGACAATTCAGTACATTTATCTTGATCGAGTGGGTAGGAGGATCTCTTATCCCAGTTCAGGCCAAGACGAGGATACAAAGGGAGATGGACAGATTGCCTAAATGCTTAGGCTAAAATGTATGCATTAGGTGAACAAGTTCTTGACTCGGTGCATACATTTAAAAAGAAATTGTTAAAAGACAAATGACCCAAACTTTAAAGAAAATAGTTTACCCCAACACAAGAATATGAGAGTAAGGTTTCATTTCACCAAGTGAAAGTATTCTTCTACAAGTATACATTACAGTGCATAAACAGGGTTTTATATCTTGCATGTTCCTTCTATAAATATTTAATCCTTCAAACATCTTTCAAGCAAAATTTACAACTTTTCTTCAATTTCAAACTTTATGTCAGTCTATTGATTGGGTCAGCAATGGGCATTCATGGAAAATGCACAATTATAGTATTTCTTTCGGTTCGAATTAGTAACATAACATGGCCTAAAACTGATAAGAACTGGAACCTATGTTCCGAGATAGAGTCTGATCTAGCTAGAACTGACCCAAACCAACCATTTGAAACTATTAAGCAGGCCTTAGTAACATGGGGCGTTTTAACCAATATTGATATGCACGTGGTCAATAATGTTTACTAACCATTCTTTCAACTCAATTTCTTGATTTCCAATAATTAGTCAATCAAATGACCGAGAATCAAAAAATCATATATAAAAAAAAGGTTTACCTCCTAGACAAATCAGAATCCTTGGTGGAATCACCAACGGCTCGTTCTAGCTGTTTACTCCGTATTTTCAACTCTTTTACTAATTGGGAGTGGGAGTTGCTATTCGGTGGTGCAAATTTCATGTATACTTTCGCCCTAATTAACTGATCTTTCATCTCTTTTACCTTCTCATCTAATACTCGCCTTGTCTGCGACCGTACATTCTTATTGTGTTGAACTGTTGTATGTTTTGACTGTTCCTGCTACACAAAGCAGCAAATTGATAAGCAGACTGCAAAGGCTAAAACAAATTCATAGTTCTACTTCAGATTTTTCTAGACAAACCAGAAATGGTTGCACCAAACCTCAAAAGTGAGCAAGATAAAGAAAGGAAAATGGTTCATTCATTTTGATTCTTACTTATAGTTGTCAACTATAATTTTCAAAGTTTGCACATACGTTAGTTTCTCCTTATGAGATCTCATACCTATTGCATGGTCATGACTCATGAGTCCAGAACAAGTAAATAAGTTTGAAATAACTATAAGGGATATTACCCTTTTGGACATTGTGTCGGGGTTACCCCAACTGGGCGCCCACGGAGGCCCAACCTGTTGATGACCCGATTAGTAGGTCTTTCTTGCACCATCTGGAAAAGGGAAGAAAAGGCTTTTTCACTGCCTCTCCACCTCCTAAGCCATGTAGATATACATGGCTATGGCATCAGTTCAAGACACACGAGCAGTGAGCAAATCCAGCTCTGCATCGTCTAGAAATGAATAACTTACTCCATTCCATGTGTTCGGCGCATTGCCATTTATTACCTTTTTTAGAAGAAAAGGAACTGTTTTCCCCAGGCACCTAATGATTGCCCAAATGTTGCATAGGCAAGCATATGATGACATTGACCAGCACAAGAACAAACATACCCTGACCAAAGGTCCAGAACTATTTTTCTACTATCTTCAATTTGATTTAGGAAGTGAGTTCACATATCATCAACATGCACAAATCCAAACAGCACAAATTAGCATATCCAATTAATAATGTACACCTCCACTATAAGAATCATATATCTTTAGTTGTTATAAGTTTAAAGAAAAAGATTCTTTATGAAGCCAAGGGCAATAGCTCTTTCCTTCTTCTGGAACCGATAATACTCAGACATTATGGGTCTCAGTCCTTCTTTACTACATTGAAAATACAATACACCCTAAAGATTATTGTAATACACATCTGTACAGATATCATACCTTTTTCCCCGATGTGGATGATGGTTTCTCCTGCTGAATTTGCTCGTAATCTTGCTTTGTTTCCTGAATGGTACCTAAAGGTTGAAGCCAAAGCAGAAATATATAATATCAATAATAGACAAAGGAATGAGAACAATGAAATAATAACGGTCACTGACACTAACCATTTCTTTCCAACAAATCAGTGCTGCTTTTGGCATTTCCAGATTGGTCAGATATAATATTCCCATCAGAAGAACTGTAGCTAACAACAGAACTAAACTCTCCATCTTTGTAGACAACTAGTGGCGGCTCTTTCAAGCTTTCACCTTCTTCCTACACCACACAGCACCCAATTTCACTCCACAAACATTAAGTGTAATAAGAAACAGGGACAACTGTCATTCAAAAAAACCATGTAAAACAAACCAAAATATAAATTACCTTCTCAATCGCACTGAGTTTGAGAGCATCTGTCCTATATTTCTGTTCACAAAAACAGGATGAAGTTAATCTATATTGGTTGCATAAAAAGTGTATGACAGAAAAATAGAAACACACAAACCAAAATTTTGACCGTATACAACTACTTGATATAGTTGGTGTTTTTTTTTTTTTTTTTTATCTTTTCGATTTCTTCGCAAAACCAAAACGGCATCAAGAAAAATACTCGGGATTTCCTATTTCATTTTCCACAGTTTTCTCAGCAATCAACCAAATAACAAGAAAGGCATTTATAGATGACTGTCAAAGAAGTGGAAGTGGGATTCATACAATACTCGATAAATCTTCAATATATTCTTCCGATGCTGCAAGAAAATATTTACAATCAATCAAACATCTCAACAAAAAAAATAAAGTGAAACAAACTAACAAAACTGATAAAGAAACGAATATGTCATTAAATATACGAAAGTTTTATTACCTTCGGAATTGAAATTTTTGAGCGAGTGGAAGAGTAGAAAGATGGGAACAAACACAGAAACAGCGAGCAAAGAGAGGATGATTATCCTCGTGCATCGACGAATCTGCTTCATCAGTATCTATAGATGAACCTAATGGTAACACTAGGGTTTTCGAACATTTCTTGTATCGATTTAGATCAAGATTCGATGCTTCCACAACAAGAATTAGGGTTTTCTTGCTTTTCCGCTTTTGTGATTGTTGATATAATCGCCCGACACTTACTCGTGTTTTTAGAGAGAGAGGGAGAGATTTTTTTAGAGAGAGAAATAGAGCGGTGAAGGAGGAGAGAAAGATGCCATGTTCATGACTGCAACGACTAATATTTTTCTTTTATTTGTTTTCTGTTTGGTATTTATATACCTTGGGGTTTTCGTGGATTCGTGTTTGGAAAGCGAGAATAGACGATGAATGACGGGTATCATGGTGGGACATGCATGTCAGTGTTACCATGTATGATGGTCTTAGGAATGTGATGGTGACATCATCATGAATTAACTCAAATTTTGAATTAGGTTAGTCCAGTTCCACGTTATGGGTTCAATACGCCCGCGTTTGGTTATCGATTTTTCTCTAATCCAAACCAAAATTAATTCATACATGCCCTTAATATTGGAGCTATAACCAAAATAATATTTGTTGCATATATGTAATACATGTGTATTTGCATAATCCAACAATAGATTGTTGGAGCTAGGGCCAACTATTTGATTGGATAGGAAACAGAATGTAATCTGTGCTCACACAAGATTAGTAATGCAATCTAAGCATAAGACTTGAAACAATATTGTTCATTTTGAGTTTTAACTCGCACAACTTAAAAATACATTGTGATATGTAGAAATCTGTACCAAAAAGTCATTCTTCAAATACCTCAGCCTCAGAGAATAAAAGTGTTTTGTTTTGTATATGCAATTCAACATTTCAATTATACTGAGATTGTGAGCTAATATATTCTTCCTCAATTGCCTAACTTTTTTGCATCTTGACAAGCTTTATGTTGTAATGATGTGCATAAACTCAAATTTATCAAAAAAAAAAAAATTTTTAAAATGTAAGAGAAAAGAAAACAAAATAAGATAGTTAAAATCTTTACTTCTTTCATTCAACAAAAAAAGTCTTACTTTTTTTATTTTAATGTTCTTTTATTCTTCACTTTTTTTAACAATCAACATGCTATGATATTTCATATGATTTTCCTTTTCTTTTTCTATTAGCAAATTATAATTTAATCCAAACATAGTGCAAATGATTCTATACTGCCATATGATATTTAAGGTTCGTTTGGTACAACTTAAATTTAATTTTTATTTTATTATTTTTTTTATAAACAAAAAATATATAAATTATTTTTTTACTTATAAGTAAAAAAAATCAAATAAAATTTTTTTCAAAAAAACTTGTACCGAAGAGTCCTCAAATAAGATTTCAGAGCTATATCACAACACACTCAACACACATGTTGCACTGCCTTTGAGGATCACTCTCTCCAAGTGTCTCTTCTATCCTTAGTTTTTTTTTTTTCTTTTTTTGTATAATGAGAGAACGATTACCAAAAAAAATCATTCGTCTTCTATCCTCAGTTATTCTCATTTAGGATCCGTCGAAGTCCGTGGTTCCAAATTCTTGACTACATGCCAAGACCTTATGTTGGACCAGGCTTTGGTAGACAATGAATGGTGGGCATATGATTGGCTCTGGTCATTCGCCTCATGGCATGAATGATGCCATGTACATTGATCATTCTTAAAAGAAGGTTACGTGTACAGGAAAAGCAAAGAAGGGTAGTAGTTTGTTTATGAGTAAATTCCACTAATCACCTCCGGGGTTTAATGAAAAATCAAAAAATACTCGTTTTTTTCATAATTATATTGCACTAGATTGTGTTAATGTTTTGGTGTGAAATTACTAAAATACTCTCACTGTTTGCAGAGTTTTTTTTAACCCAACAAAATTAGTTTTTTTTGTCAAACTCAACAAAAATAGATTTATTATAATAAAATAGAAAAACCAGATTTGTCAACTACTGTCATGGTCACCACCACCTATGAACCCCCCACTCCCATGGCTGCCACCACCATGTCCTCTTCCCTTCATCCACCTCCCTCCATGGCGGCCATTACTAACCAACCTCTTCCCCTATCCATCTCCCTCTCCCCCAAGTTGGCCACTGTCTCACAAGACGAACCCATCACCACAACTATCTCTCTTTACCAACAACCCCTTCCCCCTCCACTTCCTTGCCCCAAGCTCACCGACCACTATGAGCAACTCATAGCAACCTCCATCGACACCCCCCAGGGTTGAACCTCCACCACCATGGCCGAACCCTCCCTCCCTCCTAACATCCAACAACACACCAGTCACCATAATAACTGTTGGGGAGGTTTGCTCAAGATCTGAGCAATTAAACTTGTACAAATAATAAAGAAAGAAAATAAATATAGCACACACTTACAAAAAACACACAAATTTATCATAATTCATCCAAACAATTTAGGACTAGGTCTACACTGAGTCACTAATATACTTACTATGAACAAATAGGGGATTACAAAAGAGGAGTTACAAGAGTTTAACAAACTCTCTTACACAAATCCTCACTATTTTCTCTCTTCTCTCTTCTCTTGATTCCTCGTACCCACTTCTGCTAAAAAAAAAACAATGTATATATCGCGTCCACTAGCTCCCTTCCTTTTATAGACAGAGAAGGAAGAGAAAGCTATCCGGTTGAATCAAATGTGGCAAACTGCAATTTTCTTCCCCAAATACTTCAACAAATGTGAACCAAAGAAGCTGCTGAAGTCTTCAAAATGTGGTTATGGGAAGTCTTCACATGCGGGCTTCTGGATGGTGTCAGTGGATTGTCTCCACAAGCAATAATCTTTCACTTGGAGACAAACACTGTGTAACGCCGCGTAATACCTCAGTAACTTAATACCTTCATTTTCAAGTGCAAAGACTAACTGAAGTTAAACACAACTTTAGCTTTTCAGTAGTAATCACCTTGGTTAAAATATCTGCAAGATTTTCACTAGTGTGGATCTTCTTCAAACTGATTTTGTCATTTTCCAATAGTGAACAAACAAAATGGTACTTAATGTCAATGTGTTTTGTTCATGAGTGAAACGCCAAATTCTTTGCAAGATGTATTGCACTTTGACTATCACTGTATAACTTGTAATCATTAATATTCTTGTCTAACTCACTCAAGAAACTATAAAACCATACCATTTCCTTGCACGCTTCTATCATTGCAACACACTCCGCTTCTGTAGTTGAAATGGTCATAACCTTTTGTAACTGAGAGCAACTGATTGCAACACTGCCAAGAGTAAACACATACCCAGTCGTGTTCTTCATATTGTTAATGTCACTTGCAAAATCAAAGTCAACGTACCTATGCAAGCTTATCTTTGAACCACCATACCACAACGCCAGATCTCGAGTACCCTTTAGATATCTTAATACCCACTTGACAGCTTCCTAATGCTCTTTGCCTGAATTGTTCATGAATCTGCTAACAACTCCCACTGCATGAACAATGTCTGGCCTCGTATAGACCATAGCATACATCAAACTGCCAACGGATGAGGCATACGGAACCTTAGCCATGTACTCAAGCTCCTCGCGTATGGTTGCACATTGTTCCTTTGTCAATCTAAAATGGCTTGCCAATGTAGTGCTAATAGATTTAGCATTTTATATATTGAATCTTTTGAGGACTTTACGAACATATTTTGCTTGTGATAGTTTCAACTTCTTGTTCATCCTGTTTCTACTAATTCGCATCCCAAGAATTTATTTTGATGCACCTAAATCCTTCATTGCGAATTCTTTAGACAGTTGTTCTTTAAGCATTGTGATTTCATCCATGCTTGAACCTGCAACAAGTATATCATCTACATACAATAGAAGTATTAGATACGAAATGTCAAGCTTTTTGAAATAACAGCAATGATCACCATGGCACCTATGGAAGCCTGCACTTGTCATGAAACTATCAAACTTTTTGTACCACTGCCTGGGCGCCTGCTTAAGCCCGTACAGACTTTTGTTGAGTCTACGCACCATATTCTCATTCCCTGTCACAACATAGTGATTGTGCTCTAAAAGTGAAATTTACATGCTTTAATTAGTTATTTGTTGGCCTTAGAATACGTTTAATTATATTGTTTTAGTCCTAATTCGTTACTAACTTAGTTTTATGTATGTTTTTAAGAATTCTAACTTAAAAATGAGAAATTCGTGTTAAATTGGAAAAGGCGTCTAAAGTGCATCTGAAGTGAGTTCAAACGGTAAATAGTAGCGTTTGAACAGTGAATAGTAGTGTCTAAAGTGAGTTTGAACGGTGAATAGTACAGTTCGAACGGTGAATAGTGGCTTTTGAACGATGAACAGGCGTTCAAAATGCGTTCGAATGGTGCGTCAAACGATGTCATGCCAAAATCAGGTTCGAAGACCATTTGATAGATTCAGAGAGCATAAAAGCCGTCTAAAAAGCGTTTGAAGACCGTTCGAACGGTCAATTTGGTGTTTAAAGTTCGTTCAAACGGTGCGGCGGGGTTTCCTATTATTTGTGCTACCTATATAAGCTGAGATTGTTGTTATTATAGGGGGATTGCTATGGTTGACATTTTTCTAGGGTTTTAGGAGTAGATTAGAGTAGTTTATTCATAGTTTTCATTTAGTTTTCAATTCCTATAATCAGATTTTCAGTCTTTCAATAAATTTATATACAACTTTGCATATCTATGATTATGATGAGTAGCTAGATTTCATCTTGGGATCAATTGTGAAGATTAATTGAAGATCTTGGACGAACAAAAGAGGTAAGATTTTAGGTTTCAAAGTTAAATTTTTCTTTTCTTTTCTTTCTTCTTCTTCTTCATTCTAGAAACCTTCAAAAACCTAGACGTTTGATTATGTTCGGTAACGTTTATACGTGAATCTATATTCAGTATATGCGCTGCGCGAATCGATGTTCGGTAACGTCTATGCATGAGTCTATATTCAGTATATGCGCTGCACGAATCGATGGTACTCGTCTTTGATTCTAACAACCCGATTTATTCTAGAAGTTGAAGTTTTGAAGAACACTTATTTTTATCACTAAATCTTCCGAATTCGAGACTCGCGACATAGTCGAAGGATTTGAGTTATTAAATTATCTCCTTTGGAAGACCAAAAGACGCAATTGGTTGGAACGATTGATTCTAGGACTTTTTATTTCTTAGTTTAAATTAGATAACAAATCTTTTCTCAACCTAAAATCAAATTTTTGTTTATAAAAGTGTTTTTCCTAATATTTTTTATCCACGGTAAGTTTTTCTATTCACGTAAACCATCTTCCCTATGGGATCGACCTCGTACTTACGAGAAATTATTATTACATCGCGGCCGTGCACTTACGGTTAAGTATCACCCTTTGAGGGAATAATCAAGTTTTTGACGCCGTTGCCGAGGAAGCTGCGTTTTATGTTGGTGGATGAGCCTTGGAGATTTTATTTTAGAGGAAGCATTTCACCATCATTCTACAAACACGAGAGAACTCAATAGCTCGTTTGGGTAACTTCATTCCATCTTTTATTTTTGAGCACTTATTTTTGTTTTTCTTTTGGTTACATTGAGTTTGTGCATCATTGTTATGGGATTGGGAGGATAAGTTGTTTTCATATACTTGTTGGTTGGTCTTGCATATATCTTATTCATGGATTATCCTTGGAATTTTCTTTCCGCAAGTCCTGATTCATACACGGCACAATCACAAGACTATTATCCACCTCCAAACTATTCGGAGTGGAGCTCTCAAGCTTCATCCTATGCTTATTATGAACAACCACTACAACAATCGTACTACCATGCACCACCTTCGTTTCCATCATATGCTTATGATTTACATACACCGTTTACTTCACTTTGCACGTTTCACGAGACATTTCTTTCATATCTTATCAACCTTTGGTAGAGAATTAAAAGAACATAAAGTCATCTTATATGCCATATCACACGGGTATGTCCTCGGGATTCAGAGATATTAATATAGAGGTACAACCTGACACTCTTGCACAAATTCATCGAGAATTAGATGAACTAACTCAACGAGTGGCCCTATTAACATAAGAGGCAACGGATCACGAGAAGGACGAGCTTCTGGCTCAACCTCGAGATGATCCTACATATGAGATGTTCACAACTTCATATATGAGTAGTCATGACCAAGGTCTCTCCGTTATCGCCCTTAAAACTGAATATAAAATATAGAACATCAACGTTCTCGTGGTGTCTGATCCAAGGGAAGATGTTTTTAGGGTGAATGATAATGAGGATAAGGTTAAAGAAGAGGTACTTATTCATCCTGAGGTGTCTGAACTGACGAAAGTGATACCTAAAGAAGAGGTGAAGGAGAAAGGGACAATGAAGATTGAAGAAGAGGAACCCAAGAGAGAAGAGGCCGAGATTAAGGACTCCCAACAAGAAAAGGTGATCGAGAAAAGAATAATGGAGAGTGAGATATCTCATACTCTTTTTCAACATGAATTGAGCTTTAACATCCCTATCATGTAAGATTCTATTTTTATTCTCTATCCTTTACAAACTTGCATGAGTGTTTTGTATGATTTTGAGCTCTATAGTATTCGTAAATATGCATATGTATTAATGTTGAACTCATTACTAATGGTAAATGGTAAGTGACTCCATGAAAGCAAACACCCTCGATGTGGTGTTGGATGGTCTTCGCTTGTGTATTTTGGTAGTGTAGGAGTAGTTAGGTAGTTTTTGCTTTCTTTTGTTTTGTTTTTAGAGTTATTCTCTAGTTGAGGGAAGGGTATTGTCCTACCGAATTTTTCCCATTCATTTTTCATGCATTCATGTTTTTGTTTCTCTTTACTTGATGCTTTGAGGACATTGCATCATTCTAGTTTTTTTTTTTTGGGAGGGGGGTGGGGAAGACTATTAGTCTTTTTGTTTTGTTTTATTCTTTTTGTTTACATAAAAATTCAAAAATAGTTTTATTCTATCAAACCTTGTTATGCTTTATTGAGTAATTTTCATGTATTAATTCATGATTGATCTATCTTTTTGGACACTTGGAAGTCTTGGGTAAAGGTTTGATGTATCATATGATTCGATACTTTAGTTTGTATTTCTCACACTTTTTCATATACTCTTTATGTTTATTGTTGCAATTGAAAGTGTTAGGGATTATCCTGAGGAACCATTTATGTATGCATGTCGTAGTTAGTATGATGATAAGTGACTTTGTTCTATGTTTTTGACCAAATTCGAGTTGATGATTGATTCACCTTAGATGTTGTGATGAATTGCAAGTTTTTGTCAAAAAACCATTATAAGAGAGAGTTTACATTGTTGTGCACTAGTATGCTATATGATCTTTTTATGTTTCTCTCATCCTTATAAGGTGGAGATTTTATACCTCGTGAGCTTTAAAGCCTATTTATCGTCTTTTGAGAGTGATATGCATGTATTCAAGGTTAAGTTCTTGATCTTCATTCATTGAATAGCTTCACTATGCTTAATTTTGGTTTACATGTTTAGTATTAGTTGGAGTTATCGACACTTTATACACTCTTGAAATTTTAATTTGATGTGGTTTTCAGATTATAAAAGTAGAGGCCATTTCATTCCATTGACCTATTTATGTTTATATTTTTTTTCTCGATATTCGTATACACATGAGCTTAAAAATTTGTCAATGCTAAATTTCAGAGTTGGTGCATTGCTTATGTATTGATGAAGTTGAAAGTGTATGGAGTTGAAAAGTAAATAAAAGATAAGAAAGGGATGAAAAGGAGTTGAAAGGAAAAAAAATCAAATGAAAAAAAAGTGAAGGAAGATGAAAAAAGTTCGAAAGTTATTCAAAAGTTGAAAGTTTGAAAGTGAATGCTCAATGATCATCATGTGTAATGCGTATGCATATGCTGAAATTTATTACCGCTTTCTATCATCTTACATGACTCTTCTTTCATTCACTATCCATATGGTCACAATATCCGAAATTACATGAATCTTTAATTCACTTGCGTATAAGTCATCAATATCAATTCTCTAATTGTGCTTAAACAGTAAATTTTCTTTCATGAAGCTATGCCAAGTCGATACCCTTATGACTGATTGGTTTTTTATTCGGAGTTACTCTTTTGCATATTTTGTACATTTACTCTTATAATGAGCTTTTCATTGAGAGACCCTGAGTGTTCATGTTTAAAGTTGAGTATATGCCTTGTGAGACTTGGATCAAAGAATAAAGGACATAATTGGATGAGTTTAAGACATTAGAGTTTTATGCCATTAGTAGTACATTTCAATGTATTATATTTTTTCGATACTTTATGTCTTTACCTTGCAATGACTTATGATTTAGGTGGATTGAGACTTGACTTGAATGAGGTTAATACATGTTTAATGTTCTTTGATATCGTATTGACATTACATGGATAGATGTTTGTGGGTAAGCCCTTACGAGACACCACTCGTCTACTAAGGGTAACCTAGGGGTTTAAAGGCTTGGTGCATATGCTAAATGCGCTGGTAACTCCCACGAAAGTGGAGATATGTTTTTTATTTTAGTATTTTACTAGGGACTAGTAAAAAGTTAGTTGGGGGGTGTGATTGTGCTCTAAAAGTGCAATTTACATGCCTTAATTAGTTATTTGTTAACCTTAGAATAGGTTTAATTATATTGTTTTAGTCCTAATTCTTTACTAACTTAGTTTTATGTATGTTTTTAGGAATTCTGGCTTAAAAGGGACAAATTCGCGTTAAATTAGAAAAGGCGTCTGAAGTGCATCTAAAGTGAGTTCGAACTGTGAATAGTACAATTTGAACGGTGAATAGTGGCATTCGACCAGGTGAACATGCATTTGAACGGTGCGTCAAATGGTGTCACACCAAAATCAGGTCCGAAAGACCGTTCAATAGAT
Source organism: Euryodendron excelsum (assembly GCA_033060915.1). Taxonomy (NCBI): domain Eukaryota; kingdom Viridiplantae; phylum Streptophyta; class Magnoliopsida; order Ericales; family Pentaphylacaceae; genus Euryodendron; species Euryodendron excelsum. Next base: position 4,042,474 of record CM065382.1, read on the forward strand.
TCAGAGAGTATAAAAGCCGTTTGAAGAGCGTTTGAAGACCTTTCGAATGGTCAATTTGGTGTTTGAAGTCCGTTTAAAGGCCGTTCAAACGGTGTGACGAAGTTTCCTATTATTTCTGTTGCCTATATAAGCTGGGATTGTTGTTATTATTGGAGGATTACTAGGGTTGACGTTTTTCTAGGGTTTTAGGAGTAAATTAGAGTAGTTTATTCATACCTTTTATTTAATTTTCAATTCCTATAATCAGATTACTCAGTCTTTCAATAAATTTATATACAATTTTACATATCTATAATTATGATGAGTAGCTAGATTTCATCTTGGGATCAATTGTGAAGATTAATTAATGATCTTGGATGAACAAAGGAGGTAAGATTTTGGGTTTCAAAGTTAATTTTTTATTTTTTTTCTGCTTCTTCTTCATTCTAGAAACCTTCGAAAACCTAGACGTTTGATTATGTTCAGTAACGTTTATGCGTGAATCTATATTCAGTATATGCGCTGTACGAATCGATATTCGGTAACATTTATGCGTGAGTCTATATTCAGTATATGCATTGTACGAATCGGTAGTACTCGTCCTTGATTCTAACAACCCGATTTATTCTAGAAGTTGAAATTTTGAAGAACACTTGTTTTTATCACTAAATCTTTCGAATCCGAGACTCGCGATGTAGTTAAAGGATTTGAGTTATTAAGTTATCTCCTTCAGAATTTCAAGAGACGCAATTGGTTGGAACGATTGATTCCGGGACTTTTTATTTCTTTGTTTAAATTAGATAACAAATTTTTTCTCAACCTAAAATCATATTTTTGTTTATAGGAGTGTTTTTCCGAAGATTTTTGATCCACAGTAAGTTTTTCTATTCATGTAAACCGTCTTCCTTGTGGGATCGAACTCATACTTACGAGAAATTATTACTACATCGCAGTCGTGCACTTGCGTTTAAGTATCACCATTTGAAGGAGCGATCATATAGCCCTAGGGTTGATGCATATAAATATCCTCTTCTAAATCACCATGAAGGAATGCAATTTTAACATCTAACTGCTCCAAATAAAAATCTTCAACTGCCATAATGCTAAGCACAGTTTTGATAGTAGAAATCTTGACAACAGGAGAGAATATCTCGGTGTAATCAATACTTGCCCTCTGTTGGAAACCTTTCACAACCAACCTGGCCTTATACCGCTTGGTGTCATCGGGTTCTTCTTTTAAACGACAAACTCATTTATTTTGCAATGTAGATTTTCCTTCGGGCAATTGAACTAGCTTCCATATCTGATTCGTCGAGAGAAATTCCATCTCATCGTCCATTATTAGCTCCCATTTTTTCCTTGTCTTAACCTGTAAAGCTTCCTTAAATTACTTAAGCTCACCATTATTAGTCAACAATAAATAACGTAAGGAAAGTGAATAACGAACTACAAGCTTAATAGTTCTCGAAAACCTCCTGACAGGATAAGGGGTTTGCATCTCTATAAGTGGTGTTAATTTGACATTCGTGTTTTGAGGTTTCAACAAATCTTTACTAGAGATTTTTTCAAGCTCTACTGTCTCAGACTTTTCAGTCTTATCATCAAGCCTATTCTTATACATGACAGACTCATTAAACACCACATCCATGCTTCTAATTATTTTTCAATTTTCGTAATCTCAAAATTGATATCCATAATTATCAGAACCATAACCAATAAAGATGCATTTACGAGATTCAGGATCAAGTTTGTTCCTATACTCAGGCTCAATATGAACATAAGAGGTACAACCAAATATTCTCAAATATGACAAAATTACCTATTTTCTAATTCAAGCCTCGTTGGGGATTCCGTAATTCAAGGGATTTGAAGGACCTCTGTTGATCAGGTAAGCAACTGTGCTTACTGCATCTGCCCAAAACTGTTTTGGCAATCCAGCATTAATCCTCATGCTCCTAGTACATTATTTGATTGTTCTGTTTATACGTTCTGCAACACCATTCCATTTTCTGCACAATACTTTTTTAAATGGCCATATATGTACTCTCCTCCATTGTTAGACTTGAGACACTTCAACTTTGAACCTGTCTCATTCTTAACCAAAGCTTTCCACTTTTTGAAGACATCAAATAAATCATATTTATTCTTCATAAAGTAAACCTATAGTTTTCGAGTAGTATCATCAATAAATGTAACAAAATAGTGAGAGCCTCTAAGAAACGCTACCTAAAATGGTCTTTATACATCTGTATACACCAGCTCCAATCGTTTTGACTTACGTGTTCTTTAAACCTTGGTGAAACTGACCCTTTTCTGTTTTCCCAAGACGCAGTCTTCACAAAAATCTAAGTCTAATGACTTCAAACCCGGTAGTTTTCCCTTTAACAGTGGAACTTTCATCCCTTTCTCACTCATGTGCCTAAGTCTGCGATGTCACGTGCTCGCCTTGACTTCTGATGATGTAACTCTAATTGAACTATGAGTACCCGACGTAATATAAAGAGTACCGTTCTTTTTTCTACGAGCTACCACCATAGCTCCTTTGGTCATCTTCCACGAGTCACCACTAAATGTGGTCACAATACCAGAATCTATGAGTTGGCCAACTGAAATTAGATTCTTCGTCAAAACACAACACATGTCTGACATCTTTGATTCTCAGGACTGTTCCATTGGGTTGATTTATCTAAACCTCACCCTTGCCAACGATGTTATAGGCTTCATCATTTCCAAGATACACTTGGCCGAAATTGCCTAATACATAATTATGAAACATCTCCTTGTGCAAAGCCTCATGGAATGATGCACCTGAATAAATCACCCATAATTCACTGCGAGTATCCAAAGCTAACAACAATGCCTCAGAATTTTCTGCTTCTGAAACATTAACAAAATTTTTGTCACCTTGTTGATTGTCTTGTTTTTTTGGTGCTTTGCAATCTTGTTTTGTGTGACCAGTTTTTCCGCAATTCTAACATTTGCCTTTGAACTTTGCTCGAGATTGTGATTGCCCGTTTCTCGATTGGCTTGTGTTTCGTCTATGGTTACCACTTCTATTTGGCTTTCTGCCTCTGTCTTCAGTAGCCAACACCAAACTCGAAGTTTTTCTACCATCTTTTCTGTAGGTTTCTTCACTAAGAACCAAACTCACAACATGATATGTCGCCAATTTTGTCAAAACCGTAAAATTACTCACTGCCACAACCAAAGGATTCCAACTCTCTGGAAGACTTGATAACAGTGCTAATGCCCTAATTTTTTCATCAAATATAATTTCAACAGATTCTAACTGACTTATCAGTGCACTAAAATCGTTGATATGCTCAATCGCAACTCCTCATTCGAACATCTTGAAATTGAACAACTTATTTATAAAATAGACTTTATTCGTAGCAGAGGGCTTCTCATACATTCATGATACAGCAGCCATTAAACCTTATGTTGTCTTCTCGTTCCTGATAGTAAAGGCAACTAACAACTGCTGCAACTCAGTTACTGTTGGAACTCTGAACTGCTGCAACTCAATTACTGTAATGATGCACTGTAGCTTCACGCGGAGACACTGTAGCAACGTATTGTAGCTTCACGCGGAAGGAACTGTAGCAAAATGTGTTTTTGCACAAAACGTTTGCTTTCACGGGCTCCACCAATTTTACAGAAATCAGGCTCTGATGCCAATTGTTGGGGAGGTTTGCCCGAGATCTAAGCAATTAAACTTGTACAGAGGATAAAGAAAGAAAATAAATATAGCACACACTCACAAAAAGACACACAGATTTATTGTGGTTCAGCCAAATAATTTAGGATTACGTCTACGCTGAGTCACTGCGGTATTCACTATGAACAAATAGGGGATTACAAAAGAGGAGTTACAAGAGTTTAACAAACTCTCTCTTACACAAACCCTTACTATTTTCTCTCTTCTCTTTTCTCTCGATTCCTCACACCCACTTCTGCTAAGAAAAAAATAATGTATATATCATGTCCAATGGCTCCCTTCCTTTTATAGATAGAGAAGGAAAAGAGGGACATTTTGTTGAATCAAATGTGACGGGCTACAATTTTTTTCCCCAAATACTTTAACAAATGTGAACCAAAGAAGCTGCATAAGTCTTCAAAATGTGGCTGTGGGAGGTCTTCACGTGCGGCTTTTGGATGGTGTCGGTGGATTGTCTCCACACGCAACAATAACTGTACAAGAGTGACCCAGATTGTCGAACCCTTGCTTGCCACATAACCATCCCTGGTGCCGCCATCACTAGCAAACCATCCTCGAACCAGCCCACACCCCCGCTATTTCTATGCATTTTGGCTCTGCTGTTGTGAATTGAACTGAAGAAAAATTTCAATTTTTGGTTTGTTGTGGTGAATCGAATGGAAGGGTTTACCAAGGTTTTCCAATTATGATTTGGGTTTGTGTATATTATATATGTATATACACATTTGTGTATGTATTTATGTATGTATTTGGTGTAGTGTGTAACTTAGTGGTGCAAAGGAAAATTGATGGGGGAGGTAATGAAGGGAGTGAGAGAGAAAAAGCTCAGGGCAGTGGGCCTAGGTTTGTTGTCATGAAGATTTTGGGAAAAGAGAGAAGAGCAAAGAGAAACGATGAGTTTGGGCATGGGAGGAGGGGTGGTGGTGGAGTGGTTAGGCCACGTGAGAGAAATCGAGAAGGAGGAGGTGGCAAATGGAGGCAGTGGGTGGGGTGGCTAAGAAGTGGTTGGCTTGGGGAAGAAGAGACGTTAAGCTTTGGAGAAAAATATTTTTAATTAGATTTTTGTTAATATGAGAATAAATGGATAGGTGGCATAATTTGATTTGTCAACAAATTTATTAGTTTAGTTATAAACTCACCAGTCTAATTGACTAACACATGCCATGAGTAAAATAGAAATTTTAAAAAGTCATTACATGACATTAGCACTTTATTTTATATTTGCTAACGACAACTTGGCAAATGGAGGAATCTGTTACTAAAAATAAAAAGTAAACGATGTCAATATAATTGTCAAAAAGTTAGTACCTTCTAATTTTTCGTTAAACCTAATTTACCTTTTGTTTATTTGCCCTTTTTAAGGCAATGTCGGCACATCTTTGGGCTTTTTTCCCTCTCCTTTTATTTTTTTCTCCATGCTTTTGTTCGTTTATGCGGGTTTTTTGCATTAATTCATGCCACGTCTTTGGAAAACTACGTTACGTTGAAACTTTGTTTTGCTTTTTTTCCCACTTCGATGGTGTATGGTATGCTGAAGGGCTCGTTTGGTAGATGTTAAATTTAATTATTTTGTTTTGTCTTTTTATTTATAAGTAAAAGAGTCAGTTTTTTTTTATTTTTTAATTTTTATAAACTAAGATAAGTATAAAAAAAATTAAAAAATTTTAACTTTTTTTGCTTATTAGTAAAAAAAAATCAAGCCAAAAAAATTGAAAAAAACTGTATCAAATGGCCCTAAATTAATTTTATTTGTACCGAAAGTGACTAACCAATTAAGATTATTTTAACTCATCAATTGCAAATTTGACATCAAACCTAACTGCACAATATACTTATAGGATTCAAGCCCACAACCCCACAAACATGTAAAGCTTCATCTATGAGCAATCAAAGACCTCATGCATGGTATGAGTTCTAACTGACCACTGTACCACCAATTAATGGTTCCACAAGTAATATTCAAGACACAAAATTTCTCAACAAATAACGCGATGATATAGGGCAAACTAAGTACTTAATTTCATCGCGAATATTATTATTCCAAAATAATAAACTGTGTCACATCTACTTATTTTTCCAAACCATATATCTTATTCTCTTGAGTGATTGAAGCATTACAAGAGAATAGACTAAGCACGCCTTGTGGGTTCTCACGTTATTAAATAGCCATAAAGATAACTTTAACATTCTTTAATCTCCACGGCTTTGCCGGCTCTCTCTTTGGCCATTTTCCTCGAACTTTTCGTTTTTGTCTGCATGAGTTATTCGCGAACATTCACTTTTACGTAAACTTTTCTCTCTCCTTAATATATACAATTTTATTTTTTTTGTTAATTTCATTCAAGTTATGTTTATCTTTTTTTTCCATGCACTCTGCTGCTTGAATTGTAAATTCAACAAGTGTTGGTTGACTTGGTTCCCTTGTGTATTTGTTTATATGATTCTTACACCTAACACTCTCCCATAGTGAAGGGATTATAGAATATTATAATTAAAATCTCCTTAAATGTATGGTTCATTTAAAAATAATATGTGCTTATTTAAACCCATTAAAATTTTATATAGCATTACTCACCATTTTTTTTAAGTATGCTTAAGCTTGTTTGGAACTTGAGGGAGGTGAGCTTAGAGATGGGAAATGAAATGAAAGATAAAATAAAAGAAAAATATTTTTCCTATCCTATTTGATTTTATAAAGAAAATGAAAGAAGTGAGAAACAAAGAGAGTTATTTAAAAATTTCTTCCTTTTTCCTTCTCTTTTTCTCTTAAAAATAATCAAACAAAGAAAGGAAAAAAAGAAAAAAATTTAAGGGTTCGTTTGGAAGTACTGTCAATTTTTATTTTTTGTTGTGTGCCATATGTTTATATTTTTGTTTTTTATTTTTTATTTTTTATGATTTGATAATAGTATTTATAGATTTTCATTCTGCTAACAGTCTCAAATTAATATTTTAAAAATAAAAAACACACTCATTTTAATATTTTTATTATATTTTTTAATTTTAAAAAAATAAAAACTAAAAAATAAAAATAACATTTACCAAATGAACCTTAAAATTTTTCTTCTCTTTCCTTTCCTATCTTAAGTTTCCCTCCCCCAGTTCTAAGCTTAGCTAGAAGCCATATGTAAAAAATTAGATTTAGACTGACCAATAAAAATTATTCAATGCTTCCAAAATCTCACATCACTATTACTTCATCACTCTGAGATCTCTTTTGTTAGGGTCAAATAATCCACCTAATAAGTGGTGATCCATCCTATGTTAAAAGAGGAACAGTGGCACATGTCGCTTGAGCATTGAATAACATCTATCTGGGCAATCATTGGCCCGCTGCAACCACGTCCTTTGCAGATACGACGTCGTAGCATTCAGTTAACGCTGGAACACAGCCTGTTCACGTCAGTAACGGATAAAGTATTTCGTGCATCTCCTCGGTTGCAAGTTAAAACATTATACAACCTCTCTGTAAGATGTTCGCAATGCTATTCTAGAAAACTTCACTGTTCCTTATGTGGCAACAGCCGATTGGAGGAGTTAATGTATGGATGTGATAACTTTTGCACTGGATGCTTTCTCTTGCACCTCTTGCAGCCTTGCTTATCGGTGTACGGCATGGGTACTGTACCTCGTAATAATTTGGAATCAGCTGTCTATCTCGAGAGCCAACTAACATCAACCACGCGCATCAAGGCGCAAGTGAGATCAATCGCCAACAATTATTGCATTTGCAAACAGTGCATCTTGAAATTATTTATACATACCAAATTCTCAATTTCTAAATATATAATGGGATCTTTATTGCAGAGTAACTATTTAAAAGGGGCATTTATAAATTTTTGAAGGGGATAAATTGAAAATTAAAATTTTAAAAACTTAAGAGGGTTTTTTTATAAATTTTGTAGGGGGAAAATTGAATTTTTTTCAAAGATTATAGTTAAAAAATATTTTTTTGAAAAGGGAAGGGGGCTAATTGCCTGTCCTAGGCTTGTATTAGCTCCGTCCTCGATCATAATCACCAATTATATGTTTTCAAGTAACACTGGTGCATATTCAATATTGAGTAGTACATTATTGAAATTCGTTTTATACTGAATTGTTATATATATAATGTTTCCATTTTACATTATTTAACATGCTATAGAAGGGTAGTAGTGGTAGACCAAGGTTTCTGTTGAGGGAGGACAAGAAAAAAATATTGTGTTGAAAGGAGAGTTAAGAAGAAAAAAAAGAATTTTAAGAGACTAATACATTATACTGTGTTCTAAATACCAAAATGTCTATAAGAGTGAAGTAAATTCATAACTTTGAAGAGTAATATATTATATTATATTCCAAATATGCAAAAATGCATAGGGTGTAAATGAAAATTTTAAAACTTTGAGAGTTATGGCCCGTCCTTGCAGGGGTTCAAACATAATTATAGTAGTAAAGATTAGCCTGGGTTGTTTTGATATGCTTTATGCCCAATATGAGAGCACTCCTCCTACATAGTAAGTTAAAAAATGAAAGATTTTTTCATTCATGTTGAACAACCAAAAATTATATAATTCTTATTCATTAATTACTATACAATATTTGAGGGGTAACAAATTTATTGCCACCCTTAGGCTCCTTTCTATGAAGTGCAGAACACGCGCTCATGATTGTGCTGGGACGTAACGATGTCTTTGTTTGAAACCTCTTTAGCCCTCCATTTTGTAACTACACTCCAACCAACCAAGCAAATGATGCAACTACTGCAAGTAATTTATCACTGAGACAGGGCTCCAAAAGTTCCATCAATGGCCCCCTCACTCCCCAAGATCAAACCCTAATCCATCTTCCTCCACAATTAGCCTTCTCGAAGTTCAATCCAAACCCACGCCAATTCTTTATCTATTATCTCATACTTTTACCACATAATTCATCAAAAATACTCTCTCTCTCTCTCTCTCTCTCTCCATAAATGTTCGTGAAGACAGTTTAATTGTGATTTTGAGTGGTAGGTAATGGCTCCGGAGGGATTTATTGTGCCTGTGGAGACTCAAATGTCTGTGAAGAAGAAAACGGCCGTTTCTAGGAGCTGGATGTTGCTGGACCACAGTGGGCAGGGTACGATTTTGGATTTGGATAAGTTTGAGATCATGCGCCGCGTTCCAATTCACGCCAGAGACCTTCGAATTCTCGACCCTCTGCTGTCTTATCCTTCCATCATTCTAGGCCGCGAAAGAGCTATCGTTCTCAATCTTGAGGTGAATTTAGATTCTGTTCTGGTTCCACCTTTTTCGTTTCTCAATCACGGTTCTTTTTAATTCAGTCTAATTTTGCGTTATTTTGGCTTTCAGCACATCAAAGCAATCGTCACAAGTGAAGAGGTAATGCTCTCTCTCTCTCTCTCTCTCGATCAAAGCAGTGTTGTTCTGATTTGTGCTTTTGGTGTTTGGAAGGTATTGCTTCGAGACCCACTAGATGATAACATAATCCCTATTGTCGAAGAACTACAAAGAAGATTGCCTCCGGAGAATGCCATCTGCCAAGGCCAAGGAGAGGATGAAGAGCATCACGGGGCGAAAGACGATGTTGAATCCGGTGAACAAAATGGTAAACCATTACCAACAAGAGATGGTGTTTGTTTCTGTTAATTTTGCTGGTGACCTCCAAATTTCTCTAGTTTCAAGGTTTAATAACGAAGAGTTACTGAAAATGAGTGAAAGCCTTGCTAGCGTATTCGAATAAAATTCTTCTATATTTTCATGCCTTGTTGATTGTTTCTGGTTTTGTGATATGCTTTGAATATATTGATTGATGGTTTGAGTACTCTAATGTAGAATTCCCATTTGAATTCCGGGCTCTAGAGGTAGCTCTAGAAGGCGTGTGTAGTTTTCTTGATGCACGTACAAGAGAACTGGAGACTGCTACATACCCAGCTTTAGATGAGCTGACCTCAAAGGTAAAATCTTCTTCTGCAAATTGTTGTTTTGTTCAATTGGTTGAAAAATCAGATGTTTTGCTACGAACGTGCATGTTTTCATTGCTTTCGTTGCCCATAAAAGTCGCCTTTTTACATATTGACACGTTATCTGGGACGAATGAATAAGTGTATATATTATGCCCAATGCTTAGACGGTTGAAAGCTTGAGTTAGTAGACAAAATATTTCTAGATTTCATTGACATCAGTACGGTTCTTAAGCAGAATGGTTGCTCAGTATTTGAAAATTGTCAATGATATTGACATAATCGAATATATACTATAAATATTGAGGTCATGTTGTCAGGTATTTGGGCATTCGATATTATCCATTGAAATGTACACCAGATCTTTAACCGAGGACATTAGATATCCTCTGTTAGGTACTTAGGTTGTAGTATAGTTTCACAGTTTTAGCTTCCAGCCTTCCAAAAGCTCCTTTTGTCCCAAATTGGAACATGTCTTTCGGGACCGAGCTTTTTAGTCTTCTGCATAATAAAAGTTTATACTGCTTGTTTCATTAGTATGGTCTTTAAATAATCTCTAGGCTTTTTGCATCGTTGTTAAATTTGTAATAATCTACAGGATAGCATTATGTGGATTTTTATTTGCCTTTTCCTTTTCCTTCTCATTTTTTTTTTATGTAAAATTACACTTATGCACAGATTAGCAGCCGTAATTTGGATCGGGTGCGTAAATTGAAGAGTGCAATGACAAGGCTGACTAATCGGGTTCAAAAAGTATGTTTCTGACTCCACTTCTTGCCATCTGCCATCCATCTATTTAGAAGTCTTGTCTAAAAAAGAATGATAATTCTAGGTAAGGGATGAACTTGAACAACTTCTGGATGACGATGATGACATGGCAGACCTTTACTTATCAAGGAAGTTGGCTAGTGCTTCTTCACCTGCTAGTGGCTCTGGCATTCCTATTTGGTTCCCTGCATCTCCTACTATAGGCTCGAAGATTTCCAGAACAAGTAGGGCAAGTTTGGCAACTATCCGTGGGGAAAATGATGTTGAGGAACTTGAAATGTTGCTTGAGGTTGTGATATGATTTGATGGAAAATTTTCTTTTCTTTGGACTAAACTAAATTCTAAGCTGAAGTGCTGAACTCTGAAATATTTGGCAGGCTTATTTTATACAAATTGAAGGCACATTGAATAAACTGACCACGGTATGCACTACCTTGCTGATCTAGTTCAAAAACTTCTGCTATTTTATTGTTTAGGATTATGCAAGCTTGGGAAGGATGGATTTTTGGAATATGTAATTTATGTCTTAAAATTTATTGAATATTGATGCATATATTGAAATTCTTTTCGTTCCAGTTGCGGGAATACATCGATGACACAGAGGATTACATCAATATTCAGGTAAGCAGTTGGACAACTTGATATTGAACTGACAAGGAATGGAGTGTGAATCATGTGACCGTACTGCTGAAAATGAAATTTGATGATTCAAGGATACCCCTCGCCTGCCAAGGGAAGGCTTACTCCCTTGAAATATGGGATTTTTTTTACTTGGTTGTCAATTTTTTTTACCAATGAAGTAGCTGTAAAGTATTTAGATGTAATGGTTAACTAGTTTCTTATGATCTTCCTTCCGTGCTGCAGCTGGACAATCACCGAAATCAGCTGATTCAGGTGCTGCGTCGAGTATCTAAATGAATTTCATTTCTTTGCTCATTGTCTTCATTGTATTGCTTGAATTTCTTTTTGCTTTTGAGGTTATGTCTTCCTGGCAATAATTTCCCTTTCTAAGGTACCTATTTGTTCATATTTTACCTTTTTTTCTTCTATGTTTATGCAGCTGGAGCTGTTCCTCAGTTCTGGGACTGTTTGTTTGTCTATTTATTCTTTGGTGGCTGCTATATTTGGCATGAACATCCCTTATACATGGAAGGAAGGCCATGGCCACGTGTTCAAATGGGTATATATGTAGATCACATACGAAACTTTGTTTAGCCATTTGGCTAGCTAGTTCTTCCCTGTAACTTAATCAATTTCATCCTCTCTAGGTGGTCATCCTCACGGGAATTGTCTGCGGATCCCTTTTCTTATCCATAATTACTTATGCTCGGCACAAAGGCCTTGTCGGATCTTGATATATATGTGAAGAGAGATGGATGATGAAGATCTGATTACAAGCAAAGCTGGTACATTTATCTCTCGCTCTCTCTCTCTCTAGATTTCAGGCTGGAGTTCGTATGAAGCATCATCGGTGGCTTTAGAAGATGGTGAACAAGTTGATTAGTCCAATTCAGATGTCAATATCTTTTGAACTAATAAAAGGCTTGCATGTACGTATGTATGTATTATACAATCATGTTATTTGGGTGATTTGTACCCCGTCTTGGTGTTCTTGTGATCAGGGAAAGATCGTAATGGAATTTTTGATGTAAAAAGGCAATGAAATCTTTGGCTTCTGATTCAGTTAACGTAAAGAGATTTGGTAGTCTTAGCCACTGCTGATATTCCTTCCACCTCCATTTTTTCTTTCCATCATTTGTTTCAAAGGTTGCTGCAATCGGCAATTGCAGCCATCTTATATCTGTTATGCATCTAATGTATATAGCATTATTTTTTGCAGAATTGGTGCATTGGAACAATCATGAAATATTGATAATCAGCATTTGCAGGAATATTTGTCAATCTTACCGAGTTTGGAAAGAGTTTGATACATGCAGGCTTATGCTGTGTTTTGATTAAGAATTTGGCGAGCAAAAAGAAAAAAGAAAAGAACATCAAATTACATTGAATGTTTGGTTGTTAGATAAAGTAAAAGATAAAATAATATGAATTTAAAAATTTAAAATATTTTATTTTTATTTTCTTTTCTCTTAATAATCTCAAGTTCTAAATATGACATTGCGAGAGCCTATTTTTTGTTTTTCAAATCCGTGACACCCATATCATAATAAAGCAAACGACAGAAAATGAGGTAAATTGACAGAAAATGAGAAGGCAAATAAAATGGACAACCTGAAGGCAGGCCTCACGGCTGCTTTGAGCCATATAACAGTCACACCACCAAAAAGCCTATAATTATTATAAATGGCTCCTGAATGGGAGAGGCATGCTTGAACCACAAACAAGGAATCATGGAGGACAGTTACACTACTTTGCTAAAACAAACTAAAACAGGTAAGATCAGATCTTTGGTGCCACCTTTCTTTCTCCTTGCCACTTGGCAATGCCCCTCCCTGTTGACTTTCCCAAATGCTGAGGTTTTCTTCAAACTCTGAAGCGTTCTTCCGTCGTGTGAACAGAACGCAATGACATTTTCACCTTACAGTTTTTGCCCTTACCCGTGGGCTTGGGACTGAGCTCCCTCGACACAATTTGCCGAGAATAGTCTATATTCTCCAACTAGATCTATTAATAATGATAAATAATTTTGTCAATGATTATTTTTTCAAAATTTATTTTCGATATTTATTTTCAATATTTTCGGAATTTAGAGTTTCTTGAAAGAATTTTTATTTGTGGATCAATTAAATTTTTTTTATTAAGTTATACTAAAAGAAGGAAACTTACTTGACGGAATTAAGAGTAATGAAGCATAACTGATAAGCATTTTCACATACAAAAAACAAAAAATCCAAATCCAAATCGCTTCATTTAATATTCTCTCACTATCAGAAGCATTCAACTCTTTTTATCATTCGCGTGCAGCTTAGGCTAATATGCGCCAGCACACGCAACAAAAGCCCAGGCCCCAAAAACAAGCCGTCGCATACACGGAAACAAGGTGCGCAGGTTCTTCCCCCAGTGTACTCACCGGCGCACTTTATCACAACGCCCCATTTTCTGATTTGAAAATAATATAAAAACAACTGTTTGGTTCATGGTATTTCGAACGAAAGCCTCTCTCGATTTCGTCTCCCAAACAGATCATCCACGACGCCTTTTGTCCAAATCCATCACCAACCCACGTCGGTTCTTCACAAATCACCGCTACCCATCTCGTAATCTCAGCCGATATCCTAATCTTCCCTTCACAGATTCGCAGGTCTCTCTCTCAGCTCTATACATATACATCGCATTATTGTTGCTTATATCTTCTTTGTGTAGTTTTCTCTGTGATTATTGTAGAATTTGTGTTGGGTTGAATGCAGATAAATACAGGGGAATGGACGTAAATTTCACGTGGTACGGAGTGTTGCTAACATGCACCCTATTGGTACGTGTGTAAAGCTTTGGACGAGGGTTGAGAGGTGAGAGAGTATCGGGGAAATGTCGAATCAGGTGGTGGAAGTCAGGAGAGAGACGATTGCGGCCTGCATGACATGCCCGCTCTGCAACAAGCTCTTCAGAGACGCCACGACCATATCTGAATGTCTTCATACGTGTGAGTCTCAACTCTCAACTCATCCGTTTCTTCATGAGCAGAATTTTCGTCATTCAAATTTGTTTCAATGTTAATTCTTCAAATTCTGAAAGTTGTGCGATGTTTTGTTCGCATTCAGCGTTCTTTATGATCTGGGTTATTTTTAGTTTTCGTTGTCTCATCTGGGTTGGGCTTGCTTCGACTTATATTGATCTGGGTATTTTACATTCATTTGTGCACATATGGGTCTTTAGTTAATCTTGGGCATTGTGTTTCTCTTCCAAAGATAAGAAAGTTAGCCGACTTTGGGAAAGGATAAGATATAATTCATGTGAGTTCAAGTGACTAACCGAATAGTATGAGCTTCCTGTTTCACTGATTTGTTGGATCATACAAGATTTGGATGTTGCCTAGAAGAAATATTGCTGCGCGATCAACAAAATCAAGTATTCCAAGATTGATGGGTTCTTCGTCTTCTTCTTCTTATATTAGAATATGGAAAACATTATTCTTCCAGAAAATTTGTACATAAAATTCCACCTGAATGAGTTGACCAAGACACTTCTGTTATTAAGAATATTTTGTTTTAAAGTGAAAAACTCTCATTTAACCACATTATTTTGTCCATAAATTTTGTATGAATTTTTTAGTTATATAGCGTTACCCTTTGAATATTAATGATCATAATTGATTTGAAAGGCATTCTTTATTCCTTTTTAGTAAAATTTTGAAACAGAGCTATAAGCCTATAAGTAAGTGTGGGTTGTGGGAGAACATTTTTGAACTTTAGTGGTTTGAGTATATTTTTGAACTTTATTCCAGTGTTTATTTTTTCGATTATAGTGGTGCCACATTTGCTTGTGTTGTCTTCACCTACCAACAGCTATTGGACATTGTTAGTCTGTGTTGATCTTTAGTTTGTGTTTAAAATATAATTATTTTTGTAAACTCTAAATTACATTCCAGTGCTCATGTGGTTGGAAATTACCCTTTCTTGTTTTCTGGTCTCTTTCTATTTTCAAGGTGAATAAAGACTGTTTGTTTTCCTATGTTCATGCAGATTTGCTAATCATGCATATACTTTTATTTGTATCTTTTTCACTGAGGACTCTCAACTCTATGGATGGTAGATCTTGAGTCTTGTCTTTTGAACTTTATCCAGTTTGCAGGAAATGCATATATAAGAAGCTTTTGGATGAGGAATTAGAATGCTGTCCAATCTGCAATATCGATTTAGGTTGTGTACCATTGGAGAAACTGAGGTCAGACATTTCTTCCAACTTGTTAGTCTGCCCCTTCACAACACCACCCCCCCCCCCCCCCCCCCTCCCTCCCCCTTTCTCCTCTCCTTCTCTCTCTCTCTCTCTCTCTCTTATTATTATAAGTACCATATTATGCAAAAGTGGACTTTATACTTCCAAGTTAATGTTCAACTGGATGGGGGGCACGTGAGATTCACGTGTTGCATGATTATAGCATTGCAATGGGGGATATCACATAGTTTGCATTGTCATCCACAATGAGATTCAAGTATATACAATGGTTTAGTAGTCTTTTAAATACTTTGGATCTTCCAAGCAATAATTTATTCACATGTGCAGCATAGGATTATGAAGTGGGCTCATAATGGTATGATTGTGGTTTCCAAACCGTGTGGTGGATAAAATCTTCATGACAATATGATTGGAATGGTCTTTTTAGGGAAACCTTGGGGTATCAGATCCATGCACTCGCAATAGCACATGCATGTTTAAAACTTTTGTGGTCTTAAGGATCTATGTGAAGTAGGGAGATGATAAATCTGTGTGTATATATATGGTAAGGAATAAGTTAATGTGATGTTGGGATCATAATTATAATAGATTTTTGAATGAATCTTTTGAT
Source organism: Euryodendron excelsum (assembly GCA_033060915.1). Classification (NCBI taxonomy): domain Eukaryota; kingdom Viridiplantae; phylum Streptophyta; class Magnoliopsida; order Ericales; family Pentaphylacaceae; genus Euryodendron; species Euryodendron excelsum. The sequence continues at coordinate 4,058,341 of CM065382.1, forward strand.
TGAAGCAAATTAGGAGATAGTGAGTTCAAATTTTAAGATATATATTTTTTTTTGATAGATCAGAATCTAAGATATATTAGCCAAACACATTGCTTTCCTAAGAAATTTTAGGACTGTTTTCAAGACAAAAGTGAAAAATGCTGATGGAATCATGTTGAGAAATCTAAAAAGGGGAACTGGAATGAAGCAATTTGAAACTTCCTTAGAAAAATTTCTAAAATTTTTCTGTCGGCGCATTATTAGCCATTTAAAGACAGACACACTTATTGTCCGTACATGCTTTAACAGACTCATAGACCAATATCCAGAAAGTGAAACAAAAGCAAGTGATTGATTAAGCATCCATGGCTGAAAGGTTGAACAACCCAACTTACAGGTAGTGAATTTGTAAGGTCAATTCCTTTTGGATGCAACCATTCATGGAGACTCAAAGTTTTTTAATTTTTTCTTATGACTAATTGGCCTATTTGATGGTTGAATTATCATAGTATAAATCGTGAAGATTTTCTTTTGCTTCTATCAGATTATTTCCATTAATAATCTAGCTTAGAGCAACTGGCTTGCCAGTGTGGTTGGGACCTTGTAAAGCCAAACTCATGATCTGAGGTTCAAACCTGGCAGCTCCTACTCTTCTGTTAATTAAAAAAAAAATCTTACCTATCAAAAAAATAAGTAAATAATCTAGGTTATACAGATTTCTAGTGGCACATAGAGGATTTTTTTTTATAGCAACCCCAACCCACAAAAGGGATCCAACCTTTATGGGCACATAGAGGAGTTTGTGAGGCTCCTTTCTTCTACTTTGAGCTTTTAAGAGATGACTTTTTGATGATTGCCCAAGATCATTATTGAAATCCTCTTGTACTACCTCCTGTGCATCTGTGTGCTACTGATAGCCTATTAGAAAGGTGAAACTTATAAATTTTTGGTGCTATTAGTTTGTTTTAAGCCATTTTCATGGTTTTGCAATGTTATAATAGTCAGTAGTTATAAGGTCTTGAGGCTCCCCTGAGTTCCCTCTCTTGCACTCCGAACTTTCTGAACACAACCTTTTTTTATTTACAATTTCTAGCACTGATCACGGTAAAACATTAAGAATACTGAATCCTATGTGCGTGCACGCAAGCATGGGCCTTCCTTCAGCCATCACTAAACTCTTGAATCCACCTCCCCTTGGAGTTTGTTCATTTGAAAATCTTAGTGTGGCATGTGCTAAAATTCTTTCCTTAAGAGTATCGTCAGTTTGTTTAAACACCACATTGGGACCTTTTGCTCCTTTTGCATGAATACACATGCATTAATGCACTTATACCATGCATCTGGAAATATGTGGAAGTCTTTTCTGAAGCATGTCCATTGATTGTTGGTTATCAGGCCAGACCACAACTTGCAAGATGTAAGAGCCAAGATCTTCCCTTTCAAAAGAAGAAAGGTGAAGGCACCTGAAGTTGCACCTTCTGCTACATTACCAGTGAGAAGGAAGGAGAGATCACTCTCATCATTGGTGGTCAGTACTCCCAGAGTATCAACACAGACTGCTATGACGGGAAGAAGGTCAAAAGCTGTTGCAAGAAAGACATCTGCTTTACGAGGTTCCAGTTTTCCCATTGAGAGATCCCTTAAGAAAGAGGAAGATTCTGTGGAAGATTGTCCAGAGAGCTCTAGCTCACCCGAGACTTTAAATAAATTCACTCAGAATATGAGGCAGGTAAAGGAGACAACCGTGTTGTTTTGGATGCCTGCAGTGAGCACTCTTTGTTCAGGCTACCAGTACTTTTTGTTGGCAGCTGGCCTTAAAATAGTGGAGCATATGATTACATTTACAACTACTTTTGATGATTAATTATATAATTTGTGCAGAATTCTTCTAATGCTGAGACATCCAGCCACCGTGAGCCTGAAAAAGAAACAGAAAATTGTGCTGAAACATGGGAAGGGAAACTTGATCTCTGGAAACCTTTAAATTGTTTGGTGGAAGTTGCAAACAGGAGCAAGTCTTCAAAGTATACTTCACAAGGGTCTGCTGCTAAATCAGAGCCTCTGCATGCCCCTGACCCTGAAGGACATATTCGCAAAAGAAAAGTTAAGGACCACGGAACCAAATCTAGAGTCCAAGATAAAAAGGACAGTTCTGATCTCGTCTCCCCAGATTCAGCCAAACCTAAAAAGTTGCGAAGGTTTCGTCATAAAAAGGCAGCTGCTTCTGGGGAATTAGGCATTTCACCCCAGGCTGTGCTAGATGCTGCCAGTGCTAAAGGAGACAGAAGAATTGGCCCAATTTGGTTCTCGCTAGTGGCTTCTGAAGACCAGTAAGAATCTACTTCAGCACTAGATTATGAAAATTGGCTCTTTTAGGGAGACTAATTTTTTTACTTACATTTTCTTTTTGCTGTCTTCAATTTGGGATTTCTATAATGATTCAGGAAAGGCCATGCACCCTTGCCTCAAATATCTGCAAGTTACTTGAGAATAAAGTGAGTTCCTTCAGCTCATTCTTTTTCTTTTTGCATTGTTTTGTAGCTACTGTTGATTGATTTTGCTTAACAAGTTTATTTTTTTCTCTCTCTGTTTTTCATTGAAAAAATAATATGACACATGAGTTATAGTGAATTCGTACTTGAATTCAATATGTATGTACTACCTTTGTCTAAATAAGATTCTCTATGTAGCCTTAGACTTGAGGGGAACGAATGGCACACTATTTTGTCCATGCATCAGTTCAATAAGCTGCAACGCTAACATAACATATGTTGCCTCATCATTTGAAGGGGCATCAGGAACAGTGAGAAGATTCTCAAAGAGATATAGTTACTAGTGGTTATGGTTCATCCATGGTATTATTGATACTCTTGAGTAAATGTCACAAAAGAAGTGGTGTGCTTTCCTTGATATCTTTTGGCTTTGTTATTGCTGCCTCCTTGTGCTTGTTTGACAAATTAGGGACCAAATCTTCATAATCACTGTGGTATAGGTCTTTTGAACATGCTAAGCATCCTTGGACAAATTTGGGGTTTTGTTTCTTTCTCTTCTTAACTTTTACCTCCGCATATAATATATTTCATGTATTCTGTATGACTAGGCAACTTCTTTTTATTAGTCTATTCAGATGTTTATTACTTTAATGTTTCTTAACTTTCATGTATTCAGCATGTTTTTGGTCTTCTTTTTTTGCTTTTATTTTTTATTGTAATGTTAGTTTTCCAAGAATTTGTTGCAATTTTTTAAAAATATTTGACATGGTATAGTCAGAGCTTTGGAGGTGCTAACTTTAAGTTGCACCTTGAAGATAAGTGACTCCCTTTTGACATGCAATTGAGAAACTGAATGGTCTTAATGAATATCTGATTAAAACAAAGTTCATATTCCATTCGCACTTCTACTAGTTTAAAGCCTGAATTGGGGTCTGAGGTCCAACTGGAACTGATTATATATATTCATTCTTAGCCTTATCTTAGTTGGCTTTGTTCTTTTCTATTGCTTGGGTGATTTGGAATAATAGGAATCACAAGACATCTGATGGAAACTACAAAGATTCAGTGGAGGTCGCACTCGCAGGCAACAGGTTTCTTCAACAATATTTGGCAACACAGGTAAAAGATATTTGCAGTCAGAAACCTAGCATACAGCATTGGACACCCCCGCCAAATGGCACATACAAAGTGAACTTTGATGGGTCCTTCATTACAAAAGAAAATATTGCTGGAGTTGGAATCATTGTTCGCGATGAGAGGGGAAGACCAATTGCATCTATGGTTGAAAGGCTTGGGGCAGTTTCAGACGCTGATAATGTGTTGGCTTGTGCTGCTAGGGTGGGTCTTAAGTTTGCAAGGGACTTAGGACTGCAGGAAGTTATTATGGAAGGAGACTCTCAGTCGGTTATAAATGCTTTGAATTTAAGGTCCCCAGATCTATGCCAATTGATTGAAGATATGCTCAGATTTAGTCTGTATTTCAGATCATGCGAGTGGAAGCATGTTCTGAGGGGAGGGAACAAGGCAGCACATGCTTTAGCAGTACATGCTCTTACAATAGATGAGTTCTTGGTATGGATGGAAGAGGTACCTGATTTTGTGTTGCCCATCATTCAACAAGACTGTAGTCTTTCTGTATGAATACAATTTTATCGCCTATGTTGGGACCTTGGGTGAGTGCTTGTCCTATGCAAGGGTTCTTTTTTTGGTGTCACTCGCTTTCCCCTGTACAGATGCCTTTATTAGTGAGCTATGATGGCATTTGCAAAAGAGCAGCAGATAATACCAGAGCCTATTGTTTTCTCTACTTTATTTCATACACATTGTGCTCACATGAATTGGGACATTTGGGAAGTAATTTTTACTAAAATTGTGTGAGCTTTAGTCTTCTCCTTGTTGTACAAAGTAATACCTAACCTTTTCTACTACTGGATCTTCTATGCAGGACTAGTTATTCTGGGTATGCTTGTCTTACGTGCATTTTGTTGAGTATTCTGGTTGGCATCATAAGTGGGGAACTATGGATAATGGAGTTATGAAGAGGATTGTACTTGTGCTGTTGAATGTATATAATTAGTTTGCTGATGTTGTTACACTGTGTCATTGTATTTCATTTGACATAATATGAAATCATCTGGGGTAATAAGTTTTATAGTCCAGCCTATCTGTGTAATGCTAGATGATGTTTCCTTTAACTTGCAGCACAAAGGAGAATGGAAATAAGAACTCTGTAGTTGTGCTGTCAAGTGCATAGTTACCAGGTTAGGAGGGGAAACTCGCTTCCAAAATGGAGACAAAACTCCCTCGAAATTTTAAGGGAAACCTCTAGGAAAGATTTCCGAGACATTTGAGAAACTCTACATAATTTAAAGAAACTTGTTAGAATCCTAAATAAATGTTGTGGAAACTCACTAGAAACGCACTTTTCAAAATTTCTAGTATTTTTAATTCTCCCAAATCTTAATTTTTAACAATAATGTGCAATTGTTTTGATAGATTGCTATAGATATTGTGTGGCATCAATATTTTAATTGATCATGAAAATATTCTAATACATTATATTGCTATTTTTTAAGGTTCTTAATATTTTTCTTGTAAAAATCCTATTTAATTTTATATTATGCCTAGCATTTCTTGTTTCCCATAATATTTTTAGGCCACATTTCACGTTTCCATTTCCATATTGTTTCCCATTTTGGCAACTATACTTGAATGACCCTTAGTTTCCTTACACCAGTACATTGTTTTCGTATTTGATTTTGCATAGTGCATGATGAATGAGGTGTATTATGCCTTTGGTACTGCCTATCTTGTGAAAATTCACATTCTTTAAATTTAAGAAGTTTTTTGTGCTGCTAACTACAGTTTCCCATATCTTTTCCCACCTCTGTTTCCCATTTTGGCAACTATACTTGAATGGTACCCATAGTTTCTAACATTAGTACATTGTTTTCATATGTGATTTTGCATAGTGCAGTATGAATGAGGTGTATTAAGTCTTCAGTCCTGTGACAACTCACATTCTTGAACTTTAAGAAGTCCACTTTTCATGTGCTGCAAACTAGAGGAATTGTCAATTGCTGCACAAAATCTCCAAAATCCTTTCAATTTTTTTTTTTTTTAAAGTTTTCCCTGATGTCAATTACAGACTAAAAGTATATAGGATTTGTAGCTGCCAATTGCAATTAACAGGTAGGTAGAGAAATCTTAAAATGTATCAACACCAATCCGCTGTGAGAATTTTTAGTTCAAGAAGTAAGGATATAGACCACAAGTCACAGTTTTGTCATCCTTAAGATTAATGAACTGAATTTCTGCTGGTAACACTGCATTAAATTTGATTTGTTGATGCATTATTCTTGTCTACGTACTTGTTTATTTTGTGTGTCATCGTCTTACGAGGAAGTTTTAAGAGACAAGCATAAGTGTCTTCTGGTTACAACTGCAGATTAAATCCCAATAAGTTCTTGTTTAGTTGCCATCTCAAACTTGAAACATGGATATGAGTTTCTTGCTCACTCTCAAGGTTGTAGGATTCGCATTGTTACCAGTCAATGCATGATGTGACTCTGTCAGGGACTAGCACATCATTTGTTGTGATGGACGAAAGAAGTCAGTGACTAAATTCCTGATGATTTTGACCTCACTTTGCGGTCCCTATGTTTCATGAAATCACGTCTTTGCTCTGAACCCACTGTTTTCTCCTGGGAACCCACTGTTTTCCCTCAAAATACGTCCTTTCCATTTAAATTATGGTCTCTTATCTGTTTGGTAGAAGCCATCGAAAGCTAAAGTATTTCTGTCAAAGTCTCTCTTGAAAGAGTTACCTCCTTAAAAAATCTGAGAGTTGCTTGTTGTTTTTTTGCCTCGAATCATACATTCTGGATCATTTTAAATTGAATAGTGACTGATATAAAGAGAAAGAACTGTTTCAGCTTTTTCACTGGAATTTAGGCATTTTGTCAGGCATTCTGAACTTTGCATGTATGTATACTGATATAAGCAAGAAGCTAGGAAGTAGGAAGCAATTTCTTGAGAGGGTAAAAATCAGCTGGCTTGATTTCACAATTTCTCAAACCTGAATTATCAGTTTTATGTTTGCTTGTACTATTTGCTCCTTTTGCTTTATATCAGCTGGTTGGAATCAAACGGTTTACAGCAGCACTAAATATGTCAAATGAAACTAGTAGTTGTGGTACACTGTTATTGTATTGACATCTAAGAATGTCCAACTAGTTGGGCTGAAACGAAATGTTACTGCTAGTACTTGCAAACATTGTCTATTTAACATGTGATGTTTTTGTTACTGAGTTGAAAGGGGGGTAGTGGGGGGTGGTGTATGTTTTTTTTTTTTTTGTTTTGGGGGGGGGGGGGGGAATTAGACTCTGATTGGCCGGAGATGTTCATGCATTTCATTTTGTCACAGGGATGGGGATGTACCTGTGTCTTTTATCCAAAAGTACCTGATGAGGAAACTAGATCTTACAAGCGAGGATGAGGTAAGTGAATCATCTTTCCTTTTTTTTAGAATAGTATAGTTCTGTTTATTGATCTAGCAATATTTTCTATAAAAGAAAATTAATCAGAGCCAGAGATTGTAGAGTTCTGTTTAATTGTTGAGATGCGTAAAAATCTTTCTTGACCTTATAAACCTTCATTTGGTTTGGCTATTGTGAAAAGAGAGCAGATTATATTTTAACTTGAATAGTTAGTTAATTTGTGTTTATGTATGTGTAAACAACATCAAAGTTAGAGACCAAATAGAATTTACAGTTAGAAAACAGAACTTTTAATGCTTCTATTTGAGATATTAAATTATGATTATAATAATTGTCTGACACTTACAATCTTGATATTTTGATTCAGACTTGTTAAATCTTGCTAGCAGACATTGCTAGTTGTCTGGAAGCAATTCTAGCACTCGGACATTAGGGTGTTGTTTCTTTTTCTCCCAAAGTAGCAAACTTCACTTATGCTTGTTTATTCCTTTGTCCTAGAAGATTTTTGAGTAAATAAGTTATGGAACGTAGGCATATGGTTACCATGATGAATTTGTCACAGTTTTTTCCGCAGCAACCCTACTCGCTATAAATGCACAGTTATGGTACTCTCTTATTTTCCTTGTACTTCAAGCATCATAGATCACAAATACTACTGAAGCCTCCAACTGCCGAATAAAGATACCATGATGTGGCAAATTTCTTCCATGTCTAAGATATTGCCCTCCTATCCATGCCCCATTAAAACTACCTTTTGGCAACTGGTGTTGAAACTGATAGTTCTCTTTAGTATAATGTTGTGCTATCTGATTAATAACTTGTTATTTGTTACTTACTCAAGGCTCCTATGGGGGGAGAGTACTAATAGGAAAAGATACTAATGATATGCTTGTCTAGTGCTTTGGAAAACAATTTGTCCTCCAACTTGTTCTACTCATAGCTCTTTGGTGCTGAAATGATGACAATCGACTTAAAATTTAGGACACAAAGCCTTTTTATTGGATCTTTGGTAAAACTCTTGAAAGCCATTTTTTCAATAAGGTCCCTATGGATGGCACCTCTCTCTACTTTATATCTTTAATCTTTACTAGCTGTCAGTGTTTTGAACTTTGATATCTTATCACTGTTTCTGTAAGGCTGGTAACAGGTATTTTACAAGACTCATCATAATACTCTATTTCATACAAATAGTCTATTTTGGAAGAGTTACTAGTATGAAGATTAGGAGCAGAGGGAGACAATTCAAGAGGAGTTGCCATAAACAAAAGGAGTCTTTTGTTTTCCTAGTCAACCATTAATGCCAAAACTTTCTCCATTGAATGATATGCAAAGAATCTTTGACCAATTTGATCTACAGAGCTAAGTTCTCCGTTTGGTAAATGTTTTCTGTTTCTATTTTCTGTTTTTTTTAAATAAAAAAACATAAAAAAAAACACTAAAATAGGTGTGTTCTCTATTTTCAAAATATTGGTCTGATACTGTTAGCAGAACGGTAACTTATAAATGTCATCACCAGATCATAAAAAACAAAAAACAAAAATTCACACCTATGGCACACAACAAAAAACAAAAACTGATAGCACTTCCAAACGGACCTGGCTCTGTTGGGAGAACCATCCGGAAAATTTGACTTTTATGTCCAATATTCTGGAAAACCATCCTCTCCTACCACACCTCCTACGCCACTTTCACCATCTCCTCTTTCACCAGCACCTCCTTCAGTACCCTGTTACATGTTCCAACCTGATGATTTTCCTCCTCTGGACTATGAAAATCTTCAAGAAAACATCCTGAAAAGCTTGAAGGATGTCCTGATGATATGCATTTTGTAGGATCTCTGAGTAATAAAGTCTCTGCCCTCATCTTTCTGGAAGCTTTTATCAAAATGTGGACAGGTTCTAGGATAACCTAGTACCATGTATTAATACTTTACATGTAATTCTGAACACCTACAAAATGGGTTCCGAGTCAATGTACAGTCACAATATGTTGATGGATCGTCTTTCTTTCTTATCATGCACAGGTGTCAGTATCCCACTGTTTGCATCTCCTTATGCTCTGCATAAATGCTGAAAGGAAAAAGAATGTGCCTTGAGGTGTTTCGAGCCTGTTTGGCATTTTTTCAGAAATTATTCTTTGGAACGTGTGAAAATTTTGAGAGCAATGTGTGTTTGGTCATTTTCTGCCAGACATGGCCTAAACTTGTGACGCGTTAGTTCTCAAGGAGCACTTTAAAAGCTTTATCTCTGATAAGCAAACATCATTTGTGCTTGCATTTTGTATTTGTTGGGAAGAGGTTGGAGCTTAGGATTCCACGTTTACCTGATTTTATGGTTGATTTTATTGCAGGTTGAGATCAAATGTATGGGTCAATCAGTAGTCCCCACGTTGCAGCTGAATAACTTAGTCGATTTGTGGCTACAAACTGCTTCAACATCACAAAGGGTGCCAGCATCAATTGGGTCCTCGGCAAAGGATTTTGTGATGGTGTTGGCTTATGCTCGCAAGGTTTCAGTTTCCTAAGACATAGTTTCCTCCATTCTTTCATGCTACAGATTCCTTAATAACCTATGTCGTTTGGATTCCATTGGAGGAGGCTGGCAGTCACCCTTCCTGATCCACGATGGACCTCATGAGCATGCATATGCATTGTGCAGTCTTTTCTTATGAACTTTTCCAATCACCACGTCGCAAATCAGTGTGCACTATGGCAGGATACATATATGAACTACAAGCGTATTACCCTATAATGAATGACCTGACAGCAGTGCTGTAAATGCCTCCTTTGTGGTGTGCCGAAATTGGTAACTGATTTTCTGTTGCAACCATTGTCAAGATACCAAGCTCTTGTATCTATAGGTGTGTTTCTTAGTTCATTGTAAGTGAATTTCGAAAATCTCCCACTTTTTTCGTTTGTTCCCTGGGACTTGTTTGTAACAATGTATTTTAGGAATTTACTTTGTGCTTGATTTTCTTCAGTTGCTTAGGCATTTTTGTCCCGCTTGATGTTTCCCATTGATGTTCCAATCTAAATGGATCGATACAATATATAAGTCTAGCTTGAATCAACGACTCTCCACTTAGTTACAAAGGTAATGTACAGACAGATGCAGCCTCTCGCCGTTGAAGCTCAATCTAACAATGATACGTAACTTTTTTTAATCTTGTATAAAGTAAATGGCTTTGTTCTCTTTCGGTTGAGCAGGGAAACGTTATTCTATATTAAACGAGATCCTTTCACAAGATGAACGAGTGTTCCTAGTTGAAAGTTGGAACTGTCTCGAGTAATTACGAGGTGCCTGTGGACCCGAGACTTCACATGCTTAGAACTCTCTCTCTCTCTCTCTCTCTCTCTCTCTCTCTCTCTCTCTATATATATATATATATATACTGATATATATACTGAACAACTAATTTCTCTTCTTCTATACTCACACCAGTCTCAAGTACACCGCTAAATGGACGTCTAAACAAATAAAATGTATTAGCTATGATATATATACTAGTACTGTTACTATTTACATGTGGGGATGGCAATAGACCGAAACTTGATGGGAATTGAAATCTCTACCTCCACTTGAAAAATTCACCTTCATTCCTGCTTAAATAAAAGCCTCCACGGGTAAGAAGTTGTCTACACCCCTGCTTTCGTTTCCACCTCTACTCCCGCCCTATCTCGACCCCAAACTCAAGTCTAAGCCCAAGTCCAAGTTTAAACTTTTTTTTATCATTTAATTTGTTTAGAAACAATTGATGCTCAAAGCTCAAGCGTTGATTCATGATTAAGAACTACTGAGCTTACTGCCTTGCCTAATTTATGATTTTCTATTACATATATTGCTGTAATAAATATTGATGGCAAAAAATTTAAATACTTGATATATCATTAGAGTTAAATTGTAAATTATATTTTGCAACTCAACGTTCAAAGAGGCAAAAATTTTAAAAAGTGAAACAAATATAAAATAGCCCATATAAAAAATAAATAAATTAAAGCAAGTAAACAGGACAAGGCCAACGCAGGGCAAGGAGGGCTGGGAGAAAATCTTAGTTCATTCACACTTCTATATAAAATAGCCCATATAAAAAATAAATAAATTAAAGCAAGTAAACAGGACAAGGTCAACGCAGGTCAAGGAGGGCTGGGAGAAAATCTTAGTTCATTCACACTTCTATACCCGTATAGATTTTTCATTTTACCCTCAATTTCTGCCTCTATTCCCATTTTAAATTCTTCATACACTCTCCAAACGGAATAGTTCAGTCGGATCTCCTCATCCATTGCCATCGCTATTTGCATGTAAGTTATTGCCCCATTTCTGCCAAATTTTATAAAGGCCTTTTTGGTGCCTTGCATAATGGTCTCATTTGCAGTTGCAAGCAAGGGTCCACAAGCCAGTTCGATCCGCACTTGAAATCATCGTCATTTTATAAAGGCCTTTATCAGCTCCCGTATTCATCTTAGATCCCTAAACTATGCCTCTAGGTTGCAATACCAAGCATCTCTGCAGTGGCCTCTTTGAGTATCTACTTTATTCTTTCTTGGTATAATGGAGATGATATTAACATGAAATCAGAACCTAACAAAAGAATAAAGTGAGAACCAAGAGTACAATATGGGCTAAAGTTTCCAATAAAAGACGTCTGGGCTGTGTTACCAAGGCATTGATTTCTAATCCAATATGACAAATGCAGAATCAGAATAGTTCCAAGTTTTCTTTTCTAACCTAGACATTCAACCACCCACCAGGATCTCTGAGTCAGTATGATCGTTGAACAGAGCTAGCTATATGGGGCACGAGAGGGACCTCCACCAACCGAAAGCAGACCTCTTTCGGCTGCTTCTTCCTCGTCAAGAAACAGATCATCGGAGACCCTAAACGCCGCGTGCAAACCCACCATCGTCGTTCCAATCAACACCGAAACCAACACATTCAACCACACGTGAGTCAATACCAACGCCATGATCGTAATCGCACCCAGCGCAAATAGCACCGCGCGATCGTCCACTGCGATTCAAGAGCGCAAGAGGCACGTCGCGAGAGAAGTAGAAGAAGATGAGCCAGGCGACGAAGATAATCAGGAACACGATCATTGAGATCAAGTGCCACAAGAGGCTAGGCGGGTGAACCGGCCGCCCTAGGCCCTTCATTTTTTAAGAACTCAAATTTTTAAAAAATTTATATTTTGTAATAAAGATTTTATATATTCTCAATAATTTTTTTTAACAAAAGTCTCAATAATTTTTTTAATAATTTAAAATAAATACAAAAAACCTTATTTAAAATTATGAGCCGGTCCTAAGCAACGTGAACATGTCGTAGTTCACTCGGAAGCAGTTGAGGTTTCGCATCGTGGGAATCGTGGCTTCGCCGAGGGTGTAGGGACGGGCGAAGGAGGACGACGAACGGGCCGAGAAGTTCCCGCCATGGGCAACGCTTGGCAAAGAATGATTGGGTGTTGGCTCTGGCCCTTGAGGAGAAGATTCCAGCACCGGAGTTTAAGGTTGATGAGAGAGAATGGTAACCAGGCGGCGAAGACATCGACATTGAAATTTATGGAACCTTACGCTAATTCTGGAACCTGGATCCAGACGTGCGTTAGTGCGTTGATGCCGATGCCGAACTTGAGAACAGAGAAGCGGTTATCATCTGATGGGGAAACGAGAGGGAATCTTATGGGGCAAGTAACCTTTTTTAATGTTTGATTATTGTAAAGAAAAAGAAAAAAATTGAATAAAAATAACATTCTGAAAGGAAAGAGTAAACTGAAAAACAGAACTACGTATTTTTAGAAGAAATATCCTTTTCCCTCTCAGACAGGACACTGGAGCTAAACGAAGGAATTCCTCTCAATCCAAACAAACGAAGGAATTCCTCGCTCTCAATCCAAACATACCCTAACAGCCCGTCTGGAACTTAGAGAAGGGAAGGGAAAGCAAGAAAAAGAGAAAATAAAGAAAAATAAAATGAAAAAATAAAAAAACATTTAAATTATACATTTTTTTTCCTCCATTGTTTTTCAAAACAAAACAAAAAAATAATTACTAACAGTAATTTTTCCTTTCCCTTCGCTTCATAAAAAGGTCAGCAAGGACAAACCAAAAACATAAGAGAAGCAAAAACAGCAACAAAAAAAAAAAACCGAAAGGGAGAAAGCACTAATCTGAGGATACGCAGCATGATATTCAACAACTGGTATGCAGCAGGTATCAAATCAATAACAGGACATTGTCACAACTACACCCGCACAATTTTAATATCGTTACTCACAGGAAACCCGAACTCAGCTTCAACAGCTTCCCTGCAGATTAAACACATTACAAAGAATCAAAAGTAAAAGCAATCATAACAGTTAATCAGTAAACAAGCAATAAAGAAAACAAGAACACACCCAAAAAATAAAAACCATTTGGAACAAGAAACCTTCCAAAAGTTCCCCCAGTTTTTTAATACCTTCCTGTATAGAAAAGTGCATCTTATTTTGCATTTTCCACCCCATCTCAAAATGCCTTCAGGACTATATTGAATCACGATTCTTAGCACTAAAAATGTTTATCATAAATATTTCTTTTGCTCCGAATCCCCCATAGACATATCCTACATTTTATAGTGGGCATAAATAATAATCTTCACAGAAGGTAACATCTACTAATCCACCAACCATAAATCACCACTTGTAGTATCCCTTCAACCATCATGATACGTACCAGACCAAAACCAATGTCCACCAACTGAAGATCAAATTCTGCTACTTACATCCCTAATGCTGTGTTTGGAATCCGGATTTATCAAAGGAAAAGTGAAGGAAAAAGAAAATGAGAGGGAAAAGCGAACAAAATTCCTCCTTTCATTTTGTTATCTTTTCCCTCGCTTTTCCTTTTCTTTTTCTTTTCCATCACCAAATCCTTGATTCAGACACAGCCTATATAAGTTCAATGTTCAGTAAGGTTTCTGAAAGGAGTTACCTGAAAGCAATTTGAAGCTCCTTGTTTTCAGGATCCAGCTTCAAAGCATCAGAAAAGGCTTCTGCTGCTCTAGGAAAATCCTGAATCCACACAATAAACAATGCATGATTAGAGTAATTTTTACATTTTAATGAAAAGAACAAAACTAAGATTTCAAAGAAATTTGCTTACTTTGAGTAGTCTACATGCTACACCTTCCCTGTAGTGTGCCTTTGGCCAATCAGGCTTCAGCATAACACAAGCCTCAGCATCAGATAAAGCTCGACTTCCTTCATTCAAGCGAACCCAGCATAAGCTCCTGTTTGATAATACAGTTGCATCCAATGGATCTGCATTGATCGCCTACATCCTCATCCCAAAATCTAAAATTAAGATGTGGCAACCAAAAAAATAAAGTACCTGTATAAAACTGACCACCTGGGAGGTGAGAAGATTAATGCAAACGAGTATATCACTAGAGCATTCCAAAGTAAAGAACCAAATCTTGCACATGTGATGGCCTTTCCAAACTTAACACACAACTATGCACATAAAATTTTCATGATAGAATAGCTGATTATCAATATATATAAGAAAGAAAGTCAACATAACATAGAAAAGGCTCAAAAGCAGCTCAACTTCGTAGTGTTTTCTCTTCTCTTCTTCATTTCTGTTTTTGTTTTTTTTTTTGAGCAAAATTAGATATACAATGCAAGATAGAAACAATGAAGCCACCGCTGAATACATAACGATCACTTACCTGTGTGTACCAAAAGATTGCATCAATATAATCCTTTCTCTTGAATGCTTCTTCCCCCCTAGATTTTGACAACAGAAAACTCTCTTTCTTCTTCTGTTCCCTCTGTGAGAATGTTTTAAACGACGAAGATTTGTTAGGACAGAATGCTGCTGATACTTTATTGATTTCCAATGATTGAACAGTTTTCCAACTTAAAATACATGCCATAACAACCACACCAAACCGTGAAAGTAATTGCAAAAAGAAGATCATAGCTAGGCATAAAAACTGGTACTACTTAACAGAGAGGTAATATAGATCAAGTAGAAATTTGTCCCTCAATGATTGGTTATGAATTAGTATCGTGAATGGGTCAAATCCATTCACCAGTTAAAAGAAGAACAGAATGCAGCCATGGTTCATACGTTATAAAATAACTCATGCCTCAACATAACAGCAATATTTTTTCCTCTTTTTTTTTTTTTTGGATAGAACATAACAGCAATACCCTACCCCCCACCCCCAAAAAGAAGAAAAATCTAAATAAACAAACTTTTTTCTTATCTCTCCCCTGAGAAGGGGGGGGGGGGGGGGGGGGGGGAAGGAAAAAGAAGAAGGAACACACGTGATCGTTGGAATTATTACATAAATGCTTCCATTTTCACCTTTTTAATTTTTCCACTAAACCTTCCCTACTAAAGAAGAGTGAATTCCATTTAAATTTAACATAACCTAATGTCCCCATGGACTCAAAATTAATTGATGCCGAGCGAGTAAAGATCATAGTGAAACTAAAGATACTGGACAAAGATGAAGGAAAACTAAGCTGAACACATGTATATAGAGAGAGACTGACTGTCGCAGATTTCAATATCTCTGACCAGTTCTGTTTTGGCCCTCCGACATATCAATTTTTCCGAGAACAAAGAGATAAAACAAATAAGGTGATAAAAGATAAGTAATCCTCTATATTGCAACCAAATTCTTCAAACTTGAGCAATAACAGCCAGTGCAAGTAGCAAAACACATGGAAGCATATGAAGAAACTAGATACAGGTTGAAACAATGAAATAAAAATCCCTATAAAAGCAACAAAATACAGGAAGAAAAACAATCAAGAAAGCAATAAAATAGATTAACAATAACTTAAGGGAAAATCAAGCCAAGGATAATTTACTACGAGTTGAACTAAATAATTGCAGAAAACTTTTCAGCCTCGTAAAACAAAATTTGAGGGACATGAACTCAACGGTAGAAGAGAAAATCATTGATGTCAATGATCATTACCTGTCCTCTGCCTGCTTCCGAGTGGACATGCTTTATTATTCCACCAAAGCTCCAATCTGGAATAGTTGGAATTCGAGAAGTGACTGGTAAAAGAATCATCACTCCCTCATGATTACCATGCAGGGCTGCAACTTCTAATGGTGTCAAACCATTCTGCAATTAACATTATCAATTAAAATTCAGAAATCCATATAACAAGTTACAAAAATGATTACCAATCTCTCAGCTAGACTCCCATCTATTTATCATTCCCCAAAAATAAAACTAGCAGAGAAAAGATAAATCGCATTGCCAGACAAGCTGAAGCACTCAACCCATACATGAGGCCTAAAACTATGGAAAACATAAATCAGTACATGTCATCAATAAACATAACATGCCACAAAACTAATAGGCAACTAAAAATCATTAAGCATTGTAATTTTGGAAAGAATATTTCCAAAGGAATCATGCCATTTAGCTCTCATCTCACTTGGATCGCCAAAACATCAGACAGTTTGATGTAACAAGCAGTATGGGAGCTTTTCAGGCAAGAACAAACTATATCTTCTGAAGCCAAGGTGCTGTTTCAAGTAGTAATTAAACAAGAAAAATTACCATTAAATGAAGTTGTATGCGTGAGGAGGCAAGGGGGCCAGTGAGCAGCCAGAAAGATGCGGTAATTCCAATTGACTTTGTTTCGAGTTCATTTGGTGTTTCTATAATTCAGTGATAGAGAAACTGCATAGTTGGAGGGTTGTAGGTTGGGAAGAGAAAGGGAGGTTTAGCAGGTAACTCCTACGTGCTAGATGTCATGCATACAGGAAGAAAGAAACCACTGGTCCTTTGAAGGGATTGAGAATTCAGTACATCGTGTAAAGAATACATTTTGTACCTCTTATATAGTTACATAATGAGGAAGGGTAAAAACTTTGCTGGACCATCTTCTGAACTTTGTAAACGCTGTAGAGGTTTGAGTTTGTGTATGAGCAAATATATCTTCTTTTGGTATATTTCCAGGCTGCACCCCCTCTGGTGCCTTGATTAACAGCCTGTTTGGAACTTGGGAAAAGGAAGGGAAGGGATGGGAAGCGAAAATCACTATTTGCTATCCTTTCCCCATTTGATTCTACCTAACAGAGAAGGGAAGGGAAAACAGAGGGAAAATTTTAAATCAATATCTCTCTCACTTCTTTCCCTCCACCTTCTTTTCATTTTCTTAGCAAAACCAAACAGGAAAGGGAAACTATGTTTCCTTCATTTTCTCTTTCCTTTCCCTCCCCTCCCCTCCCCTCCACTCCACCAAGTTCCAAACAGGCTGTAAAAATACTACTAAAAAAATAACAAAGGGACAAAAGTCAAAAACTGACAAAGTTAGTGACATTAGGATTTGCTCCAGCTTTCAACAAGCATTTAATACTTTCTGTTTCCCCTTCAGCAGCTGCAATTCCTAATGCTGTCTCTCCATGCGAACCAAGGTTTGGATCAGCTCCTGCCTGAACATTAGACAACATGAGACCAAAAAGAAGAAGAAGAATAGAGTAATAGATAAAGGAGCCCACGTAACTGCACGCACTGATGTAAAAACAGAAATTCCCACATTATTGTGAATTACACGGGGAAAATCAACCGATTAAGTAATTTTTCTGAGGAATGTTGCATGTGAATGCATATGTACGAATCCAACAATGAAGCATGGACCTAAATACATGCAAGAGCAAAAAGGCTAAGGGGACTACTCCTTTAACTCAAAAAGAACTAAGAATATCTAATTGGGATGGTCCAGTACAATGTCTGCCGCACCAGGTGGGTGTCCGGCGACAGTATCAATTAAATAGCCATGTAGTTCTTTCCAACTTAAATACACCATATTCTTCTACTTTACCGACAATATCCAAAACTACAACTGCTACTATTGATGTACCATACACTATTAATTCTCAGCTACTTCATGCACTTCTAAAAACTCTCAAGGAAATATCATCCCACTATACAAGAAGAAACATACCACGGCACAAACACTTTAATGAAGCGGAAAAGGACGACAAAAATCTTTTTCCAGTAAAATAAACATTCTAACAGGAGGCCCAAAGTCAAAAAGTTAAGTCCATCATTATGGGATATAAGATATTTATGCTACATTAATGAGTTACATGAGCAACAAAACCCGAAGAAAATTGATTTTTACTTTCTTGAACTGACTGGCAAGGGCAGCAGTCATTACACCATGAAACTTTTAAAAAAAATTAGTTCCTACTTTTTCAACTATACACATGAATAAGCTCTCAATACTCCAAAGATAAAAAGTTAAAACTAAAAATGTAGACCCGAATACCAACAGGACTTACAAATTGTCATGCTTACCAAATTTAAGGGACTTCATCACTAACTCATTATATTGTTTGAAAGAATATAAAAATATAAATATCAAAAAATAAAACATGAATTATATTATTGTGATTCACAATGGAGAGAAAACCACAAAGAAAAATACTTAACCAGAAAGCCCACCTTCTGCAGAAATGTAACAGGAGTACAAAAAATATCATTCAAGGAACAAAAATAAACAGAGCATTGCAGTGCAATACCTTAAGCAACATATTTACGCACTCGAACGATCCGGCAAGGATGGATACTACCAATGGTGTAAAAATATGATGACAAACCGAATTTGGCTGAATAAAAAATAACAAATAACGAATTCAGGCTCATCAGATAATAAAAAAATAAGAGAAAAGGGGGAGGGGGAGAGGAGGCACTCCATATCAACCTAAAGAAGGAACTAGTAGAAATCCTAAGGGTTCCTCATTTAGACTCCAGCAATTTGCTTCATAATAATGGTCCAGGTCTCTAAGAGAAGATATTAATTAATCAAGAAACATAGTTAGGCTAGCAAACATGACAAATATAGTTATGTACAACAGAAGGGGGAGCACATCCAGCAAACAAACACATCAATTGAATTAAGCATACTTGTCGTGCAGATACAAATCCATTATCTTTCCAAACCTTGGGGAAGTCTTGGAAGCGAAGTCTCACTCATTATTTTTATGTGATCATTAACAAAAAAAAACATGCACTTGCGCTTACACGGGCACAAAAAATATAAATTAGGTGAAGAAAAGGCATTTCAAGAATCACGTTTTAAGCAATGCTGTATCCTGCCAAGACAATATCTTAATAGGGTACAGGGTACCTTCTTTGCTAATGAATTTATTTGTTTATCATTTTCCATAAACTTGTATGGTTGTATAAAACTAATGGAAAAAATAACATTTGATTACAACAACAGACATCTGTAACAAAAACCATATGCCATAAGTTTGCTAAGTCACGCATTAAAAATATATAAAATATTTGCCAAGTTACCACTCCTCACATTTCCTCCTCCATCTCATTCCTCATATTTCTCCATAGCTCCAAAAGTCAAAAATTAAAGATAGTTTGTCAACAGGGCAACAACAGTTTTCATAATCAAAATATCGACCAGCTGCACAAGTACATAGAGCAACAGAGAAAAATAGTTAGCCACATGCATGAGCCACCAATTTAATATAAGGGGGAAAACATGGCATATAAACTGATAAAATTTGAAGGGAAAAAATTGACATATTAAGCACTTATATTATTGCTCACATTAGCTTTTTTATCTAACAAGATTTTCACAGCTTCTTTCCTTCCCTTAGCTGCAGCGCATTGTAGTGGTGTGCCAGAATCGGATTTTGGATCTATTTCAGCACCTTTTGATATCAATATCCGCAAAAGTTCTTTGACTCCTGCAACATACACCAGTACATGACCAAATGTATGATCAAGTTTTTGATTCCTAAACAAAAATTCAAGCGGCACCATTTCAATTCCCAACAAGAAACCTGGGATGGCCAAGAAGTAACCATTATCAACAAGGAAGCAACATTTTGCAAGCATCCATGATCATGCAATGTTAAGGCTCTTCATAGAAAAATTCTCCATAAGCATACAGTTTGAGAGATGATAGAACAAGGGAGAGATTCTAAGCAAATTCACTACTGTCAATTTTTGGGATAACATAAAAACTAGCAAGCATATGTGACAGACCTTTTTCAGCAGCATAATGCAAAGCAGAAAATCCTTTATCATTTGCTAAGTTCGGATTTGCATCATTGTTAATAAGAAACACCACAGTTTGGTTATGCTGCCCGAGCGTTGCATGATTCAAAGGAGTTTCACCTGCAAAAGACGAGAATACATGCACTGACCTCAGCCTTTTACTATTAAAGCTTTATTGCAACCACCCAAAAAATTATAAATATAAGAAAGAAGAGGTGAAAAGTGAGGTTTCAACCACCCAAGACAGATAAACTGCAGTACACAGGCAATGGATCGATAAGTAGCTCACAACTTCTGCAGAATATACAAATCCCTTTTTCAGATTCAATCAAGCATTCAAGCCTGTCATTGGCTAAGTACAATAACAACCACGAAACCTCCCCCAGGTATAAAGAAACATCAATAATACATACTGGAATTTCCGGAATAGATTAGTTTCCCTCTCCATAGTTTAAGAAACTGAAAAGAATCAGTCCAAAATTAGTTTCCCTCTCCATCATCTAACTAAATGTGCAATGGAATTCCAAGGACAAACAAAAGAACAATGAAGTAGCCCCAACTTATAATTTCGAAATCCATATCTACATGAGAACGAGTACTACAAAACGATCAAGAAAATTTCCCCACGATCCAAGAAAATCTCTAGAATGACATCTATCTTCTGCACTCCCGAGAAAATCGTTTTCTTAACAAAACCAAGAAGGAGGCTAAACTATGTAACACAACTATTTTTTCAGTGAAATACCTTTCCCATCTCTCATATTTATATCCAGTTTCAATTCTTGAACCAAATACTTGCAGATATGAGTCTTTCCACCTGCAGCAGCAAAATGGAGCGCCGACCGACCTTCAGAGTCCTTAACATCGACGAATGTCTTCGCCAACCCATCCCCATAATCCAGTTCCGCTGCCATCTCTGGTCAAGCGTTTCAAGAAACACCAAAATAGAAAGAAAAAAATTGATCAAAAATAGGGCGTTAAACTCCATCGACTCAAAAATCACATAAAACAAAACCAAAATCCTTAAACCACCGGTTCATACTCTTGAGGAGTTTGAGATTTCCGTCTAAAGCCGCATTGAGAAGTCGACGATCCGGACTTTCATCTGCAAATAATAAATAATGAAGAACATGTATATATATGCTTATGGATGCTGATAAGTACAGAGTTACGCGAGGAAAAAGAAAGAAAAAAACTAGTACGCGAGACCTGACGAAGAAGCCATTGCCGTTTCAGTTCTTCTAAATGATCTAAAAAGCTTAGGCGGTTAAGCGGGGTAGAGCCAGGGATTTGTTCCGAGTTTCGAAAACTTTTAGTGAGAGAAAGAGTCGCAGAGAGAGAGAGAGAGAGAGAGAGAGGGGTTTGTATATGTAAAGGGCGCCAATAAATGGATCAGTGGAGGTGTACGGTTAAAAGGTCAAAGTGGACGTGCCACGTCGAGTTGTTTTGACGGAGGGTCTTCTTTTTTGACAGCTGTACTGATTGCCTAGCTTGTCACGCAAAGCTTTAGCCCAACCCAGTTTCCTCCCGTCTTTTCATCCGCGGTCTAAGTAAAACTTCGATAAATTAAAATTTTTAATACGACTTTTACTTTAAAAAAAACTTCGAGAAACTTGATGAAAATATATATAAACCCTTCATCGGGTACTTATTGTAATTAAAGAAAATTTTATTTAAAAACTTTTTTGTACCCATACAGAAAACAGGTTTCTGAACTCTAAAAGATGAACATATATTTTTTTTCACTTGTTTACTTGTTTTCCAAAATTGCATAACGAAAAATAACATTTTCTCTTCAAATTATTTCATTTCCACACAATCTCTAAAAGACTAACAGAGTTTTGCTCCGGTTACCATTTTCAACAGTTGTCCTTCAGTTTACATAAAATGATAAAATGCGCACGTAATGTTTGTGTTTTTTTAAACGTTACGTTAAATGAACAATTAGTTAAATAATTATTACATAAAATACCATATATATATATATATATATTTATCAGATGGGATTGTGCTTAGTTGATTTAGCTGCTGTCTGTCGATATACTCCAACTAAGAAGTAACACCTTAATTTCATATATATCATACCCAATGATTTGCTATAACAATATTTATGTTTCAATTTTTTATTTTATGCAAAGTATTGAAAAAGAATGTAAAGATAATATATATTTAAAATTCTACTATGAGTTTTTACAAGACTTTTATTACCGTAAAACAAATTATGATTGTCTATTTTTGGATATTACACTTAATTGTTATGAATTTTGAATTAATTACTTAGAACATTGCAATTGTAGATATGAAGAAGCTTTACTTTTCGTGCATTGCACTGGTTAACGCATAGTTCAATGTGAAAGTGTTAACTATTAGGGATGTAAAATTGGGCCTGACCAAATTCAGTATTGGGTCATCCGAGCTTGGATTAGGCTCGTAAAAAAAAAGACCGAGCTGGGCCTAAATTCAAAATCCTTAGGCCCAAGCCCTACCGCGGCCTACCAGGCAAACGCCCACTCATACGTATCAGATATTTATATAATTAAACTTTCAATAATAATTTGGTGGGATTTAGGCTGGGCTACAAAATACAAGGCATTGCAATTTTCACCTCGTCTTGTCAACGGATCAGGTCTGATCCAAGTCCAAAATTATCAATCAGACCTGAACTCAACGGAATTGGATTTGTCGGATCCGATTGGATCCGCTGACAGGCCAATGCCCACCCATAGAGGGTCAGGCTCAAGTCGCATTTTGGGCCTAATTCACATCCTTGACAACCACATTACTATCGCCTCCCACACAAATGTCATGCTGTTTGAACTTATCTGCAAAGTTATTTATGTCAAATTTTATAAAATGACAAAAATATTAATGTAAAGGATAATTTTTTATTTTGACATAAAAAAATAAAATAAAATAATATTTTTGATATTTTATTTTAGAGAGTTGAAATGACAAAATTATTACTGTGACCTAATAGCCATTAATTATATTATTTTTTATTTATTTTATAATTAAGTCCAAACTAAGAAAGGTTATATGTTACTTCTTAAATCATAGACATTATTTAATTTTCTTTCAAATCACATAAGATGCAATTAGTAGTTACTTCCAAAAAAATAAAAAAAGGTTAAATAGGAATCCCCAACACACCCGCCGCACTTCAAACTTTAACGGGATGGGAGTGCACTTGGCGCACACGTAATCCGGGCCAAGCTTGCAATACTGTCCTCACGGCCGCACCCAAATCCCATTTAAAGAACGCATACCAGTATTAGTCGCATCCCTAAACACCAATTCCAGAAAATTGAAAACCTCACTACTTCCCAGAGATCGACGACGGCCTCTGGGAATTCTTTGAATTTTTCTTCTTGTTCTTCTTATATATATATATACAATCATCCAGTCGTAATGGTTTATATCACATCGTGGGACGACTTCGTGGAGAGATCCGTCCAGTTGTTTCGTGCCAGTCCCGAATCTGTAATCTTCCATATACCTCAGTTCTTCTCTCTCTCTCTCTCTCTTACATCTTGTTTAGATAGATCCATCTTACAGTTCTTCAATTAAATTGTAACGTTTCTTTATTTTGATTACTAATTGTTTTATTTTTTTAACGTTTTATTTGTTCTTTCATCCCGTTGTGGGAATATAGACGCGTTATGTCATGAAGTACAGACATTGTGATGGTAAATTGGTCCTTAAGGTCACTGATAACCGTGAGGTATGAATTAATTATCGTTTACTGTCTTCCCCTTCTTTACTTTTTTATTTTTCCGGTCTCCCACTTGTATATATTGGTGATGGGATAGTATACTTGTTTTCATCTATTAACTGCTATTGTATATTTGTCTTTTAATTGTTTGTATTAACCATAATTCGAGTGCTATTAAAGTATCTCCATTTTTATTGGGATTTATATGTTTGAACTTAGCATTGTTCCTCACTTTGGTTTTGAAGTTTGTTTTGCTTGAACTTCCACCTGATTTGAGTAAAGTTTAGAGAATTATTTGCATTGGCGTTTCTTCTGGAGCAAATTCTTATCATGAATCCAAGAATATTATCTGTTCTTTGTTGGCCCCTAAATTACAAGAAGATTAATACACATTTTTCGAGATTTAGTGTGATGTAATCCATATGCGTCAGCTTTCAAGCTCAAAAAAAGGGCTAATTGGGGGGTCTTTTGGCTGAAAAATAATACTGTTACCATCCTAACGATGATACCAGATTTCAGTTGGAGGGGGAGTGACCACTGATCTCCTTGAGAATATTGCACTTTGAAGTATCATCGTTTAGTGAAAAGACAGTCCCCGTCTTCGTTGGTAGGTCACTTCTTAGCAATTGAATTGCCTTGGAATTATAAAATAGGAATGTCCAGGTGTCATTGGACATGCAATTTAGACGAATATGATGCATACATATCCTCACCCAATATCCATACCTAAGTCCATATATATAAGTAATCAAGTTTATTACACAATTATGCATAAAACTTCCAAATGATAAATTAATCCCCAAGAAGGCCCTCCTACACTAGTTACTCTTTTTTAGTTTATAAGCACATTTTATCCTAAATAATAAATGAACTTATTTAAGAAATATGAATTCTGGTCATGTAGTGGCGTCCTTGGATATGAAATTTAAATAAATCTGACACTTAGACCCACACCAACATCCACATCCAACACTTGTAGTGTACCAGAGTCCATGTAACATAGTTTAAATATGAAATTTTCAACTAGAATAATAATTTTTTTTCGTTATTTTTTCCCTAGCAGTTGGAATCCCAACAATTTGAATGAAATATGTACTTGCTTGAGTTTGTCAGACCTTCAGATGGATGTGGAGATCTCGAAAGCTTTTTAAGCAGGTCGGGCCCACCTTTATAAAATTATGAAGCTCCTAGTAGACCAAGTTACTATTGGTCATTAGAAGGTTAAGCCTGCCTCTTGGTTATATATGGTCTATATGTTATTGGGCAGAATTGCTATCTGCAATGAGATGGTCCTGGAAGAATATCTACGGCCAACAGTTGTGGGGAAAAAGAGTTGTTCAAACTCATCATCCATTAGTCCTGACAAGATGTTGAATTGGCCCAGTTTTTAAGATGGGTGTAGTTGTTTTGGTGTGCATGGTAATGATAGTGATTTGAAAATTTTCTTTGAGGTTTATGGCGAGGTGTTTGGGGATTCCAAGGAATGACACGACATCTAGGGAATTTGGATGTGGAAGAGGATCCTTCTTTTCATTTTCCTTCTATTGTGCAAAGTTGAGAGTTGCTTGCTAGCAGTCCTAGGTTTATCATGCGTTTTGGGACTGTTTTTGCCCCTCTTTTATAGGACACAGTATACACAGTGATAAATAATGGTGCAAATAAGTTGATCATCTATACAGGCATTGATTCTTGTCCTTTTAAGGTTGCAAATTACTTTGAGGGAGGAGGAATGTAGTTCATATATTTAAAAGAAGAAGAAAAAATGAGTTTCTGATTGATAGTTTCATGGCTTGGGCAAAAGCTTATTGTCTGACATGTCATAGGAAGATAATAAATAAAAAAACCGACTTCTCAGGGTTGTAGGCTTTGGGAGTCTACTATCAATATTTGGTTGCCTTTCTGGTGCATTGGTACCTGTCTCAGACAAAAGACCAGTTACCAAAACATGATTCTTAGGTGGGGTGAGATAAGGGGTTGCAGACCAAAAGATTTATTGGTTGGGGTGAGGTGGTTTTCATGAGTTGGGTCCTACATAGCATGGTCTTGAAGTGAAGATCCATATATGTAGGATGTTGGCTCTACATAGTACGAGGTCATCTAATACCGTGTGGGCTCAAGCCTCGTACTATGTGAATTTTGGGTCTTGACAAATGCAGCATAAAGAATGCAGTTGATTCTTAGCTTCTGCACTTGTAATCAAGCCTGACTACAACAAGTTTTCAGGAGCTGAATTCTGGCTGAGTTGCATGGTCTCTTCTTAACTGGTGATGTTGAATTTATTAACCCCATGCTAATAAATAGGCCTTCGAGCTATTAGTACTATTGGAAAGGCACAAATAGAAAGTAATGTGATGGCAAGGTCAGTTTCATCTAAACCTTCATTTGAATGTAGAACAAAAAGCATATTGGCAACTACAAATAGTTGGAACAAGGCTTTGTTGAATTGCATAGATGGTAAAGACACGCTTTGTATTAGGAGTTTGGATTCTTTTGGTAGAATAAATCTTAAACTTTCAAGCCAAGGCAGTTATGAAGTAATTATATAATTTTATCATTTTGCTTGTCATTTGTGTGGTCGTAAACTGGTGGCAATGCTTACCACGACCATTTGACCATGACAATGTTTTATAGCTCATTTAGGTTTGAATGTTAGTTGGGGAATAGTTCGATGTTATAGTGCTGGAAGAGCAGCTAGCAACTGGTACGCCGTTCTCCGAATGATGTACTCTTTCCCTAATTGATAATCTACATACGCCTGAGATGTGACCTATCTGGTTTTCGAATTGAAAATCAACAGTATTCCATTGGGGGAAGACTATTTACAGGTATTCATTGGAACTTCAGGGATCAGTTGAAATTTACATGCCCGAAATTGTCATTTAGATGCAGTGACAGTCTATCAGTTTCCTGTGGAAGGTGTAGAACTAATATTTTTGGTTTTTTTCCACTACAGTGGGTACATATTGGCCACAAATAGTTGCTTGTCTATATAATTTCTCACAATTATATTGGCTACACCTTTTCCAGTTTCGAACCTCAAACACTGGTTCTTGTTTCCCTTTTGTATCCAAAATCAGTATGCATGAGAAATTGTGTATCACATGGATATTTTTTATGCTTGAGCAGTGTAAAGTGTAAACCTTCTTTGTTTATATATATTTTTTGATAAGTGAAACTTCTTGAAATTTATTGGTTGCTGTATAACATTTCTTTCTTTTGCATTGTTTCTCTATGTATGTGATCAAGGTCTTAGCTTTTTCAGGGTAAGAGATTTTTGCAGATTCATTAATTACTGGTCATGCTATCAAAAATTGAAGTTTTTGACATTGAAGTACTCTTTCAGCTCATGTATAAGTTTTTTTTGTCCTCACTAGTGTCTCAAGTTTAAGACAGACCAGGCACAAGATGCTAAGAAGATGGAGAAGCTCAACAACATATTCTTTACATTGATGGCTCGCGGTCCTGAAGGTATCTTCTTCCAGTGACATCACGTCAAAATCGAGTAATTAATACATATAGTGATATACATATTTACACATACAGACATTAAAGTTGGTATTTTAACTCATCAGTCTCTCGTTTAGAATGGGATCTCCTCATTTCAAAGAACGTCACCCTAGTCATGGTAAAAAATGGAACTGTGTGGCTCTTTGAAATTGCATTTGAGTCCCCGAACCACAGCCATTCACCAGAGTCGAAATGCCAAGGCTTGAAGACTTCTGGGACTGGGAACGTAGATAATTGTAACCATATACATATAAAATGACAACGAAGGAAGGGAAGAGGAGGGAAGGAAAAATTTTAAAAATTTCTCTTCCTTGTTTGATTCTACCTAGGAGAGAAAGGGAAGAGAAACGGAGGGAAGGGGAAGGAAAAGGAGGGAGAAGACACATACACACACTCTCTTTCTCTCTTTTTCTCTCTTCCATTTTCCCTTCATTTTCTTTACAAAATCAAACAGAGAAGAGAAAATAATTTTCCTTCCTTTCCTCTTTCCCTTCCCTTCCCTTCCCTTCCCCAAGTTCGAAACACGCCGGTAATGTTACAAAAGTGATGTGGAGCTGAACCATCTGGTTCCTTCTGAAGAGACAAATTGGTGCTATGTGGACAATTTTTAAATATTTGTAATTCTTCCATAGATCTTGTCTGTGATGCTGTGTTATCATAGTACTCCATTACCTTAGCGATTTATGTTTTTGGAATGCCGTTCCGAAACATGATATACTAGCTTTCGAAAACGGTGAATTTAGCGATTCAATGCGATTCCAAACTTTTTTCTATTTATTTATTTAAAAGTCACCTAACGAGGAATAGAATTTTAGCATAACAATATGCACAAAATGGGTCATAATACTCCTGAAATGTATTTTTAGATAATTAATTTTAAAAAACATAGCTTTTATTTTTATAAATGTCTAATTGTTAAAGAAAATTATTTTAGAAGTATCTTACTTCTAGTAGTATAATTTATACAAGTTTATCCCTAATATACTATGTTTTAAAACATGTGACGTACCATGTACTTGAACTATTCAAGATCCAGGTAACATAGGTTCTTGTTGATTTTTGGTTTTGCATCTTGTATGCTTTGAATTGTTCTGATGAGGAACATCCCTCTGTCGCTCCTCTCTTTCTGCAGCGGATATATCAGAAGTTACTGGAAAAGAGCAAATGGAAGCTCAGCCAGCCAAGAAAGGAAGAGGAAGGAAACAATAGCATTGTTCGGGGCCCAAAAAGTAGGTATGGGACGAATTATAATAGGTGTTATGGGGATATTTATCTTTTCGTCGAATCATAACAACAATTCTGATTAGTGAATTTTCCATGGGGATTCAAGGGATGTTGTTCTCCATCTCATTTTCTCCCATTTTCATGTCTGAAGTTGTACTCTCCCCTCAAGAGATGATTTTTCCTGGTTTCATAGGATTTTTATTTTGGGGGTTTTTTTTTTTTGGGATACTGTAATCTAAACATACCTGGACTTGCCTCAATATGTTGGCCTCAAACTAAAGTTCCTTTTCTGCAGGGCAGCAAAGTAGGCCGGTAGTGAGGGTCACCTCCTTTAGAGATAGGAACCCTCATCTTGTGTTCTTCCCAGTTTCCTATTCACATAAAAAATACAAATGAATTAAATGATTGTTTAATATGATCTATTAAAAAAAAATTAAAAAGTGGTTGAGCAAATATTCTTATATTGCAATGATAGATTGTTTACACTGCGTTTGGATCTTGAAAAGAAAATGATATGAAATTAAATCTTATGTTTGGTTATAAGAGAAAGTAGAGGGTAAAAAATATAAAAAGAAAAGAAGTAAGAGTTTAAAATCTTTCATTTCCTTCTCTTTTTTCTCTTCTTTTCATTGTCATTTTCTTTTTTCTTAATAAATTGGAGACCTAAATATTGAAGGTAAGCTTGGGACATAGGGAATTTTTTATTTCAGTTGTGTTCTTCGTAGTGTGCACTTTGAGTTGAGATTATTGAGGTGAACAAAATTTGAAACATTGGTTATAAAAAATCGTGAATAACTCTACCGTTGTGAATCTTATTGCGTTCACGCACCGTCACTATTTTTAGGGGTGTTAGGTATTGTGTATTATGTAAAGTAGTAATGTAATGAAGATGCATCAAATTGGTTGCCCCAAAAGAAAAAAAAAAAAAAAAAAAAGGCAAAATAGTTGCTTCAAATAATTAAAAAAAATAGAGCACATCTTTTCACAATCTTTTGCATTTAAAGAAAGAGAGGATATTTTAATGTTATTGATGGGGGAAGGTAAAAGCACCTTTTCCCAATTTGAGATATGATGTAAATCCTTGTTTGGATCATCTATTTTCTATATGGCTTTCACCTTTTTTTTTTACTAGTTTTTATTTTTGGTTTTCGGTGAAAATAAGTCGGGAGTGTATGACCAACGTTTTATAAGGAGATTGAAAATTAATAATGATTAAAAAATATTCATAAATAAAATAAAAATATAGATCCAAACTGAGTTTTTCTCTCGTAAATCTATTACAAGGACACAATATTTAAATTATTATGAAAAACTAGAAATATGGAGGGGTGAAATAATGGACTTAATTTTTATATTTAGTCAAAAAAGGAAAAAGAATTAATAATTTTATTACGGGACAATGACGGATTTGGCTTAATCCAAAAAAATATTGGAACTTGATGTCTACAATTTACCAAACCTCATTTGAAAAATGTATTACGCAAGACAATTGAGAAAGTAGGGAGTGTATTATATGTGTTTACTGTGCTTTTTGTTTAAGTCAACGACTTTCCTACTTAGTGGACCCCACTTCCCTTCCCTTCACAACCTTTACACGTGGCGTTATATGATTCCTGATTTCCTACAACGGCTATATAAAGATGCTCTCCCTCGGTTACGGGTGTGTGGGCCCACTTTTGACGAAAATTTTTGATAAACTTCGCCGAAGAGAGAGAGAGAGAGAGAGGAGAATAATAATTCAAACGGAAAAGTAAAAAACAGGAGCAGGGAATATCATATGCTGCGGTTAGTTTTTTGCTATTTTCACTCACTTGCCATGTGTACAACAAGGTGATGCAACTTTATTGCAATTATCAAGTCCAAAATGTGCTTATTTATTTTCCTTCTCTTTAACGGTCATTAAATAGGTCTTCGACTTTACGAGAAACAAGCGTATCTATTATGTTTAGGCAAATGTTAACATATACTTTAAGGGTACATTTTAAGTCTGATTTGTCTGATTATATAAAGCGTTAGAACTTTTGTTTTCAGTATTAAAAATTGTAAAAATACAAGTTTTAATATTTTGTATAACTAGACAAAGCAGACTTAAAATGTGCCCTTAAAACATATATTAGCAAGACTCTTATGTTTATTTTTTATAAGTCGGCTACACGTGTTCTTAGATTGAATTTCGTTTAAATGCATTTCATACTGAATTATATAGGCTAATGAGTTTTATGAGTGTTCCTAAAATTTAAATGCATTTCAGATTAATAAGTTTTTTACATGCATGCTATACTTGATAGGATTAAAATTCAAATAATAGGACTAGCACACAGACATAAAAAGTTGTGTATTTAATTGTACCAAATATGTAAATGAAAACTTGTAATTTCTTAATAATTTTTCAATAATACAACCTTTTAAAGTTCAATTTATTTTTTTTAAAAAATGATTACTAAAAAGTCAACTATGATAATCTATCTGTGTTTCTGCTACATAATCTAAACGAGAGACAGAGCTCATCTGGGATTAGTAAAAGTGGTGCGGAAATGGTAATTTTTTAGATTAAATAAAGCTGAAATAGGGAATAAAAAGGAGAATTACGAGGTCTAAAAGTAGGACCCACGTCGATATCTGTGACACAGACGGCAGTTTCGCTTCTGAGCTCTCTGGTGGCGCAGGTTCTTTATTTAAATGCGGCCCCTCTTCTCTCTCTAAACTTTGGTAGTAGTCTCTCTCTCTCTGAAAATAATAAATGTTTAAAGATTGTATCTTTGTACTCTTTCGGGGTGTAAATTCTTTTGGCGAGGCAGAGTCTTCTCTTTTACACCTTTCAATCTCATAGCCTATGGAGACTGAAGAATCTAGGGTTTAACAGCGCACACAGTCCAACAGAGGTCTGTTCTTTGCCGTTTTCTCCTGATGATCTCTTGTTTTCCTTCATTGGAACTTCTGTTGTCCTGTTAATCTCTGTCTGGGTTTGTCTTCTTTGATCCATTTTAGCATTCCCAGTTGAAACTGATCTTCTGGGTATTCGTCTAATTGCGAGATTAGCGATTCGATTGATCGAAAATAAAATTACTGAAATTTTAACAGGGAAGCGCAGCTTGGGTATTTGCTGTTTTGAGTTTTTGTTTTTATTTATGTTTATAGATGATTGAAGATTCCTCAAATTAGTAGATTTTTGGAGATTTTGAAGTTTTTATGCTGTTCTTTGGTTTGGGTCTTTTGAGTTCTGGGAATTAGGGTTTCTTTTTGGTTGGGTTTAGGCGGTGAGATGGAGGAGGTTGAAGAAGCTAACAGAGCAGCAGTGGAGTGTAGCCATAGAGTTCTTAGACTGTTATCTCAGCCCCAAGATCAGATTCAGTCTAGAAATTTAATGGTAGAAACAAGGGAGGCTGTCTTTAGGTTCAGGAGAGTTGTTTCTCTTCTTAATACTGGAGTGGGTCATGCAAGAGTAAGAAAGCTCAAGAAAATTCAAACCCCTTCCCCCCAAAACACCTTGATCTTGCTAGACAACCCAATATGTAAAACAGATCATCAACCCAAATCTGTTCAGCTTCTGCAGAGTAATTTTCTTGAAAATCAAATTCAAGAAATGGGTTCACATGTTAAAAGTTATCTTACATTGGGAAACCCATCGTTGGAGGCGACTTCGAATGAGAAAAGCCCTCTTCAATTTTCTCAACAAACACCACAGACAAACAGCCGTCATTTCCTCCAACAGCAGCAGCAACAACAACTAAGGATCCAGCTTCAGCAGCAACAGATGAAGCATCAAGCAGAAATGATGTACCGTCGGACTAATAGCGGAATTAATCTGAATTTTGATAGCTCCACATGCACTCCCACCATGTCATCCACTAGGTCTTTCATCTCTTCATTGAGTGTAGATGGGAGTACTGCTAATTTGAATGGCAATGCCTTCAATTTAATTGGGGCAGCTGGCTCTTCTGATCAGAATTCTCACCAACATAAGCGAAGGTGCTCTGGAAGGGTAGATGATGGGAGCGTGAAATGCGGTAGTAGTGGTAGATGCCACTGCTCAAAGAAGAGGTTAACTTTTATTTCCACACTTTTCGCTCAATTTATTATGCTCTTTGGTCATTATAGCTTGCAATTGTTTCTTTTTCTTTGTATTATCTCATCAGGAAACATAGGGTGAAGAGATCAATCAAGATACCTGCTATCAGTAACAAGCTTGCAGATATCCCTCCTGATGAGTATTCGTGGAGGAAGTATGGACAGAAGCCAATTAAGGGTTCTCCTCACCCGAGGTACATTCAATTTCGGAAGCAATGCTTACAGTTTCCCTTGATGTGAGATGCACATCATATTTTCAATCGAATTTTAGTTTTTAGTTGTGATTTTTTGTCTTATAATGTGATAAGCTTGTGCCCCCCCTTGTCTCCCCCTTAATTCACCCAAGGACACCCACCCATTTGGCAACAAAAAAATACACACACACACACAAAACACTATAATATTCTTGCTTCTTTTCAAGTTGATATTGTGGAGTGGTGCACTCATGCCACAATTGCTTTTGGGGTGTACTAGGTACCAGTTTTCATTTGAAAACAACGTGAAAGTAGGCTCATAATTATTGTTTGGATTGAGTTTGGTATGCTGTAGCTTAGACTCAAGTAAACATTAGTGTTATCTATGGAAGATTTGCTTTGCACTCATGGTTCATTTGTTGATGACGAGATGGAGGAGTTGTAAATATTGTTTGTAATTTTGCAACAATCATGAAACTTGCTGTTGCTTGTAAGATTTCCAATATTTACTACTCCTCATAGGGTGCCAAACTGAGAGTGTTTAGCACATCAATTGTTGACTGTTATCTTGTTCATCCATATGCTAACGTGTACTTTCTAGCTTGTACAACTTTTTGGATTTGCCCGAATTTCAGATTTAAAATTTTGAGGAACTTAATTAAGAAGTCCTTATTGTGTTTGTGCAGGGGATACTATAAGTGTAGCAGCATGAGAGGTTGCCCTGCAAGGAAACATGTGGAGAGGTGCTTGGAAGACCCCTCAATGCTTATCGTAACTTATGAAGGAGAGCATAACCACCCCAGGTTACCATCACAATCGGCTAACACATAAAACCTAATGGATAGCCTTGCGAAGATCAGTTCATGCCCCTCATTTTCAATCCATCAGCACCCAATTTATGATTGGCTTGAATTGCTCTTGTACATATTTTGCATTGTTTAATCTTGAGATGCGTAAGGAGCAAATTTCTGGTCTTTGGGAAATTGACTTTGTGGACCTTCTGGATACGAGGCAAACTGATATGAAGCCCAGAGCCAGACAACAAGAATTCTGTGGAATTGTGGCTCTGGTTGTAAGAACAATTCTCGTCGTGTGTAGGACAATCTCTCTCTCTCAAACAGTTTAGTGCTTTTTGCATGAATGCGCCTTCTTTTTGGATAGTTTTATGTTGATAGACAAATATACCCTAGTTCTTTCTGGTACTGGTTTTAAACTGTCTATCACATTGCAACAGTAGTTTACAATTTAGGAAACTTTTCGGACTATAGTAGTATGAACGGATCAGAAGTTTTACTTTGTAAGTTTTTATATTTAGTTCAAGTCATTACCAACATCGAACTTACAATGATTACTGTTATGAAGTGATATTGAAATGTTAAAATTTAGGAATTGCTTGAAATTGAAATTTGATATAGTCCTAGTCGGTTGTATAAACACTCCTGTCAATACATGGTGATTTATTGGTAGGCAGATTAAGCAAAATGTTGTTTTTGAATTGATGTTCTGTTTGGCTGTTCCTGACAGAAAATGAGCGTTTGGTCAGTTTGCAACTATACCAATACTGCATTGCGAAATATTAGGTATGATATTCAATTAGGTTTTAGAATCGTGTCAACACGAAGCACAAGAGGCTTCTTGTAGCTTGAATAGGTAACAAAAATTTGAAAATATGTGCTCCAAATCTGTATTTGATCTCAGAAGTAATATCTTGTTTGTTTGTCAGAAATCAGAATTATATTATGGGAATGGCTGTGAAACTAAATGTTAGTTTGTTGAGTTGATTGAAATACTGTTGGGGGCCATTATGCTGAATTTGTTTTCTTTCTTGCAGTATCCTTTTTAACTTGAATCTTGTTCCCAACATTTTCGATTGTTGTTCTCATGTATTTTGGGATTTTCTTGGATTATGATTCCATTCTTGTTTTGCGAGGGAATTATCTGAAACTTCTCTTTTTCTAAGGCATCCGTGTCCCACGCAAGGAGAACAAATCTAATTCTAGGAAAGTATTGATGAATGCATTCCTGTTATTGTATCTGCTTGTCATGCCCTGCCAATAAAGTTGGCTGAGTCTCTAAAATTTTGATGCTTGTATGCGCGGTTAAGAGTGTTTTCATGAGTAGAAGAAATACAGCAAGGGAAAAATTCTCTCTCTCTCTCTCTCTCTCTCTCTCTCTCTCTCTCTCTCTCTCTCTCTCTCTCTCTATATATATATATATATATACATATAAATTAGTAGAGCGTCTCTGTTCTGTTGTCTCTGTTCAATTATCCTTGTATATACTATTTTAGTTTTAGATGAAGTTTCTAGTTCTAGATGCTCAATTATTGGGTGCCTAAAGAAAGCTGCATGAGTCTTTGGTCGATGATCTCAAAAACTGTAATTTAATTTTCTCTCTCTATGTATTTGATGGACCTGCAATGCTTAAATTTATCTCCCAATACAAAAAGAAAGAAAAAGAAAAAGAGGATCATATAACAGTAGAAATTGGTTACGAAACATTATTTGGAACGTTGCTAGTCCCCTGTCATTTAAGGTGGCCCCAGACCGGCACCGGATTTGCCTTTTGTCGAATGACAAAATTATCCAAGATGACGACACGTAGATTGGCGCACAAGAACGTGGGAAGAGAAGGTGTTACTAAAGTCCAAAAAACGAGCAATAGACCAAAGGCCACGGTCAGAGGAGAAATAGAGAGAGAGAGAGAGAAGAGAGGGAAGACTTGGTCGCGCCGCGAATCTCATCATTCATAGTCATATCTGTATACAAATTACAAAGCAAAGTTTGAAACTGGGTGAGAAACCCATCCTCGGTGGCCTGGCTTTTTCTGCCCACACATTCAGACACTACTACTACCAGTAGCATCATTCAGTGGGACCAGTCTCATCATTCATGGTCCAAGTCCAACAACAAATATCCCCTCCCTTGTACGGAATTTACAAGCAGACAACAAAAAAAAAGCTTAGGGAAATTTTTTAAATTGAAGAGGGAGGAGGGAGAATAAAATAACATCACTTAAGAGAGAGAGATAACAATAAATTTAAAATAAAATGTGACCTCTGATGAAAAAAAATAAAGAAGTATAAAATAGGGATGGTTGATATGCTTGAATGTGCTAGTTATTTATTCATAATATATTATCAGATCTTATAAAAGGGTTAGGCAATACTTGATAGTAAATGATATACACTTCATGAATGTATTTTTAATAATTTGGTATTATTAAGAAATTGCATGTATTATTAAGAAATGATCTCAACATATGAATTGAAAACACCTTCATGCAACTTTTTTTTAAAAGAAAATGAAATAATAATAAAAATTTACTAAAAAAGGTGATTTTTAGGGATTTTGTTGTTTAAAAATTTGGAATAAACATTATCTTTCTAGCTATTTCATTTTAAAAAGTCTACTTTCTAGTAATAAAAAATTTACTGATGTCCATGGTGGTGTGGAGAAAAGTGTTGTGTCCTTGATCGGATGAGAGTGGGTCCTTGGCTTGGGTAACTGCAACGTGCGGTCCACCATAGAATCATTGCACGGGCATCAGGATCTCACACGTACCATATTTGGGGTGTGTGTGTAAATATTTCTTATACCATATTTGGGGTGTGTTTGTAAATATCTCTAATACAACAATTTCAGATTAATTGTGAGAACCATTTTCATTTAAATCAGACACAGCATTACCAAATTTAAGTAACCTCTTATTTAATAATCATGGCTAAAGCGTATGGGGGGTGTGTTTAACTCAACAGGCCCTTTGTCAAATGATAGAGCCGTGTCAACTCACTCAAGCAAGCCCCGAGTTAATATGATAAATGATACTAATAAAATACACAAAAGGTTAATAAGTGGATCAAAAGCTGCGAGTTAATTAGATATTTCTGAACCAAAACCGAGTCATCACCGAGGCCGGTAATAACTCGTTTGAGCTCAGAGTCATTTAACTAATTGCGAATGAAGTTCGCTGATACACTGTACATGGAGAGGGTAAATATAACTAAACCAAAGGGGTAAAATCGGAAAAAAGTTCAAAAGCTTCAACCAACTGCTAGTGTTGACTTGACTACTCTCTTCCCTCCGGCGACAAAAAAATAAAAGACAAAAAACGACCGGCCGTACCGATCAGAACAAAGGCGCCGGCAGATTCAGATCGAACAGAAACGGCTTCTTCTCAGCGCTCATTTTTTCTCGCTCCTTCACCACCATACCAACATTCTCAAGCTTATATCCACTATACTCCGAACGCGCCTGTCCACGCGCCGCCTGAGGAAGGCTGGGAGCGAAAACACTCCTACTGCCGTCGTCGGATGGGATGATCGCTGCCGAACACCAATGCGGCAGGTTATTCGGGAATGCTTCGGAATTAACCACCGGCACCGGCGTATGCGTCGCCGGTGGAGGAATCGGCGATGCGCTGGCAGCGAGGCCTCCGTAGCCGAAGTTAGTCTTCGCCTTGGGCCCGCGGAGGCTCCTGGCGGCCTCGTCGTAGGCTCTGGCAGCCTCCTCCGCGGTATCGAAGGTCCCCAACCACCGCCGAGTCTTCTTCCACGGATCGCGAATCTCCGCCGCGAAACGTCCCCATGGACGCTTTCGCACGCCTCGAAAGCGCGACTCCTTGGCCGGCAGGGGCACGGGAACCGACGGATGGTCCTTCGGAGCGCCGCACGGCAAGGCGGCGTTCTTTCGGAGGTGCAGCGTTTCAACCGCCATTAGTGCAGCAAGGTACTCCGAACGAAGAGAGAGACGTGGAAGTGAGAGAAAGTTGGGGGGTAGGGTTTGAATATTTATAGTGGGGAGGCCCGAAGGGGGCTGCCTTCGTTAACGCCGACAGCTTTGAAGTTTTGGTTTTCGTACACTTTACATAGAAATTCTGATATTTACCGCTTCAAAATGCATTCAATGCATGCGTGTGGTGGAAGAATTGAGATACGGATTCTCTCTCCAGTGACTAGTCTACAGTGTAATCAAGTGAGAAATGCTTTAAACGTTTGTCGTAGGCGTTAACCATCATTGCTTTGTCGTTTTAGATGGTAGGATTTTGCTAGCATTAGCCGCCGCGCTTGCCATAGCTGCGCCCGATGTTAACAGTGTTTTAAATGATAAGCCAATGGAATTTAATTGGAGAGATGCTTGCATAAGTCGAGTCGTGGCTGTCTAATAGGTGTCGATGTTAGCTTTTTTTTATTTAATTTATGACTGTGTAAAGGCCTTTGACTTGGCTTCTTTAGACCTAGAAGGCTATAATTAATGGGGTGTTTGGATATTTAAATAGTTTATGTCTTAAATTTATAATTTTTTTAAATTATATTTAATTAATTTAAAAAAATTACTTATACATAACACTATTTTTCAAAATAGTTACTTAAAAAAATGACTCTGTAAAACTAATTTATAACTTATACTTATAAACTATCCATCTGAATTTTAGCTTGTGAAGTATACCATAAGGTTTGAAGGGGTTGGAGAGTTTGAGAGTTTGATGTTCGTTCAATACAAAGATATGAAAATTCATCTTACTGGAGTTCAAACATTCACAAGTATCTAATTATTCCGAAGCATGGGATATTGTCACGTTTAAATGATGTGTAATGTTATACAAACATAATTTATGTATAAAATTTTCATACATAATGACTTGATTATTTTTAAGCGCATTTTCCACCCACAATCCATGACATTTCTTTCAAATACTAGCATTGCAAGAGGAATGGAGGAAGGACTACATCCACAATTATTATTACTAACTAAGCTTTAATTTGCCAACTAAATTTTGTATAACTGCTACTGTTGTGTTTGCGTGTGTTGTTTTTTCCCTTTTAAGTTTTGAACAATGCTATATATAATTGTATTCTTCATATCAATTTTTTTTTTTACTTCTAAATACAAGGTAGTGAAACCCTCATTAATAATACACGTGGAACTCATGTATGCATAGAGTGAAATGTCTAACATTTTTCTTTAAGTTCTATGATCCAAAAATGATACAGTTACCGACTTTTATCTCCTCATATTTTTTTTACCTACTTAAACAAACTACTTTCCTCATAAAGAACAAATTCTTTATCAATATTCAATAACCTAATTGTTTCAAATGAGACAACAATCTACTTTTAATTGGCTAGCAATCACATGTTGCCCAAATGCCAAAAATGGTGACTTCATGCTCTTCCCAAGTAACCTTCTTCCACTAAAAAAAATACAGTTCTTTCTCTTCGAATGGTGCAAATGTTTAGGTTTGCCTGCACAAATGCTTGAAGAGCATTTGTAACATTAAAAGATGGAATTGTGAATACAATAAAAAAAATAATTATTTTTCCAAATCTTTTTTAACTTCTTCCACTTCCATTCTCTCAAACCTGAGAGGAGAGACAATAACTGTCAAATTTTCACCAAGTTTAGATCTTAGTTTTGTGACTGGAACCTAAACAAAAAAATATATATATATATATGGAAAATTAAAATTAATTAAAGAAAAAATATTTTTGTTTTTGTTTTTGTTAGGTTGAGTAAAAAATAATAACAAAGTAAAATGTATTTTTAGTATTTTGTTTAGTTATATACGTATAATGACATTATGTATAAATAACTTAATTTATCAGATACAAACATAACATAAATAAATAAAAAAAGAAAATGGACCACACGTCTCATCCTTTGACGACACGCATCAAAGCACAGGACACGTGTCGTGGAGACATGTTAATTAACGCCGCGGAGATAGAAATCAAACTGCGGCGGACGTTTGCAAAAAAAGTCGTCGCGTGTGGGTCCACTTCAAGACAAATGCAGTGCAGACTGCAGAGGATAGGATTCACAACTTCCACTCAATTGACCCCTTTTTTTATAATTAATATTCGTTTAGTTGATTTTTTTTTTATTAATTGAAAACATTAAAAAAGAAGTACAAGGCACGTGGCTGTGGCGCCGGCGTCACGTAGGCGCTAAACACCTTGTTCGGGCGTTTGGGCGGGGGCCCACAAATGACCAGAGAGTCTGACAGGAGATGCTAGTGATGCAGATCTAGTCCAGTTCAGTCTCCAAAGCCCAGCCCACCATACCGCACGCACAAGGGAGCTCACCCTATAGCTCAGCATTATGACAGCGTGCACCTATGTACAGACGTATCAACCTTTTACTTTTGGGAGACTGAAGTGACTTGAGTCCCAAACTGACTCCCAACGTACTGGCCTGCAAATTATCGTGTTCCTAAATCAAAATCTCTTTTACCAACTTAAAGCCTTTATGAACTTGAAAAAAAAAACAGAAGAGAAAGAAAACAAAATATATATATTTTTATTTAATTTTATAAAAAAAATAAATGAAAAGAAATGAGAGAGAGAGAGAGAGAGAGAGAGAGAACGCCTTTCTATCTAAAGTAGAATCAGATAAGGAAAGAAAAATTTTAAAAATTTTTTCATTTTTTTTTCCAAATATAGATGACAAAAAGTTTTAAAACA
This sequence comes from Euryodendron excelsum, assembly GCA_033060915.1. Taxonomy (NCBI): domain Eukaryota; kingdom Viridiplantae; phylum Streptophyta; class Magnoliopsida; order Ericales; family Pentaphylacaceae; genus Euryodendron; species Euryodendron excelsum. The sequence continues at coordinate 4,098,518 of CM065382.1, forward strand.
ATTGTTTTTGAATGGTTCTATTTGTTTTCTTAAATTCAAAAAATAATTTAAAACCATTTCCTATAAACTAGGCTATTTTCTAAATTGCTGGTTTCAAAAATATTTTGTCAAATGATGTTTATTTTATGTTTTTTTAGAACAAAAAATAATTTTTGAAAAGGAAACCAAACGCACCTCTATCATAAATGTTGCAAATGGTAGAAAAACATGACAATTGAAACTTTGACAATGGAAGCTTGAGAAGTTAGACAATGGTCAATCTGTGTTCATATTAACAGCTCCTGCAAACTCAAGGTGGTAATGTAGAAACCAAATTGAGTTTGAAAACCAGATCATGAAATCATCCTGGAAGATGAGACTTGGAGAAGATATTAGCAATTTGGGCAACAGATGGCACAGAGAGAAGATGAACTGTGCCACTCATGACATACTGACGAATGAAATGACAGTCAATCTCAATGTGCTTATTACAATTATAAAATACATCATTATGAGCTATCATGATCGCACTGTGATTGTCACAATGAAAAACGATAACACCAGAATAAAAGACACCCATGTTTTGAAGTAACCATCAAAGCCAAAGAAGTTCTTGAGTTGTATTAGCCAGAGCACGATACTCGACCTCAGTGCTAGAGCGATTGGTAAGAGTCTGCTTCTTACTATGCCAAGAAATGAGAGAATTGCTAAGAAAGAAGTAGAATCCTATGGTAGAATGACGACCAGTAGGGTCACTAGCTTAATCAGCGTCAGAATAGGCATGAAGGTATAGAGAGGAGTGACAAGAACAATGTAGACCATAAAAAAGAATGCCCTTAACATAACGCAAAGTGCGAAGAACTGCAGCATAATGAGAGGAGCAAGATGAGGACAGAAACTGACTGACAAAGTGAACAACATGGGCAAGGTCAGTACGAGTAACAGTAAGATAGACAAGACTGCTAACAAGCTACCGATAGAGAATAGCATTAGATAGAAACTCACCATCCATAGGAGTAAGACGCACATTAGCTTCCAAAGGTATGAAAACAGTCTTACTATCAGTGAGACCAACACGAGTAAGAAGATCTAAAAAGTCATACCAGTAGAAGCAGAAGATATCTCAAAACTAAAAAAGTAATTGAGAGGATCAAGAACTTTCATCTCAAATTGTTTGCTCAGAAAAACCTTGAGCTCAGAAATACTAGGTACATTATCTCTAGTGAGAATCATATCATCCACATACAGTAGTAGGAGAACAGTGCCACACGCAGTTTTATGAACAAAGAGAGTAGAATCATAAACACTAGAAGAGAAGCCAAGCTCACTAATAATGGAACTGAATTTAACATATTAGGCACGAGAAACTTGCTTAAGACCATATAAAGCATGACGAAATTTGCAGACTTGATGTGGAGAGTGGGGAAAACTAGAAGGAGGATGCATATAGACTTCCTTAAATAGATCACCATTAAGAAATGCATTTTTAACATCCATCTAATACAATGACCATTGCCGGATAGTAGCAACTACAATGAGACTCTGAACAGAGGTAAGTCTAGCAACAGGAGCAAAGATCTCCTCATTGTCAATGTTATACTCTTGAGTGAAACCTTTGGCAACTAAATGGACTTTGTAACCTTCCACAAAACTATCGAAACGAGTTTTGATCTTATAGACCCATCAACACCCAATCACAGATTTACTAGGAGAAAAATCAACCAAGTCCCAAGTGTGAGTCTTGATCAGAACCTATAATTCATTAGCCATAACTTGCTACCAAAGAGGGTTAGAACTGGCCTCGCGATAGGAGCAAGACTCATGATGAGCAAGAATGGTGCAAAAACAATGATAATCATGAAGGTGAGGAAAAGTCTCCCTTACACGAGCAAAACGCCTGATAGTGAGCTCAGTGGATGAAGAAAGCAGAGATAAATTAGACAATGAAGTGCTAGTAAGAGAAGCAGGATCAGCAAACGGGGACTCCTCTAGATAAACAATAACAAGCAGTACAGTAGGTGTCTCAGTAGTAGGTACATCAATATCCTCAGAAAAGAACTCAATAGTAGGATCGGTGAAGTGAGAAGTGAAAGAAGAAGATAATAAATGAAATGAGAATAAGGAAGAAAATGTCTTATGTTCTCAAAAGACAACATGACGAGAGACACGAATACGTTTAGACAAGGAATCCCAACAACGACAACCTTTGTACTTAATCCCGTAGCCTAAGAAGCAACAAAGACGAGCTCGAGGCTCCAATTTGGTGCACTCATGAGTCTGAAGTAAGACTAAACAGGCACATCCAAAAATACGAAAAGAATAATAATCAGGAAGAGTACCATACAGACACTCATAGGGAATGAGGTTACCAATAAGAGCCGAAGGTACACGATTAATTGTGTAAATAGTAGTAAAAGCAGGGTCACTCCAAAACTGTTTAGGACAAGAGGCAGAGATGAGAAGAACATGAGTTGTATCAAAGAGATGACAATGTTTTCGTTTAGCACAACCATTTTGTTGTGAAGTACCAGAACAAAAACAATGAGGGATGGTTCCATGCTCACGGAGAAAGGCAAGAAAAAAATTGTTACAATATTCTTAAGCATTGTCAGACCGAAAGATTTTAATCATACGGGAAAAATCATAATAAATTTGTTGAAATTGAGAGCGATTTTGCAAGATATAAATCCAGGTATATCTAAAAAAATCATCAACAAATATAACAAAATACTTGGATTCTCTCACAGTAGAAGTGAAGGAAGTACCCCAAATATCAAAGTGGACTAAATCAAAAGGAACTAAGGAAAGAGAAGTACTGTTATTAAAAGATAAAACCAGTTGCTTGGCAAGTTGACAGAATTGACAATCAAGATGTTATTAGAGACAAAGTTTAAAATACTATGAGACAAAAGAAAGCGTCAACGACTTATAGAAACATGACCTAAACGTGAGTGTTAGATATCAAGAGAGGAGTTGGGAGCAGATGAAGCACTAGTAGAGGTGACAGCAACAATCTGAGCAGGCAGATGAAGGTGAATGAGCTGAAACAGTCGACCATGTTTACGACCTATCCCAAGAGTCTGTTCCGTTTTCGTATTCTGCACAACACAACCAGTAGAAGAGAAAAGAACAGTAAGGCCAATATCACATAATTAGCCGACAGAAATAAAATTCAATGTGAATTTAGGGATATAATAAGTATGAAGAAGTGCAAGAGTGAAAGTAAAGACATGACCAATGTGATCAATAGTCATAGGTGATCCATCAACAGTATAAATAATAGAAAGAGTAGACATAGAAGATTTGAAAGATAAAGCAGACAAATCAAAAGTCATATAATTGCTACACCCTGAATTAAAAAATCACGAAGCAATACCTGAAGTGGTAGACAGAGTAGTAAATGATAAATTACCAAAAGTAGTCATGAATTGCTGAAAGAGTGCAGAGAGATCACTGACATTGATCATAAAAGAGGAGAGAACATCAGAATCCATAGTAATGGTGGCAGCAGACTTAGGATGAAAGTCTCGACGGTGAGGATTTTTAAGACAGTCACTACGATAATGACCAGGGCCACGTTGATGACAATGTTGATAGATCTGAATAGGACAAGTAAGTAGACGATGATTAATAACATGACAGAATGTACATTTATCGTTTCGAAACGAAGGATTGAAAGATGTTCTAGTAGATTGAGCAGAAGAGTTACGAGAATCACCAGAAGCAGAAGAACCTTGAAAACTACCAGAAAAGCTTTTAGAGCGAGAGCTAGAGGTAACAAGAACTGTGTCTGCAGGTGGTGATTAGATGAGACCAAGGCGAGTCTCTTCGGAGAGGAGCTCAGAAGTAACTTGTTCCAAGACATGGAGAGGGGAGCGATGCAGAAGAGAGGCTCGAACAGGCTCAAAGACATCAGTGAAAGCTATGCGAAATATAATCAAGTGCTGCTGATCTCGGTACCGAGCAAACTGAGCAGCATCATCAGAGCAGGTCCAAGTAGGTTCAGATGGAATCAATTGATCCCATAAAACATACATCTGAGACAGAAAGACATTGATAAACTGGCCAGATTTATGTTTCAAATGATGCAGAGAAATAAAAAATTGGTACTGATAAGCAAGATCTGTAATAGTGTAGCGTTGGGCTAGAAAGGCCCAGATGGAGTAAATAGTGTCAAAGCGTCCGAACTGGAGGCTTATGGAAGGAATAGACATATTTCGGAACCAGGTGATGATCTGATGATTCTTATTGTCCCAATCCTCAAGTCATTCAGTGTATACTGTAAACGTTTCAATGTCACTTTTAACAGGTACTTGAATATCTCCAATGACGTAACACCAAAATTTTCTTCCTTTGAGAAAATTGGACATTGCTTAAGAACAGGAAATGTAATTAGATCCTTCCAGAGTGACAACAACAGGTTTAGATACCTCAATGCGCTCTATAGTACAGTGACGTGGAATAATAGAAATAAAAGGAAAAGATTAACAGTGAAAATGCGTCCAATGTAGAAGAAACAGTATTAAAGAAGCAGAATTTGGCCAAACCGAGGATAGAATCAGATTCAGGCGGCCAAAAATAGCCAGGAACCTGTCCAAAAAGAAAAAAAAAAATCCAATCTGAACTGATTCAAGTGAACCGGAGACAAATGCGGACCGACGACTGGGCGCTAAGGCTGACATTAGCGATAAGGCATGCAAGTGAGAGTGCGTGGGGGCATGAGCATGGACTGGCGACATGTGAGGCCGCATGTCAAGAGGGTTGTGCTAGAATCTTACACCCGAAATTTCAAACGGTGCATGGGGGCACGTGCGATGATTTCTGGCGATGTTTTTTGTTCAACTAGACTCGAATCATAAAGACAAATCTGATGGTGTGATCAGATTTAATATTCAAGTGGTGTTACTGTTGGCAGAAAACCCAAAAAACGCAAAATCAGGTTGACAAAGCAGCAGTAGGAGAAAAAAAAGAATTTGAGGTTACCATATCTTCAGCACTGATACCATGTTACAACTGGTAGAGAAACAGAGAGAAGGAGAAGAAAAAGAAATATAATTGATACAACTACAAGGTGATATATTTACAATCAATAACTGAGAAATATATAGAGAGGAAGCGAGAGACAGATCGGCCATTGATCATGGTACTGTCTTTGACAATGGCCAATCTGTATTTGACAAGAGCTTTGACAATTGAAACTTGGACAATGGAAACTTGAAAAGTTGGACAATGGCCAATCTGTGTTCATATTAACAATAAATACACTTAAAATTGAATTTAGTTTGTACATTTGATAGAACCCAGCTAATCAAATTCAAAAAGTTGCAAAGGTTTTTTTTTTCTAACATCAGGATGCAACATATTTTTTTTCTTTTTACAATATCTTATTTTTTTGCTTTCGTGTTTCTTGTTTATCTTCTCTAATCATGTCCAAGTGTCCCTAATCCCTTTTTGAGTTGAAACTATCCTAAATCGGGTGGAAGTTGAACTTGAAACCTCCAGTTCTTAAGCCAACACTGGTTGGTTCTCTCCAAGCCCGACCCAACTTCACGCTGTGTTATGTTTTCTTTTCCTACTAAATTCCAAATTTGGTGGAACAGTCAAAACTTGGCGAGCCGAATGGACCAGATGGAAGAGCCATCATGCTTCTAGACCTAGATAAGGACGCCATCAACACACATTAACACATTGCTTTTAACACGGAGGAGACTACGTCAATTTTCACAAGAAACATGTTTTTGTACACAAGCTAATGCAGTCAACAAAAGAAGCCTTAAAACAAATTTCACATCAGAGAAAAAAAATCCAAAGAAAATCACACCTTCGCGAAGGGTAGAATTATGCATTCACATCAGAAGAAAATCGAAATCCAAAGGGAGACAAGCTTGGAGAAAAGTAGACTAATTCACATGCCAAGACAAAACACAGAAAATGATACCCAAATTCGAATCAAATGAAATTACTAACTTCATAATTAACCTGTGTGGAGAAATGAACCTGGATGATTGGGTGGCACCGATGTTAGGCCGACCATGCTTTACAGGCTTGTATGAGATTGAGAACTCAGCTAGATAATGGGCAATCATTTCAGGCTCGTTCAACCTGACTGAATGCTCTTGTCATTGTAAACCCCAACGAAGCTGCTGATCATTTCAGGAACCATGATCATGTTGCAAAGGAGGGTCTTAACTAGCTCTGGTTTTTAATCTGGTGGAGCCTCCCGTTTCTGTTCCTAGTCAACAAAATGTTTGTATTACTATCCTGATAATTTCCTTTTACTTCCAGTACTAATACCATCAATATAAACACAGATCAAAGTCATGAACAACCTGAATATGAGCATCTATTTGAGAAAATATCAAATTAAATTATCATTAGGGACCAAATACCATAAAATCTGTCATGAAAGATTTCAACAGTATTTGTACAAAGGATAAATGATTCCAGGTGGTAAAATGATTATAACATTTGGGTGTACAAATAATGACAAGCTTCTGTTTGTTTGTTTTGAACTTTGTGGCATTTCACATTAGCTATTGCAACTTAATCAGACAATAAAATAACTGATACTAAGAGTGGGTGGATAACATTATAGTATCATAGGTTGACCGTCTCCTTATTCATTAAAATGTTGCGTGGCAACTTTGGAGTTTGGTGCTCTCTATTTTTGGAATCCATTGGGTTGTGCCACACTCAGTAATCTCTTTGTTTCATTCTTAGCCTAAAGGTATGGAGATCTCGTTTTCACAAGAAGGCTTGGAATCTTGTTCCTCTATATATAATGTGGTGCATATGGAAGGAACGAAATCGGAGGACGTTTGACGAAGTTGCATTGCCTGTTCATAAACTTAAAAACTCTTTGTCACATACTTTCCATTTCTGGTTCAAAGGGAATTCTTGTGAATCTTCACTGATTTTGTTAGACTTCATAGGCAGGGTTGGACCGAAGAAAGGACTAGCGGGGTGTTCTGTAGCTTTAATTTTATTTCTTTATTTGATCCTAAGTCTATATTGCCCCTACTGAATTTCATTAACACTCCATTATTTGGCCAAATATACAACAGACTTTTCAGCCTTCTATTTGAAGTGTCAAATCCCAATCATTTGTTCTACTATTGAAGTACTACATATTAAATTAATATACTTTTATTCATTCAATATTCAAGTTACATTATTGAAATAACAAATTCAATTTTTGTCATTTGTCTTTTGTCCTTTAATTTATTTATATATTTTTTTATTTTCATACAAAATAGTTCATAATTAGAGCAATAGAGTTTCATATTTTCGATGCAAGGTTTCAAAATTTAAATGGAGCAAATATTTTTAATGCATATGTACATAAATATGAACTTTTATGATGTATATTTTATTGTCAATATCAATTTTTTTTTGTTCCTTAACTAAGGGGCATTTTTTTGGACTTTTTTTTTCATCAAATGCAAAATTTTCATCATATTTCATACTAATAAGACATTATGTCATCATATTTCATACTTATATGACATTATATTGTCTATCTTTAAGTATTGAGCATTTGAATTGATTTTATTGTTAGGATATTTTATTTTAGGAGTTGTTTTGGGTTTAAATGGTGTTAAGTTGTGCTTTTAAGTTTTAACATATTATGTGATTACGAACTGTATCCAATTATGAAGTTGCTAATTCACTAAAATCTATTTATGCTAGGGGTTAGTGTCACAATTTTGTTGAATTGCATTTAAATTTAGCATTTTAATTTGTTAAAAAGTTAGGACTTAGTTGCCATTAACTTTGAAATCAAATTAGGAAAAGTTTAGAGATTGTTAAAGTTTTGGGTGATTCTATGTAAATTTGGCCCCCACTGAACAAAATTCATGGATTCACCTCTGTTCATAGGAGATCTAAATTTTGGTGGGGGGTTGTAGATTGCTTTTTTTCCAGTGTACAATGGCAACGCCCCCTCTGGCGCCTTTTTGTGATTAATATACTTTTATTTACCTATCACAAAAAAAAGAAGTTGAGCAACGCAATTCTACAGGAAAAACATCCACTAAAGATCCAAATATAAAGCCTAGACAGGTAGGTATGTGCAATCAAAGGACAAAACAGGAAGAAAATGTGTAAATACACACTCGTGCCTAACAAAATACAGCAGTGGAAAGGGAGAAGGTTAGACATTGATGGCATAAACTTTAGCATAGCATAAAAGACGACCTTAAAAACAGCATGATCAAAATAGGAGGTGAAGCTTCAAAAATGATATTGTATACCTATAGTATAATTTGGCCAATAACCATGAGGTCATTCCAAAAACAGCCTGTTCACGCTCTAGTTAATCTGACTTCGGTTCTGTATTCATGGATTAAAAACATTTCTTTTTCACAAGCAAGTGCAAAGAAACATATATGTGGGTATACATGCAGATATATGTTTATAAACAACAAACCAGTGTCCTAATTCATTTCATACTGAAAAAGCTTCCAGTCAACATTTTCTGAAGCAAACAAAACAGGTAATAGTGACCTTTTAAAATATAAGACAATAATATATTTGACATGTGAGGTTGAATGATTGTGCCATCGAAAAGGTTCCAATTAGAATATTTAATAAAATGGGGAGAAAATGAAAAAGAAAAATAAAAAAGTGGAAGAAAGACAAGAAGGCAGGAAAAAGGAGAAGAAAAGAAGGAACAGAAAAATAGAAAGGGTGTGATGAAACCTAAATGGTTGAAGCTTAAGGAGCAAACAGTAATATAGAGATCAAAATGGAACAAAAATTTTCGCAGGAAAATGTAGCAATTCCATTTGAATGCTAACTCCATCCAAATCCGGTTCCCTTAAAAGATTTCAATGATTGCAAAACATCATAACACTGAAATATGTATATATTCATACTTATACAATATAAATACATACGACATCTTTTTAGAAAGAATTTCAGGAAGTCACATACACGAGTAATGAGGTGGAGGGATACATCTCCTAGGTTCATGATTGATGCGCTCAAAAGAAACCCAGATCTTCCATTCTTCCTAATACCTCAAGCAATAACTACAATTGCTCTCCCCATCAATTTTATAAACCAAACCAACTTACATCTAAATAAAAAACACAGAATAATACATCTCACATACATCTTTACAACGCTCGTTGAGTGAGGGCTCTGAATATCTATAACCAGTGACACTAGGACAAAAGTCAACTACTCTTGCGCACAAACTTACACTCAATGGTTGATGACAAAGCGTGGAATTTTCCTATAATGCCAAGACCAATGGAGTAAGTTATGGTATGGTGCGTAGAATAAAATCAAATCCATAATCTCCGCAGGTTACGTTCCCCCCAAGAACAGAAGATCAATAAGTACGAAAGAAAATTGCAAACAAAATATGTGGAAACATATAATATGTAGATCCAATGCTGCAGCAACATGCTAGGCAACCAATGCTAAAAGGGATGGAGATTTAGCCCCTAATTCTCAAAGATCATTGTGAAACTATATGGCCATTCTCTCCTTCACTAGATCAGATGTTTCATTCTATCAAAATCTAAATAGTCAATCTACAATGTTGAGAGCCTAGAAAACAGAACATTAACTCTTGCAACACCCTTTAGCACATAAGGTAGATACTCCAAACACTGACACCCAAAATTAAGTGGTTACAAGTAAAGGAATTTCAACTGTTCAACACCATAAAAATCATTTTGCTAACAGAACCGCAACCAGGAAACCTTATCCTAACCACTTGGAGTAATTATCAAGTATGATCCACATAGAGTACCTTTCAGCCAATAGCCCTAAATGAATTGACACTAAACTCCTGAAGGTCAATCGGTGGGATGAAAGAGACCAGCCATAAACCTCAACCAACACTATTTAGCTAGCACCAAAATATTCCCCAAGGTACAAAAATGACAATTAGGATCGAATTAAATAAAAAACGACTTTCATGTTACGAATTTAGCTTCCCAAGCAACTCAAGTGCGATTCTCAAGTATCAAGGCAACTACAACCTAGAAGAAAGAGCAGCCTGAGGCATCGAGACAATAATTTTTTAATAGGGTGCACATATGACCCAATCAATTTGAGAACCAAACCGAAGCTGACCTTAATGATTTAAAAAAATAGCAGTCTAATGCATTGAGATAGTATTTTTGGTTAGGTGCACATATAACCTGACCAACTCAAGAACCGAACCAAAGCCAACATTAATGGTGCTGGCACAGCAAAGTGGTTGCCTGTGTTATGAAGAAACTATAGTTAGCCCACGGTTTGGAGCCCAGCTAAATCAAACTTCATCTGTTTGATTTAGTTTGTTTATATTTTTTCATCTTACAGTTCAATTCTCGGTTCTTACTTCCCGGAACCAAGGCATGCCATTTCTGTTCTGGGTTGGACATCAACCTGAACCAAACCACCCCATGCACACCTCTAGTCTCTATACACCAAATATCGAGGCTATATGGTTCTTTCCAAATGATGAAGCGCTCATTATAATGTACAAAAGATGTTATCCAAGGCAGAACCGAGAAAATTCTTCTAAAAATAGGTGAGGCACTTTCCCCGACATACAAGAAACAAAAATTCCTAGGAGCATAATACCTCCATCAAGGTACTTAACTATGCACATAATAAGGCAACCATCATTCAAAGCAACCTGGTTTAAGGCCCATTTCCCAATAAAACACTTCAAATGTACTTAGCAACCATCACCTGAAGTGACCATAAACTTTGGGCACACAATGGTTTCTAAATGTTGGAGCGCAAAACACTTCAAATATACTTTGCAACCATCACCTGAAGTGACCCTAAACCTTGGGCACACAGTGGTTTCCAAATGTTGGGACACAATATATTTTATGGATTACCATCACATATAAAAAGGCAACTTGTATTAAACAAGAAGGCTAATTCAACATAGCAATGAGAAAAACCATGTGATGGCTAGACAACATCCAGCCAATTGATCCGATCAAACTAACGCTCCATTAATTTCTAACATATCCTAAACCTAAATGTCAAAACTCCCTTGTCACCTTTACTTACGATTTTAGAAAATTAATGCCCTAAATTTTCCACAGATACCGATAAAAGGATACTCATTAATCTCTTCACTACTCAGCTAGAGTGATAGAATGAGAAATGGCCAACTAGCCCCAAAAAACAACCCTGAAAACAATAAAGGGGATGTGCACAAGAACCAAATCAAATGGAACAAAGCAGGAATGTGATTAAGTAAAAATAAATTAGAAACTTGATCAATAATAGAAAAGATAGGCACAAAATATAAAGCAATATAAAAGTGGAAAAATAATCTTGACAAACAAGTTGCCCCCAACAAAGCCTCAAAAAGAGTCGCCAAGAAAGAGCCGCTTGCACTACAGGATGCATGGTCGGCTCGTGCCTTAGGCAATCAAGGCAATCGCCTAAGGCCCCTAATTTTTTAGGGCCCCTAATTTTTAAAATATTGTTATAGTTATATTTTTAAATAGTTTTCACATGTTTGCTTTTGTAAGAGGCCACTCATAATTAAACAAAAGCCTAAATATCAATTACACTAATTAACTTTAAAAATTAATTGAATAAAAAGGCGAAGTCTTACATAATTATGACTTTTTGTTAAGATAAGATACGTCAAAATCTCAATCCTAAGCAACTCTTTATCCGTCTACAAAGCAAAAAAATTCAAAAGAAGTCAAAAGTTAGAAAACTCTCTCTCTCTCTCTCTCTCTCTGGGGCACAAACTGAACGTAAATTGTCAAATCTTATCAATCTCAAATAATTCATCATCAGTCAGCTTGTTAATATAGATTTTTATTATTTTATATAATTCATTTTTTCTACTGACATGTCCTCGTTTAGTACTATTCTTTTTGTGTTAGTATAACAATATTCTTCCTTGTATTTGACACCATTATAAATTAATATTTTATCATCGTTGTTGGATATCTTATGCGTATCATTACTTTTTTGTAATTTATCTTATTCCATTTTTTGTTTTGTTGATATCAGTAAAAATATTACTAATTTTGTTATAACTCTTTGATTGACATCTTGTAGAAGTTGTACTAAATTCAAGTTCTCATCCATATCAACAATATTATCGTTAAATAGTAATGAATGATATGTACTTCTAGACTTACATTCCAAGATTGTAAAAAACCTCATCAAAAAGTAAGATAAATAAATTTTAAGTACTACATTGATAACAATATAAAAGTATAAAAAAGCCTCGTAAAAAAATTTCGACTTAGGCCCTAAATAGTGTTGAGCCGATGTAATTAAGAAAGACATATTTCTACCTTTCCATAGAAGGGTTCAGCGCATCATCAAACAACTGCAATCCTCAAGCATCGTACAATCTAACATTTCCTATAAATTTCGAGATACCTAAACGATATATAACGAAAGTGAAACATTCTCGTATATATGCGTGTATAGAGTACCGATGAAGAGCTTGACGAGCTCATCGGTGGACAAGTCCAAGAGAGCGTCCAAATCAACGCCTCTGAAGCCGAACTTCTTGAAAGTTCTCTTCTCCCGCAGCCCTCCTGGAGCCACACTAGTTTCAACATCCGCCCGTTATATAACGGAAACATGTCAAAATTCAATGAAAATCGTGAGGCTGTGAGCGATGACAAGTGAATGAAACTCGAATTCGGAGGTCGAATTGTCCGTCACGAGGTCCAACCATGGCGGACACTCTGGAGAACCAAAACCCTAATCGGCGGGAGTTCATCAATGACGACAACGGACTATCTAGAGTTCAGAAATTACGCGGGCGGTATTTATAGGTTACTCACTATTGGAACTGCGTCGATAACAATTAATCCGAACCCGAACATATTGCGAGATGCTTTAAAATAATTTTAAATACTACCATCACATCTTTAATTATATTTTTTAATATTATTTTTATTTTAAAATTGAGATTTTTTTATTTAATATTGTGTTTATGCTTGTATAATTTAAATTATTTTTATTTTTCAAAATTCATTTTTGGGATTTCATGGGGTATACCTTATCCCAACCTAATCAACTCAAACCCGATTAATTATTTTTGGGTGGAGGAGTATTGATATATGCGAGATCAAGCGGGGAGGTTCAAATTTTCGAGAATTATAAGTGGAATACAAGGTGGAGTTTTTCTATTAGAGACCAGTTATGGTTCAGTCTAATCTGTTTGAAATTTACTCTGTTGACATCCCTTAATCGGATGGAGTGGTAATAACATAGACATTAAAACAATTTTTCAATAGCAATGTAGCATCAACTACTATTGCTAGTGAAAATTAGATTAATGACTAGTAGTCTGTTTGGAACTTGAGAGAAGGGATAGGAAGATAAGATAATTATTTTTCTTCATTTTGTTTGGTTTCTAACGTGGGAGGAAAAAGAAAAAAAATCAAAAAAAAATTTTTAAAATCACTTTCCCTGTAAATTCTGTGTCACTTCTTTTCCCTACCTTAAGTTGTAAGGGACTTGGCAAGCCCTTTTTTTTAATGATCAAGCTATGATTCAATATTTGCAACGAGGGATCCATTTCATTCAGCCAAAAAAAAAAAAAAAAAAGAGGGATCCATTTCATAGACTCACTACAAAATCATAATGTAGCAGCATCTAAAAACATAGGTATTGCCAACTTACTAGATTTTGTTTTTTTTTTTTTTTTGACAATTCAATGGTAATTTGTTCTAGATTTTAAAAGTAAAATTATATGACAACTTAACTCAAAAACAAATAACACCCCCTCAACTATAAAAACACAACTAGACTCTAAGCACAAGCCATGAGTGTGTATATTATAAGTCGTGTGAAGAATTACAAATTTATGTAAATATAATTATTATTTCGTTATGTTAAAATTTTCAAAATATTAAAAACTCTCATTTTTCTTAAGTGGCTCTTCACTCTGCCGAAGTCTCATTATTTATCAAGTTTCGTCTTTCTCCTAAAATGTGATGGCCTGTTTTTCTTAAATCCAAATTGAATGGTTTAAAAATTTATAAAATTCCTAACATACTCGAATGTTATCGAAATGCATACAACATTACCAAGTTTGGACTGAGGGATTTGAACAAAAAAAGAAAGATTTTAAAAGAAAAATTTGGTTAAAATCTTGTTTGGATAATTTTAAAGAAGGGAGAGAAGTAGATTGAGGAGTTGTGAAATGAGAGAGGGCCCACATTTTAAATACTTTCTTTTCCCTTTGAAATTACGAGAAAATAGAAGGAAAGTGTATTGCTTGTTATTATTTTGTTTTAAATACTAATCATACATATTAATTTATAACAAAAACTAGGGATTTATATACATAATATGTAAGGGTTAATTAAAAATATACCTTTTGAATTATAACTCAGTATCACAAAATTCTCTTAAACTCTAAAACGTAACAAATTAATATATTGAACTACCAATTTGTATCAATCAATCCCTTATATTAGCAATCTATTAAGAAAATATATAAAAATTTGTTATTTGACTTGTAAATTATCACAAAAATATGATTTTATACCTAAATTGATATTTTCTTGTTAAAATAATTGTCTAATTACTAAAATGTATCTTGAAATGACATATAAATGTAAGGACAATACAAGGAATATTTCGGTTATTAAATAATTATTACAAACAGAAAATGTAATTTTGGTATAAAATGAACTTTTGTGAATATGTGCAAGTTATATGATAATTTTTCATCTAATCTTCTTACAGATTGCTATAAAATATATAAAAAATTGTTATTTGACTTGTAAAGATTTACAAAAGTATAATTTTATACCTAAATTGATATTTTCTTGTTAAAATAATTGTCTAATACTTGAAATATCTCTTAAAATGACATATAAATATAGAAACAATATAAGGAGTATTTCAGTCATTAAATAATTATTACAAACATAAAATGTAATTTAGTTATAAAATAAATTTTTGTGAATATGTGTAAGTTACATGATAATTTTTCATCTACTCTCTTTACAGATTGTTAATATATTGCTAACATAGCGATTAATTGATACAAATTGGTAGTTCAATAGATCAATTTGTTACGTTTTAGAATTTATAATAGCATAGTGATACTGAGTCATAATTCAGAGAATGTGTTTGTGATTAATTCAATAAGTAATAATAAAATTACCTTATTCACCCCTTCTATTTTTTCGTATTATCAAATTAAACAAAAGGAAGTAAGGTAACTTTCCCTTTTCTCTAGGGATGTAAATCTGGCCTTAGGCCCATGGGCCGCCCAAGCCAACCAAGTCAAAGTTCGGCCTGAGACCGACTTGGGCATAGCCCGGTCCAAGTCTAAGCACCCTATGGACGGGCATACGCCCCCTTTCTAGTAACCTGAGCCCGAGCTCGAAGCCCAAGCCAAAGCCCAAGCCCGCCCCAAAAGCCCGAGCCCAAGACCGGCCATGAGCCCGTGAACACCCTCCTCCCCCCCATCCCCCACGATTCTTTCCTTTTCAAATTCAATTTGAATTTTTTTGAGCACCCCCCACCCACACAGACACCCACACCGACACATGTGACCCCCCTTTTCAAATTCATTTTTTTTAAGTACGTTCATTAATTTTATAAATGTAGTTGTATAAATAATTTACCTTAGTAATTCTTATTAGTTATATATAATAATAAATTTAAGTGTAAATTTTTTTACATAGGTTCAAATAAATTAAATATATAAGCTTACAAATAAATTTCTAATTTATAGAATCATAGTATATAATTTATTATAACTAAATTTATTAGTTTTAAAAACATAATGCTATAAAAAAAAATTGGGCCAAAGAGCGGGGCCTCAAGACCTACCTAAAAAGCCCATCAAAGCCCGAGGCCTGAGCCTAAGCCCACGGCCCAGCCAGTGGCCTATTGCCTAAACCTATGGGCCAAGACCTGAGCTTGGGCCTTATTCCCTTTCACATTTTGACCCGACCTGGACTGGCTTGAAAAATGGTGGAAGCCCAGTGGGCCACAGCCCGACCCAGCCCAATTGACATCCCTACTTTCTTCTTTGTTAACTAAGCAAGAGGAGGGATATATCTATACCTTTTCCTTTTATTTATCTTACAACTAACACTTATCTTCATTTTCTTCCCCCTCCCCTCCATCGAGACAAATATATAAAATTACTGGTTTTCAACTTAATAAAAACATTGACACACCTTCAATATGATAGGAATCATAATTATCTATGTAGAAGGCAGTAGTGAAAAGGGATA
Source organism: Euryodendron excelsum (assembly GCA_033060915.1). Lineage (NCBI taxonomy): Eukaryota > Viridiplantae > Streptophyta > Magnoliopsida > Ericales > Pentaphylacaceae > Euryodendron > Euryodendron excelsum. The sequence continues at coordinate 4,114,705 of CM065382.1, forward strand.
ATGCAACTAAGTAAAATAGGGAAAGTAGGAAGTGAAAAATAATTAAATTGAAAGAAAAATTTAATAGGAATCTTAATAAGAAACTCTTTAAAAAAATTCGAGGAGATGAGCTATCCTAGTGATAGCAGGGCCGCTCACCTACAATTGAGGTTATGGGTTCGACTAACACTTTTCTCTAGCCAAAGTTTTTGGCCCTCCCATTAATAAAAAAGAAAACAAAAATATTTAAAAAATTTAGTGAAAATTTATATGAAAACTTTGATGGATATCTTTATATAGTATCATGAATACTGAATTATAAATTAAAGAAAACAATATTTAAAAATGAAACCTTCAAATTTATAAATAGTTTTCATATTCGTACATGTATATAAATAAATGTAGGTATGTATACATTTTCATATTAGTCGTTAGGTATGCTTAAATGTATCATTTGTTTCGAAGAGTTATTTGGGCTTATGACTCTTTGATTGGTTGTGGTTTGTTTTAGTGTTTGTTAGTGCTACTTTTGATAATAATTAAATAAAAACAATGCATTTCATTAGGTTATTGTCCCAAATCAATCCAATAAGCTTTATAACTTCGATATTTAGTACTTCCCCAAGCTGCTTCCGTTGAGAAGTTATTTGGGTTTGCGACTCTTTACTGTTATGGTTTGACATAGCTTGTGTGAGTGCTTACTTTTGTTATACTAAAAAAAAAAATGTATTCTCTTTGGATACGGCAATAGTCATAAAAACAAGTCATGCCTATATGTTTTTGGCAATATATGGGTATATACAAAATACACAATAAGGTTATGCACTTAATTAGATGCACAATAAGGTTATGCTAGCTCAACTCATTAGATGAGCTAGGGGTTACGATTGGGATTTGATCGGATACATCACAAGTGTAACATATTAATAATTACATAGAATCAAGGAGATGAATGGTAAAATATCAATCCAAACCACTAAATAATGACTAATTTTGCAACAAAATAGGTAATGAAAAGCGCATAAAATAAGTTCGTTTGTAAATATTGATGTTGGTGCAACATTTAAATGATAAATCTTGAAGATGCATGTATTTTAAATGAGATTTATATTTTTGCATTTATAATCAACATTTTTCTCATTATACATTATTGTAGAAATCAAAGTGGAATTTTTAGGAAAGACTGATTCAATGCGCGAATCAAATTAATAAGTATGAACAACCTGCAAGAAAGGAAGACAATGAGAATGCGTCGACCCTCTTTGAATCGATGGCACTCCGATAATTAATTTAGCAAGCTTAATCATAATGAATTGAATGAAGAATTCTCAATTAGTATTTAAGTGAGCGTACCTTGCTTTTTAGTTGTATGGTGCATTTTTATAGGTTTTGGAGGTCCCACTCCCTCTAGAAGACCTCTCTCTAGAAATGGTATTCAATCTCCTTCTAGAAGTTAATTACTTTTGGGTCCATTTAAGATAGGTTTGGACATATCTTTGAATGTCCTAGTTAAGGTCGGTTTGGGACTCTTGCCCATTAGACCTGTCTTCTTGGGCTCAATTCACCCTGCCAGACCTATCCTCTTTAGATCGGGCCTGACATATTTATTATCTAAGCTTTCTGAGTTATTCATCTCACAATTGGCCCCCAGTCCTTGGGCTCTGTTTGGCCGAGCACGAGGGACAAGGGCTATACTTGCACATCACCTCGTTAATGATCTTGGGTTGTTATCAAACGCCTTTTTGTAATCCATGTTCGACGTGCTCTGCCTGATTTGTTCAACTGCTAAAAGGCAACTTTCCATTAAATGTTGAGGCAACGTCCTAATTTGGAAGTAATGATGCAACCATTCTTAGGGTTTTGATCTAACGGCGAGCTCTTCTATAAGAACCCATTTCTTTAGAGAAGCTAATTCACCTTTGCTTTGAAGAGAACTGTCGAGAGAGAGAGAGAGCCGATCTACTTTTCATAAGTGTTTAAGACTCTACCCAATCCTTCTATTTACACATTTCACATTGCCGACCACATTGTAATGGTTGCACGATTTAGGAACACGCTTAGTACTCCCGGGGCCAACACTGCTTTTAAGGCGAGGTATTAATTCCCACTGGGAGTTGATATCAAATTGGTCGATCGTGACGAATTTTGTATGTATGAGATAAATAAGGGAATGCATTTTCCATTGATAGCCATAGTCGAGGGTGGTGCTAGATTCCCTTTGCACCCGTTCTTGCTTTAATTTCTTAGGCATTATCAATTATGCCCCGCCCAGTTAGTATCCAACATCTTTAGGATAGTGATGGGTATAGTAGAGTTTAATCACGTTCTCAAGGTGGACATAGGCATCCACGAGTTTGCGTACTATTTTCGTTCCAAGCATAAAAATGGTGAGATCGTCCAGGTCCTTCTTGATACGAGAAAGGGGGTGGATGATGTCATAGTATGGATCTCGGGGCTTTGGGAGTATAAGGACGTCCCCGAGACCTAGCAACCCATCTGACGTTGCCTTTGTTAAAGATTTATACTAAAAAACATGTTTTGTGTAATGGTTTTAGTATTTATTAATAAATGAGTTATTCCATTTTAATGAAAATATGTGTGAACAATGTTTGCTTTGCGTTATTTATTTAATGATTATGCATGTGTATCTTTTATTCCACATAATAGATGAGTTGGTGTATAGAGTACGATTTATACACGGAAGATCAGATTATCAGTTTTTATAGAATATAAGCTTATCGTTCACAGTTTTAGATGGAACTGGACACACCATCAGTAGGACTGTAGAACAAGGTTTTAATAGGTCTGTTTTAATCATGGAGAATAGTATAATTCTAACTCCTTGCACTAGTACACTTTGTGTGTATTGAATATGATTGTATTGAAGTAATTGTTGTTATACTGATTATATAAAGCAATTAATAGCTCATGATTATTATGAGTGCTTATGCTATTAATCCTAATATAATAAATAGACACGTGCATGCAGTATTTATTGTTTTGATTCACAAAAGAATAATATTTTTTGTGGGTCAATAAACTCAGTGAGTTGGATAATAATATTACATGTATGGTGAATATTAATTATTGATGAAATTCACGTCCTAGTGCGGAGATTGATGATATCCCTTGAAGAAGTTTATAAGTTTTGATTATGTCAAACTCTGCAGCTGAATTATAAATCCGACATATCAAATAAGTAAGTGGAATATCTCAAGAAATTAAATAAGTCTATTAAATTTAATTTGATAAATGGGTATCTGTGATCTTAATGTGGGGAGATAAACAAGCATTTAATAATATGAAGTTTGAAATATAATTTCTTAGTATGACAAAAAGTGTAATTATAATTCATTAGTGGTATAAATTATAATTTACGTAACTAGGGATTGTCCTGGTTGGATTAAGAATTTTTATTTGTGTGGGAAGCCCTAGTCATACTAATCCTTTGGTCCCCGTTGTAGCCTCTAGATATACAAACTCTATGAGTAGCTAGGGTTACAACTGATAATCTCAGATACACGTTCTTGTGAGAGATAGAAACTCTAGCAGCTGCGAGCTCACCCTCTCTAAAGTAAGACATGTCCAAGGGATATAGTAGAAGTCTGAAGGTTGAGTTCGAGCAGTTTTCTTATACTTTTGCTTGTTGTACGAGATCAAAGAAAAAGGATTTCGAAATTCATACTTACTGTTATTCGAAATCAAACTAGAGAGATTTTGAATGTATGATTCTGCTAATCAAATTAAAATTTTTAGTATTATGCGTATGCACTATAGTCGGGTTGTAGAAAATTTCGCAATCCCCAACAGCTCTAGGAAGCTGGGTGCCCTAGGTTCATACTTAGCACGTCATAAGTTTTCCACTTAGTTATCATTTCTACTTTCTTTGTCGTTCCTTTTGTTTCCAGGTGAACATACCAAGCCCAGGAAGCAGCATGAGCATCTCGGAGTTAACCAGTCATTGCTGGAAACAATTTGGGCTTATAAAGGTGTAGGGCCACAATGGGGAGTCAACAAAGCTGTTTATAGCCTTTTACCCTATCCAATCTGCTACCAGTTGTTCTCGGCAACCGAAGGCATCCCAGACGACATCACCGCTACATTGAAGGCGCAGGGGGAAGTCGGCGACTTTGAGAACATCCCAGAGGGCATTGCAATCCCCTGCATTCATAATTTCAGTAGAGTCACAGTTGCCACTATACCCGCCGAGGTGGAAGAAGAAATTGCTACAGCTGAGTCATCGTCTTCATCTGGCCAAGCTTCGCCTTAACCACCAAACTCACCGATCAAAATCCCAGACAAGGTGGACGAGCCCAGTTCGAGCCCTACTTCATTATTTGCATCATCATTGACCTACACTCCGAAAGTAATTCCAGACCGTTGGTCCACTCGCCAATTCAGACAACAAATCTCTTCGAGCTCCGAGACGAAAGACAAGCTAAGTGATATGCAGACATGAAGCTTGGCGGCCGTGATTGCTAGGAAGAAGGCAAAACGTGCCCAAGCATCCTCAGTTGGGGTCAACACGACTTAGCAGCCAGTGTCTCTGCCACCAGCCACCTCTGAAGCTGAAGTTGGAACTAGCATATCGTCAACAGAGAGATCGGCATTTAAGAGGCCAGCGGAAGGGGATGTATCAGGGACGCCCAGAGCTCAGCGGGCCATGTCGGCGTCTGTTAAGCCGGATGCTAGGTCAGTGTCTAAGATCGTGATTCAACCAGTGGTTTGGACATGCCCTATAACCACCCTTGATTTTGGTTTAGCTGACCCTTCATTACGGTGAGGTTGGTTGAAGAAGCTATCCTGCCCCAGGGCCGGGAGATGCTAGGGCTGGTGACCAACCAAAAGATCTTCATGGGAGCAGTATATCATAGTCTGTCGGTGAGTGTGCCTGCCGATCTCTTTAGTCACCTCCCTTTTTTTCTCTGTTTCCAGGCTGCCCTAACCATTTTTCTCTGTTTTCAAGCTATTTTCCAAACTTATAATGCTATGTCTCATTTCGTAACTATAGATAAGGAACTGAAGAAATTGAGGCAACAACACGGTGCTCTGAAGCTGAAGGCCTGAGCTAACAAGAAAGCTACGATTGATGCAAGGGCCGAGCTAAAAAAGAGTGAGGAGGCCATGGTCACTACCTTAACCGAGTTGACATAAAGAGGAACTTATCAAGATAAATGACGAGCTCCCAACTGTGAAGGCAGCTAGTTTCAATGAGGGTTTTGAAAGAGCTAGAGATGATTACACTCAGCAGATCATTGGGATAACGAATGGGATCTTCAAGGACGGTTGGGTGGCTGCCCTTACGGCAATGAAGGTTTCTTTGGCGAATCCATTCTTAAATGACATCCATTTGCTGCTTCCTGATTGAGCCATTACTGAAGACACCAAGGTAAATCCCTTTAAGATTAGACAAGTCAGCATCACTAAATTTATTAATGCTACTGAAGTTCCTGGTGCCAATACTGCTCCTCCAATTTCAAAGATTGTCGACGTTGCAGATGCTGCAGAAATTGTTGTCGGCAATGCTGCCCCTCTTACTGATTGAACTCTAAAAGTGCAATCTACATGTCTTAATTAGCTAGTTGTTAGTATTATATTATGTTTAATTGTGTTATTTTAGCCCTAATCCGTCACTAACTTAGTTTTATGTTAATTTTCAGGAATTCTAACTAAAAAGGGATAAATACGAGCTGAAATGGAGAAGGCGTTCGAACGGGCATCATGGGCGTTCAAACGAACAACAGTAGCGTTCGAACGCTACGTCGAATGGTGTCACGTTAAGACCAGGTCCGAAGTGCGTTCGATAGATTCAGAGAGTAGGTTTTCCCGTTTGAAGTGCGTTCAACGCACCGTTCAAACGCTCCCCGTGGCGTTCGAACGGATTCCTAGGCGTTCGAACGGTTGGCCGATCCTGAACAGAATTGCAAGCCTATATAAGTTAGGATTGTGGGCTATATTAGGGTTCGTGATTTTTGACAGTTTTTAGAGGAGATACAGGATTTTTCTAGTTCCTTTTCAAGGTTTTTCATAGTATTCACAATTCTTGTAATCAGAGTCTCAGGTTTGCAATCAATGTTTTCAATTTATATTTATGCGACTTGTTCTTACGTTATGAATATGAGTAGCTAAACTTTTTAATCCTGGGATCAAAAGCGAAGGTTAATTGAATGTTTTGGATGAATGAAAGAGGTATGTTTTGGTTTTAAAGTTAAATCTTCTAGTTATTCTATCTTCATCTTCTTCGTCTTAGAACTTTCAAAAACCTGGACGTTTGATTATGTTCGGTAACGTTTATGCATGAATCTATATTCAATATATGCATTGCACAAATCGATGGTACTCGTCCTTGATTAAAACAACCTGAAGTATTCTAGGGGTTAGAGTTTTGAAGGATATTGGTTTTTATCGTTAAATATTCCGAACCCGAGACTCGCGACGTAGTCAAAGGGTTTGAGTTATCAGAATATCTCTTTCGGGATTTCAAAAGATGCAATTGATCTGAGCGATTGATCCTGGGACCTTTTCATTAATAGTCAAATCCTACATTATTTTCAATTCATTATTCTTGAGTTTGAATTAGCTTAGACAAATATACCATCTCAAAACAATCAGATTTTTCGTTTTCCTTTTTGAAGCAAGTCGTAAGGCTTTTGTGAGCACTTGAGGAAAGTGTTTTTAGTGCTTGTGGTTCTGTGTAATTTACTCCCTGTGGATCGACCTCGTTCTTACGAGTTATACTACTCTGCCTCCCTACACTTGGGGTATTTCAAGCATACATTCGGAGGCTGAGTCACTTACTCCACAGATTGTTAAAATCACTAATGGTGTTACTAAAGTGGTTCTTGCCTCCTCTGATCTACTTGCCGATCCAGCTTTACAGTCATAGGGTGTTTTTTCTTTCTTTTTGTGTGTTTTTAACTCTTTTGTAATTTTTTGGGTAACTTTATTATAAAGATGCTTCTTCAAGTTTAAATAAACTTCCTTTGTGCTTCAGTATTGCTTGATTTACTGTTTTTTATGTCTGAGTGCTTTTTTTTATACTGGGGTATCTTTATAATCTTTGGCTATTCACAAGCCGACCTGAAAAACTTAGTCAGGACTAAGTATAGAGACTTAGTTTTTCATAAGTTTTGGCCTTCATTGGCTGACCTGCCTAACTTAGGCAAGATCAAGGTTTTACACTTGATTTTTTTATTGTGGCCTTCTTTGGCCGACCTACCCAACTTGGACAGGATCAAGTTTTTATACTTGATTTTTATTTTGGCCTTCTTTGACCGACCTGCCCAACTTGGACAGGACCAAGTTTTTACACTTGGTTTTTATTTTGACCTTCATTGGCCGACTTGCCCAATTTGGACAAGATCAAGTTTTTACACTTGATTTTTATGTTATTTTCCTTGGTTCTTTTCTTTTAGCATGACTTCAAACATTAGAGGTGTGGAATAACCACTAGTTTATTAAGAATGCACAACTTATGCGAATAAAGGAAAACATAATCTTTAATAACAAACCATAATAGTTTTTCATACCTCAACTTTCTATTGATAGAATTTCTTAAGGTTGTTCGCATTCCAAGGTCGGGGTAGCTAGCGCCCTTCTTCGACAGTCTTTAGCCGGTATGCCCCCACGCCGACTTAGGATGCAACTTTGTATGGACCCTCTCAGTTAGGGCCGAGCTTTCCATCTGCTAGATTCTTTGTTGCTTCCAGTACCTTTCTAAGTACTAGGTCTCCGAGTACAAAAGCTTTTGGCTGAACCCGCTTATTGTAGGATTGGCAAAGCTGCTGCTGATAACTAGTGAGCTTGAATAAGGCTACCTCCCTCTTTTCTTCAATGAGGTCCAGGTCTTTGTCCAAGGTCTATTCATTAAGCTCGGTATCAAATGTTGTCGATCTGATTGTTCGGAGTTCGACCTCCAAGGGTATTATTGCTTCGACTGTATATGCCATTGAGAAAGGGGTTTCACCAGTAGATATCCTTAAAATGGTTCTATAGAACCATAAGACACTGCGTAGCTCTTTTACCCATAAGGCTTTAGCTTTTTCTAGTCTCTTTTTAATTCCGTTTAACATTTTTTTGTTGGATATTTTAGCTTGTCCGTTGCGCTGTGGATATGCCAGTATTTAATAATAATTTATGATCCCGATTTCGTCACAGAATCCTCTGAACATATTTCATCGAACTGGGTGCCATTATTCGAGACCAGTGCACTTGGTATGCCAAATCTTGTAATTATGCTCCTCCATGCAAATCTTTTTGCATTTATTTCCCTGATGATTGATAGGGGCTCTGATTCCACCTACTTGGTGAAGTAGTTTGTTGCGACAATGAGGAACCTCTTGTTCCCCGGAGCTCGGGGTAAGGGACTGACTATGTCCAGTCCCTATTTGGCAAAAGGCCAAGGGGTGGTAATAGTAGTGAGATCTTCGATAGGCTGGTGAATTAACGGTGAGAACTTCTGGCACTTCTCACACTTTAATACGTACTGAGCAGCATCCTTCTACATATAGGGTCACCAGTAGCCCTGTGAAATAGCTCGGTAGGCGAGCGATCTTCTACCAATATGACTTTCACATATCCTTTCATAAATTTCAAAAAAAATGCCTTGCACTTAGTTTATATGAACGCAATGTAGGTAGTGGACCATAAAAAATTTTCTGTATAGCTCTTTACTGGGTGATAGCCAGTACTTCAAGGATTTATGCTTTATTCTCTTGGCTTTATTCTTATCCTCAGGAAATTCATCTTTGTCGAGGTAGGCAGTGATTGGATCCATCCAAGATGGTCCTAGCTCTTCAATGGCCAGTACTTGCTCTTCTTCTTGAAAGATACTCGGGTTATTCAAAGTCTTAATATGAATTGTTCTTTTCGATCCAGAATTCAAGGCTGCCGTGAGTGTTGCCAGAGCATTAGCAAGGGCGTTGTTGTCGCGGCCGATCTAACACAACTTATATTTACTGAACTTCTTCAATAATTCATGTGCCTTTGCCAAGTACTGTGCCATCCTATCGTTCTTTGCCGCGTATTCCCCCATGATCTGGTTTACAACCAGCTGTGAGTCTGAATATATTGTTATTTAGACAATTTTTAGCTCTATACTCGGCGTAGTTCGGCGAGCAGAATCTCGTATTCTGACTCGTTGTTTGATGTAATGAACTTTAGTTTAATAGTCTGCTCTATTGCCATGACATCTGGTATAATTAGGACTATGCCTGATCCTACCCCCCTATCGTTGAATGCTCCATCTACGAAGAGCTTCCAATGATCAACAGTTCCACAGAGCTCCAAAGGGGGGTCGTTCTCTGGTAGTTCGGTAGTAGGCGTTTGATTGCTCCTGAATAGTGCAATTTATATCTGCCAGTGTGCGGTTGCGATGTAGTAATAATATCTCGATAAGTCTGAGGTTGATCCACAGGGAACACAAGAATAAACTTAATCTGGTAAGGTCTACAATCAAAACAAAATAATAACGAGCTCATAATCAATTGAAATTACAATAGAGCTTCCAAAAAGAAAATAAAAATCAATTGTTGGAGATGGTTGATCTAAGTTATCAGACAATAAAATTAAATTAATTTTTAGGGATGTATTTAAATATTATAAAAAGGTATTAGCAGGGTTTGATCCAGTAATAGGCCTACAGGTAGGTTCCCAATATAGTTTTGATTAAAAAAACTCAAGATTCGATTACCCTTTTTGGAGTTGATATTAAGTTATTTACTAGTGTTCATACTAGGGTTCCATTCATACCTGTCCCAGTTTATAAACCTGTCTACAAGGTATATTTGAAGTTTAATCAAGAACAGTAGATTTCTAAAGTACTCATAATAGGAATATGTATGCAATTATAACCAATATCTTTATCATAAATTCTAGATATACGTATCCCTGCTTACAAATCAGTCTATACGTACATGCTAGATATGATCAAGAATATTATTTTTGAAGATATTTATGGGCAAGAAAATGAATCTTGATCCAAGATCTTTAAAACTTGGAAAATAAATAAGTATCTCGAATCTCTACCTGTAACTTAATCACTTTCTCAACCTATACCAAGAACGAATTTAACTACTAAAATGTATTATAAAGATTGCAAGAATTGAAATAATGATTAAAGAAAGAAAATACTGTATTGAAGAAATATAATCCTGAATTCACAATAAGAACAAGAAATAAAAACTAAAGATTAAAGATGCTCCCTTGAAAGATGACAAGATTTGTAGTCTCCAAAGCTTAGATGATTCCTCCCTCCAAAACCCTAGAAAAATCCTAGAATTCTTCTCCTCCTCCAGAACATAAAACTCCTAAGTCTATTCTACTACTTCCTAATCTATCTACAACTAAAAAGTGAGTTAATCTCCAAATCCCGTCGTCAGTGGTACAGACGATTTCTACCGAGTGCTCAGATGGGTTGGGTCACTTCACAAAAGTTGTAGGTTTCGAAAAGTTATATGAAATCGACATATTATGGACCCCAATAGCCTTTCTGGTTCGAGAGATATGAGCTTCCAAAGTTTTAGCTCTGCATGCTTCAGCAGCTTGTACCACAGCTTCAGTAGCTTGTACCTTGATAGCAACCTCTTGAAACCTATGATTAAATTGCATTCGAAATCATTCCATTTAAGCTCAAAACCTACATAAAGCGTAATAAACTTAATTAATATCAAAACATAACTAAAAAGACATATATACTCATAAACTAATGCTAATAAAGTACTAATTCAGGCCTTATAATTATACTTTTGAAGCGCAATCAGCATTGGATTGGTTTCTTATGGTAAATCAACAGAAAATTTAGCAATAAAGTCGGCAAGTACTTGACTTTTTACTGCCGATCTGGGTTGATACTTGATGTCGAATTCACCCAGCTTTACTGCCCACTTCGCTAATCTGCCGGAGAAATCTTCTCTTAAGAATAGTGGTTTTAACTGTTGATCCATGAGGACATTGATAATATGGGCTCTAAAGTAATGCATTAGCTTGCGTGATGCCATCACTAATACGAGGGCTAGTTTTTTCAAAGGTAGATATCTAGTTTCTGCCCTCAGGAGAATCTTACTAACATAGTAAACTGGCTTCTGTTACCTGTCTTATTGCTGAAGTAAAACGACACTAACTGTATACTCTGAAACAACCAAGTATATATAAAGTTCTGCTCAGGGTTCAAGTTCTTTCGAAAACTCCTTCAGTGGTTTGAATTTCTAACATATTATGGAGCCCGCCATAGTTCCTCTCTCCTTCCCTAATGGTTATCATCAGGGACTCGTATCTCTGATCTTATCGAACGACCTCCCTGACTTCGTGCTGAACCATCTTAGCGGCTTGATCATTGAGTGTCCTCATGACTGGGAACATCTCAGCTGTCTTCAATCTCCCTATTGATGGGCTCAACTCCTCCTCTAAGAAAACTGGTACTTATCATTGCTAGACCTTCCCATAGGCGGCGCTAATTGTAAATGGAATTTTTAGAAAGATTTGATTCAATGCGAGCACTAAATTGATGAATACGAACAACCTGCAAGAGAGGAAGACAATGAGAATGCATCGACCCTCTTTGAGTCGATGACAATTCGATGATTAAGTTAGCAAGCTTAATCACAATGAATTGAATGAAGAATTCTCAACTATAATTCAAGTGAGCATACCTTGCTTCTTAGTTATATGATGTATTTATAAGTTTTGAAGGTCGCACTCCCTACAGGAATGGTATTTAATCTCCTTCTAAGAGTCAATGACTTTTGGGTCGATTTAAGATGGGTTTGGACATATCTTTGAATGTCCTAGTTAAAGTCGGCTTGAGACTCTTGTCTATTGGACTTGTCTCTTTGGATTCAATTCATCCTGCCAGACTTATCCTCTTTAAATCAAGCTTGACATATTTATTATATGAGCTTTATGAGTTATTCGACTCACAAAAACCATAAATAATATGATAAGAAGCAATGTGACAAGTGTAACTTATAAATTGATAAAGACATTGCATAAGCTTGCAAGGACTATTCATAAAATAGAGTGCCAGTTTATTTGTTTTGGGTGAAAAACATATTCGATACAAAACAAAGCATGTTACAATAGTTTTAAGACGATCTTTTTGCATATATTTGCTAGTTGATTTACCTAGCACCTTTAGTTGCCATAGGTCAGCTAATGAATAATCTTTCCATCTTATGAATGGAACAAATTACGTGTCAAGCATTTTAAAAACATTTAAGTATACGAATAATACCTATTTTGATTTCATAGGTTTATATCGTAATCAATGAGGAGTTCTTGAAAACTAATTGATGAATTCACTTATTTCATCCATGACACTATATGTCGCAAAATATAAATGCTCTAACCGACTACATAGTAATTGAAAAATTATTCCATGATTATTCAACTTAAGATATATAGAAACTAATGTTCTTTGTTTTAGATTGAACATAGGCACACATAATCAAACTACAAAAGGATGCTTGAAGTTATTGTTTTTTTGTTAATGGGATACATATCACATGGTATGTTGCAGTTCATTTTTTTTTCCCTAAAGATGTTCATCTTCATTCGCATTCTAATCAATAATTTAACTGTCAAATCTAATCCGATTTTTGCGCTTTTTGATCCAGTGAATTCATTTACAAAGCTACTATCACATCTGATGCTGAAATTGCATTTTGGTTCTGAGCATTTTTCTAAAACACCTCAAATTATCAGTAAACTCCAAGCAAGCTCTTGTCATGACCATTGAAGCTTTAAATCTAAAATTCTCCCAAATGCATAATCTTCTTGATCCGGGTAAATAGTCATTAGAAAGCTTATATAATTTCCTACAAAACCATCAAAATTTCATCAAAATCCATTCAGTGTAGCTCAAGTTATGCTCAGATAAACTCAGCACAAAAACACACCTAAAGTCACCTAAATAGATAATTTTCTAGTAACCTTCCCTCTCCCCCATCCGAAGGTTCGCGTATCCAGGGTTCTTAAGCGTCGATAACTACTAATCTAACGGCTTACGTTTAAAATTTCCCAAAAGGCAGCGATCCGCGTGCGGGTTCTTCGACCAATCAGCGTTCAGCTTCTGGACATGGCCTCATGCACGCTTACTATTTAAGTCCTCTCATTTCCATCGTCTACTCACGCCAACGGGAAAACCAGTGGATTGCTATTGGTATAGATCTAATACTTCTCGTTCGTTCTCTGCTTCAGTCTTTCCAACCCTAACCCTAGTATCAAATTGTCTGATAATCAAATGGCGACCGAAGAACCAGTTGTAGCGGTTGAGTCTGCTCCTGATCCGGTGGCGACTGAGCCGGCGGTGGAGGAACAACCGGCGGCGAAGGCTGGAAAGTCGAAGAAGGCGAAGGAGCCAAAAGCAAAGAAAGAGGCTGGTCCGAGGAAGCCTAGAAGCCCTTCGTCGCATCCTCCCTACATTGAGGTACTTGAACTACTCAAAACCAATGCCTAATTCTCATCTGAATTCACGTTCTAGGAGTTTGCGATTTGAATCTTTGGATCTGATTTTGTTTTTTTGTTTCTCTGTTGTGTAGATGATTACCGACGCAATTGTGACGTTGAAAGAGAAAAATGGATCGAGTCAGTACGCGATCGCCAAATTTGCCGAGGAAAAGCACAAACAACTTCCGCCGAATTTCAAGAAGCTTTTATTGTTTCAGTTGAAGAAGCTGGTTGCCTCGGGCAAGCTTTTGAAGGTTAAGGGTTCGTTTAAGCTTCCACCGACTCGGCCATCTGCGCCAAAACCCGCTGCTAGTGCTCCAGCGAAGAAGAAACCGGTTGCTGCAAAGACGAAGACTACAAAAGCGACGAAGGAGAAAAAAGCTCCGGCCAAGGCAAAAGCTGCTGCGCCGAAGTCTAAAGCCGCTGCGAAGCCGAAGGCAGCCTCGAAGGCCAAGCCGGCTGCAAAACCAAAAGCTGCTGCTGCAAAGCCGAAGGCAGCGGCAAAGCCAAAAGCTGCAGCGAAGCCAAAGGCTGTGACAAAGCCCAAGCCCAAGCCCAAGGAGAGGCCGGCTAAAGCGGCAAGGACATCGACTCGGACATCTCCGGGGAAGAAAGCCGCGGCTCCTAAGACAGCGCCGAAGAAAGCCCCGGCTAAGAAGGCTCCAGCTAAGAGCGTGAAGCCGAAGACAGTTAAATCGCCGGCGAAGAAAGCAACCACAAGGAGTGGAAAGAAGTGAGATGGTGAGAGTTGTGTGTAGGGGTAGTCTTGTATATTTCTTGATCTTTATGGGTGTATTTGGATTCATACTCCCATGCAAATTATAGCATCGGATTTTCTTTCTTCTTTGTTCTTTCCTTTTTCTCTATCAAGGGTTTTGCTAATTAAATACCAGTGCTAGTTGTACTAATCGGTTGATTGAGTTCAATGAATTCTGAGGTGATTCAGAGTTTTCGTTTGCATCCTGCGCATTTTAGTACCATCTCAGTCTGTGTGCTATTCTGAGTGACATTGTTGGTAGTTCTCTACTGCATTGAAATATTGTAAAGATGAATTCATGCGTGTCTGCGCCTTCATTGTTCTCACAGGTTTTAGGAAATGTTCTGAATGATTAGGGTTTTCTTGGTTAGATGTGAATGGCGGCAGCGCTTGCCAAGAGATGGAGGATTGGTTTTGTTACAGACATCGAGGTTGCGTAACTAAAGATTTGATATAGAAATACGTAGATGCGTTGTCTCTTTGTTAGTTGATGCAACTGAATTTTGGGTGTTATACTTGCCTAACTCGGGAATATTTTTGCTTGAATGTACGTGTCTCTCTTTAAGCTTTGTTCAACAAATACCGAGGGCAGATTTTGAACTGAGGCATGCTTACCCTATTGGATAATGGAAGGTAAAGAATTCTATTATCGTTTTGAATACTCAAAATGCCTGGTTTGAAGCTTGGGACAATATAAATTTATTCTGTTTTTCTCATTTTCAAGGAGATGGAAGAAACAAGTTGAATTTTGGGGTTCATGCAGCAAATGATCGGCAAGGATTGCTACCAGATAAACTCGTGATGGGTAAACTATGCATCACAGATGTTATTAAGGTTTATACCTTCAAAAACCCGTTTGGTGATTTTACGTTTATTACCTCCTGAGTTGAATTTATTTTGTTTGTGTTTATCTGTTTTAGTGAAAAAGATTGATATTCATTCAGTGATTTTCAGACAGATTCACAAAGCACAAATCATTCAGCTGGCAACTTTACATTTGATCATACTTAGATGTTCATGTTCTCTGGAAGCGTTCATTTGTGATTTAATGGTAATTGAATGCTGTGTGTAGTTCTTTGTTAAATTTTCCATGTTGAAGGATTGGTCAGAAATAAGTAGCTAAGGAAGACTGGTTTTTGTTGTTGCTAGTGCCTTAAAGTAACAAAGCAATAGTATAGTATGATTTGGCAATCATCGTCTAGTGAATTAATTTTATCAATAGTAACCAATGTCACCTGTAATACTTGTTAAAAAAAAAAATTGTCACATGATAGTTTGAGGTTGTTAATGTTTGTCAAGTAGTTAAAGATAGACAATGAAGGAGAGGCAAATTTCTTTCTGCAAGGTTCTTCTGCGAAGTGTCAGTAACAACTGACAAGGGAAAGTCTTTGAAAGCTGATGCGTGACTCACATATTCACACATTTTTTTTTGTTCTGGCTGCTCTACCAAATGATAAACATGTTATTTGGTAAGAAATATTCCGTTAGGGTGAACAGATAATTGTTTGTTAACCTTTGATGGACCCAATAAATTAATGATTATCTAATGAAGTTGCAAAAAGTTTGATTTAGGATATGACGTGCTGCAATGTTGTGAATTATGCACGGGGATAATATGACATACTAGTTCTTTGTTGTTAAAATCTGCTGTATATTCCTTCTGTATTTTGTCTGGCACACTTTAACTAGTGATCTGTACACACTCCAACTAGTGATATGTCTAATCAAACATGTCACTGGGATACTGGAAGGCGCACAGATGGAACTAGCTCCTAGTTCCAGTGGAACAAGGAGCGGTAAAATTTATTATAATTCACGTTGAAAATATTGCAGATATCTGGGTAATTCTTCAGAAAAGGCAGGTAAGTTTTGCGGAGTCTGAGGATAATAGTTGCCAAAGCTCCAGGGAACAGGTACCTGAAGAATGCACTTATGCTTTATAATATGAATAAGTGTTTAGTTTGTTCGTAACTTCAGTTTTATATCAAGAATTCAAGACAACTCCTGTATGCTTGTTTTATATGTAAAATTCAAGACAACTCATGTATGCTTGCTACGTGTTTACCAAGCTTTTCATGTAATGATTAACCCCAGGTTTTTTTGGTTTCTTCTGTTTGTTTCTTATACATTTTGTCAAGGCCTCGTACTCATTTGCCAAAGATTTGACTTTGGTTTGAGTTTCCAAATTGTATTTTAACATTTCTTATTTTTCATATCACATACCGTTTTCTGCTGCTTCTGTAACATAACAGTTTCATCAAAAGATTGAGATCAAACTGTACGTGGCAGATTTTCCATGACCGGGCTCAAGGTAGTATTTGTTTTGAAGGGTTCCTTGGTTATTCTCCTCTCTATTGGTTATTTGTGGGTAAGCATACTGACTTCTGTTAAATGAGTCAAGGATCAAAAGGCACAAACGTTTAACTTGGGTACTCACACAAGAAGTTTTCATTCATTTCCTAAAACTTCCCCCTCCTTTCAAAAACCAAAGAAAGCCCACACAAACATGCATCCCTACCTATTTGGTGTAGTTTGGATAGTAACTGGGAGACTTAAGCCGTGCAAGGATCCCACTGAAAATTTATTGAGAGACTTAAGCTGTGCAAGGATTCCACTGAAAATTTATTGAGGGGATGATAAGCATCTAGCTAAATTGCTTGCTGTAGATTCTATTAATGCCAAAAAAGTATTGTACTCAGATACTTGAGATCCTGCACCCGCTGAATGCTTGTTTTTTCTGATTGAGGATGTAGAAGAACAAAATTTCCAATCTTACTACAACTTCCAAGTATTTGGAAAATTGTAAGACCTGAATGTTCCCTCTAAAATTGTGCATTGTCGCAATCACATCGGACTGGCTTTAGTTTTAATACTTTTTTGAGGGCAGTACAGGTTACGCATGTGTTTTGTCTTCTTAAGACTGAGAGTTTTCATTATTTTGTGGACATTAATCCGAGTTAGTTACAACTGCCTTTTGCAGTTATTTCACCTGCCCTTCAATGTTTGCAACTATGAGTGGTGGCAAATGTTTGGGATAGTGTGAAAAGAAGTCGTCGTTGGTATATGTTGGGAACCGATGAAAGGTGTAGGGTGAACCATTCAGTACGTATGGTAGCCCAAGTAGCCCATTGGCAACTTTAGCTATTAACCATAACTTACTTATTTAAAGATGGAAATATATCTTTATAAGTAATATTATATAAAAAGGAATTATTCCTTTAATACTTCTGTAAAATGGTTTAATTTATCTTTATGGTAGCCCAATTATTTAATTATGCCATGTGTAATACACTAGAGGATTAAATGAAGTTGCAAGAGGTATGATTTTGATGTATAAGAATGTTTTAAACATTTATTTGTCAAGGGCTGAATGAGCTGGGAGTGAGTTTTGTGGCTGTTGGAATATGCAATGCTTTTATGGTTCTCAGTGGGAAGGTATCAGCTGAGTATGCTTTTCATCTCCCATCAGTTTGTTGTGTAAACTGGCTTAAGCAAGGACAAATGTTTGACAATTCAATATAGGGTACATGGCAATCATCTGTGATCTTTTGACAATTTTATATCAAATAATTAAGGGAGTGTGTGTGTGTGTCTGTCCAAGCGAATCTGGCAAATGTTTGTTTGTGACGAAGCCTCATGTGGGTGATGTTTCTAAATTTTGGTGTGGCTGTGCTGGGAAATGAAGGTAAGTGGGAGTTCTCCTAAGACATGATGTTTTCACTGCACCGAAATCAGATGAATTTTTTTGAAAAGGTAAATCACGTGAATTTACACTTCCCCTTGGAAGTCAAGATTATTAGGATGCCGTTTCTTGCATATTTTTACTAGGGTTGTGTTTGTATATTTCAGGGGAGGCTTAAACTTACATGCAAAACAACAAGAGTATGAAGTCGGTGTGTTTCGCATTTCACTTTGCTGGAGATCCTCACTTTTTTTAATAAAATGTTTTTGCTTGTAGTTGGACTACATTTCCTTAGTCCTGCTTCTGTTGCTTATGCCATTTGCTCGGCATTTTAGTAACCTTGAATCAAGCACCACATGAAATACCTTTACTGCTGGTTCATTTTTTGTTGGCTAGCTGTTATGACTTGAAAACTGGTGAGATTGGTATTCCTGTTATTGAAACAATTGTAGCCATATTCATACTGTCTGCATGGTATGTTGGACCTGTGTAATGTGCTGCTGTACTCTTTCTTTCTCTTTCTGTTAGATTTTCTAATTCCTTATTCTTTCTTTCTCTTTCTGTTAGATTTTCTAATTCTTTCCTAACAAAAATTAGGTAGGAAGTCTTCGTTGGGTTATTTGACCAATCCCCAAGGTAACTGCAATTGGTAGTAAAGATACGGTTATTTTCAATAAATTGCCAGTACAATTGATTTTTTTCTAGAATTATATGTACATACTACATAACAAAGGATTATACAATAAATGGCAACAGAGGAAAAGTAGTGATAAAGTTCCAAACCTTCCCCTTATCTCAACGACACATTACCTTATAAAGAGATGTTAAAGCTCTGAAGTTATCTGCATAGGGCATTGGTTGTTGATGAAGAACAACCAATCTTTGGGGATGTTTCTTTTCAGAAAGTGGCTCGATGCTACTTGACGTTTGAAAACATAGTAGGTCAATATGCTAGATCTGAAAAAATTGACTTTCTTTATCTGAAGTTAATATATACATTTAGATTCATGTTTCAGGCTTAACAGTTAAAGTAGATGGAACAATTTTGAGACTAAGAAATCGGTTTATCCTCTATCGTCTTGGTAGGCGTGCGGCAATTGTACTAACCTTCATAGTATGGATCCTTCTATGAGGTGGCATATCTTGTTAGATATAGTGGCACACCATATATTGGGAAACAACTCTTTTAAGCTAGAGCATGATTGTAGAAGGAAGATAATATAAGTGCCATTATATAGAATATTAAACTTGAACCATTTATGTAATAGAAATGAAATATGAATAACGTTTCCATCAAAGGAGGAACTGCTCCTTCCACTTATATCATTGCAGAGGAGGTGTTCTACATGTGAATTGACTTTACGTTGCGATTTTGATTTTGTTTTTCATTCTTATTTTTTAATTCGGTGTTGGTTTTTTCTTTTGTTTTGTGAGGCCATGCTAGGTTCATATAGCTTTCGAGGCTTGGTGATGAGCTGTTTAGGGACTGTGGGTGTTTCATAATGAAGATTGTTTCTCCGGAGTAATGGGGCTTCAATTAGATGGCAAATTTAGAGCAAAGTTAGAAGTCTCTGCCAACCAGATATATGCTGTTTCACCTTGAAGTAGTAACTTTGGATTCAGCAAATATCACCCTGCATTAACGGGACAGACATTGGGTAATGTCTGTTTTTCTTTCATTGAATTAAGTGGCCATGCCTTTATTATTGGATTGGTCCTTGTTCCATTCCAAAGTATTAGATAATAAATAAATATAGTGCAGGGGAAATTGGTGGATTTATTGTAGATTCTTGTTAGCTTATTACGGAATGGTTGTGTACCCTGCTGTCCATGCCCTAGTAATTGGTTATTAAGTTTGGTAGTGGCATCAGTCAATGGACAACTGTTTGTCCAAATACATTAAAGAGGTTGGATTGTATATTGAATCTTGTTTTACTATTTATTTCCTATTAGGATGGTTCTCACCTATGTTATCCGGACTTTTCTAAAATGCTTGAAGTACCTATGTCAGTCACTTGACACTTGGATTCCACACTTAAGTAGGGTACAAGTATGAGAAACGTGTTCGATATGTATTGTTGAACATTCACCTAGCAAAAATATTTAGTAATTCGAGTTTATCATATAAATATAAATAAAACTCTTATATCACGGATGAAATGTTCTATTACACATTGTAAATACTAATTTTCTTATAAAATAACATTAGTATATTAGGAACTATAAATATTTTACTGTGTTTCAGTTGGACATGAGAATTAGATAAATTCGATACTTAAAGACACATATCCACACCCGATACCCCCACTCGAGTTCAGGTAACATAAATTCTCACAAATGTTTCATATTTTCTTGTGGTAGGTATGTTATCTATTGTAACACTACAAGTTCAAGGACAACGTTTTATAGAGACAAAGGTGCAAGGTCTTTACATGAGATACATGCAATGACAAGTGTTTGATATTGTAGTCTTTCTTAATGGTAAGCCATTGGAAGTTTAGCATTTCCAATTGAAAATGCACAACTATGGATATAGGGTGTCAAAACTGTTGACATCTTTTTACCATATCTTTGTCAAGGATAAATGGCTTTAAAGGCAATAATAAGCTAGAGATGAGATTTTCATAAAAGGGTGGATGAGTGATAAGACAATAAACGTCACTTAAGGAACTCACTCAACAATCGGTTTGTGACAAGTAAGATGTAGCACCAATTAAGCACTGAGATGGCGTGGATCATCTGTAATGATGACTAGTGCATGCAAGAGTGTGGAGTGATTGTAGATTTTAGTTATTGAGTAATAGTATGCCTCATGTACAGTGAAGACTAACTCACATTGGGGTGGAGTGATTATAGGTTTTAGTTAAAGGCTCCAAGTGGGGAAAGGAAGATAAACCCTTGGGTTGAGGCTACAAGAAAGTCAATTTGTCCCGACTTCGCACTTATTGACAAAAATAATGACTGTAGATAGAAGAAAGTTTTTAATCGGCTTGTGCGGCTGAGATCAAGTAACTTGGATTTTAGCCTTGTTTCAAGAGTTTTAACAAAATAAATTAGTTTTGTATTTTTCTCCTGCAATCACACCATTAAAGAAAGGGTTTGATGCAAGTTGAGGGCACTACAAAACTAGAGGAATAAAAAAAGGGTGAGGAATGTTGTCCTCTAACTTAACTGGGAAAATGTTACTAGATAAAGTTGAATGGGGAAGGAGGATTTCCATATCACTTACTAAGCCACTTGGATACCAAGCTTTATGGTTTGATTCCAAGTCTCAAATCGCCCGAATGTCTTTTTTATTTTCAGCCATTGTCGTCTTTTGTACTTTCAGCCTCCTTCAACATGTTCTTTTAGCATAATGGCCATGTTGCATTCTTATTATGATGATTGTTGAATGATGATATGTGCAATAGGGTATTGATTTTGCAACATTTATTAAATGGTAGGATTTATAGGCTGGGCACTATGATTGGGTACCATACTGAAATCATAGTTTATATACAATCACATTCATTATGTATATAAATCCGATGAGTCTTCTTTTTTTATGTCATTCTTGATACAAGCAGTTATGAATAAGATTAACTAGATTCCATTTTTGACCTAAAAACATATCAAAAAAGGAGAAATTCATTGGTGAAATTGAAAAGCTCGAGCTAACAAGGATGAGAATGCAGCTATGAATATGATAGCAGCCACCTTGCGCAATAATGCAAAAGTTAGGTCTTTTCCTGGTCTTAGCCCATCTTGCACCCTTGATTGATGGGGACAAACATTGGGTAATGTTCTCCGTCCTGTATAATAAGTAGAAAATGTAATTATTTAATAGGGAATAAGCATTGATGGTATGTGCTAGAATTAGTCATGGGTCTTTCATTTGAATGAGTTCATGGAACATTGGTATTATCGTCTATTCACTTTGGAAATATTTCTGACTTTAGGATACTTGGGATTGGGCATCATAGGGGGAGGTTCCCTCGAGTTCCAATGAAGACCATCAATTCTCTCTGACCTGACTTGTGAAAAGACTCGGTTGTCATCTATTTTTTTGCTTCTAAACTTGTAGTGATCATAATAGGATATTGTATACTGCGAGAAGCCTTCTTCACTACCAGTTGCCAGGAACGGAGCATCACTTAATTTTATCCTAAAATGATCAATTTTCCTTCTTTCTTTTCTTTTTCTTTTTGTGCTAGTTTTCGTATCTTTATGTTTGTGTATGGCCTTAGGAATATTTTGCACCTGCAGTTTTGTGTTGGGTCTGGCATATTTATTTATTTATTTTTAGGGTGTGTGTGTGTGTTCTAGATTGGCCAGCATATTGAGGCTTACCTTGAACTGATCTGTTAAACAAATTCCTATTGGTTTGATCTCAACATTTGGAAAATAAAGTAAATGAGGACATAGGTCGACTGTTTTATGTACTAGATGGCATCATTCTAGCGCAGGAAAAGTTTAAGAATGCTTTAGCCCTTTTTTGTTTCTCAATAAATTGATATTTGTTTTCTGTTTTTCTTCTTCTTCTTTTTTTTTTTTTTTTGAGAAAGGGGGGGGGGGGGGGGGGGGGGGGGGGGTGCGTGGTTGGTGGGTACATGTAACATGGAAATCAAGAAGTCCGATCTCAAACTTTTGCGGGACTTAGTGGTCTAGTTGGAAATGTGGTGGAGATTTAAGATCCATAGCATACTATGGATCCTGCCGTATTTTTTTACCCAAAATTCCATCATTGAGGGCTTCAATTTCATTTTTTTTCCCCCCAATTTTATCTGGGCTTTTTCTAGAATGATTCTTTAAGTTTCTAGTATCCAACTTTGCCTTAACTCGAATTTTCCTTTTTTGGTAATCTTTCATATTTGCTTAATTTTTGTCTAATTAGAGTTGATTAGAGTTTGGAGTTTTTTTGGCTATAAATACTGTTGTAAGGGCCCGGATAAAGATAATTTTGAGTTTAAGAATAACTTTGTAGAGAACTTTTGCTTATTCTCTGACCTTTAGGTATTCATAGTAAATTCATAGGTCAACGGAAAGGTTGGGTTGCCAGGTTTTCATGCGTGAATCAATGGATTCCTTCTAGTTATGCCTTATTCTTATTTTTCCTACCCTCTTTCTACATCAGGGGGAATGTGCATGCTTGATTTGTTAAGATAGCAGATGAAATTGCAAACTAGACACGAAGTTAAAGAATAATTTCCAAACAAGGATTATTACTAGTTGGCCATTTCTACTTTATGTTTTCAAGCCAGCAAACATGTTAGGTAGGCTTGGCTTGTTTACAAAGATGCTTCAAACTAAGCCTCTAGCTTAGGTCATTGGAGTAATAAAGGAGCTTGAATGATCCCTTACCTTGTTGAGCTTAAGCCATTCCTAAATGAGTTCACCACCCCAAACACCCTATTGAGGTCATATCAGCCCAAGGTACAAGCGCTTGTAGAGTGTGAGTATTATGTGAATGAGAAACTTAGCGGGTATAAGATCTCTTAGAGCATGATTATTATGTGATTATTTACAATGTTCCTCATAAGAATCAAAGGTAAGAGTACTCTTGTAACCTTTGTGCAAGGTTGGAGGTGAGTAGGCTAGTGGAGGTAGCTTTCTAGGAAGCATGGAACTCGTTGAGATGGCAGCCGGAGGTGGACTAGGTGAGGATAGAGGCATTCTTGAAGGAGGCGATAAGAGAGCAGCAATGAAGATCTGAAATAGCTGAACCTGGGTCTTCACATAATAAAAGTTGTATAGAGACGGAGGAGAGTCATTATATATAGAGGGATCTGGCAACGGAGGCCAGCTCATTCGGGCATGTGCCATCATGATGCCCAAGTTGTTGCCTTCGGATGGCCTGATATCTTGTTAGAGGAACAATTCCAATGAATAGTGGCACTGATTTCCTTTGAGGCACTCAGCAATTGCAAGACTAGTTGAGGATTGCTCCTCAGGTATGGGGAGGTATTGAGTGCACCCCTTGTCTTTGTTATATGATCTATAGAGTGTCTTTTTATGAATCTCTCTCTTTTTAAGACTTGATTGAGGTGCAACTCCTTGAGAGGATTGGACGAGGCACCTTGACAAACCCTCAACTCTAGCCACCAAGTCACAAGGTCACGAGGTCGCTTGGGCTCCTATGACTATGAAACCAACCTCGAGGGGATTCCTAGGCTAACATAGGAGCTTTAGTGTGCCCATTGGAGAATCCTTCTATAAATTGTAGGAGTGTGCTCAAGTGGATAACTACTTGCCAAAGCTTTGGGAGGAACGAGTGCATATGCTTTTGTGGAGAAGGGCACACTCCAGGGAGAAGTTTGCTCAACCTAGGGAGATGTTAATGGTCTTGAAATAGTGATAATAATAACATAGGAGTGTTACCAAAAAAGGCGAATACCCTAGCAGCTTGCGTTTTGAGAACAGTGTTCCGAAATATGACACGCTTTCATTCCAAAATAGTGAATTTAGCGATCTAACATGTTCCTTAAATTTTTTTCCTATTTATTTCCTTATATTTTACCTAAGGATAAAAAAATAAAATATGATGAACGAAGAATGGAGTTTTGGCAGAAGATTATGCACAAAAAAAAAAGAAAAAAAAGAGCTATAATGCTCCTAGAAATGTGATTTTACATGATTAATTGAAAAAGTATACCATATTTTGTTGGATGTCTAGCTATGAGATGAAAATTGCTTTAGAAATACCATAAATTCTACTAGGGTAATTTATATAAATATATCCTATCGTACCACATTTTAGAACATGTGGCATATCCCGTTCTCATTCCTATTCCACGTTCCAGGTAAACAAGTGACAGAGTAACATTCTTTAAAATAATAATAAAAGGAAAAAAGAGATGTATGGGAGACAAAAGGTATTCAAAGATTGGCAGCTTAACAGGCAAAGGGGTTCATTCTTATCTTTGATGGATTTGCTAGAAACCAATTTAAGTTGGGATAGTGAAGGTTGACACGGAAAAGAACTCCAAGATTTTTTTTTATTTTTTAATTTTTTCCTCTCAAGTTAACATATGTCAAACTAGAATGAACACATCTATTGTTGATGGAAATTGCTGGGGACCAGCAATATAGTACTCTAGTGTTAGATAAGCCAAATTATTCTGTAGCACTATAGGTGTCAATGTGGTATTTTAGTATTGAATTAATAGCCTCATTTTGGTTTTGTGTGACTATTTGCTTCTCTAACCCAATTTGCAAATAAAACATTTAGTTTTCTTTCCAAGCTTAATCGACAGATACTCCTGATGGCTCTCAACAATAATGAGATTAGAGAACTATGGAAATGGAAGTTGGTTGCTATTTAATTTATGAATACCTTTGATTAGGGGTTTTTATTTGACAATTGCTCTCTATCATTCTTTGCAGCAATGCAATGGGGCTTACTAAGTTGATATTAATCATTGTTTTTGCAATCATTTAAGTTTTGCGGCTTCAAAAAGTAAGTTTTCCCTGCAATATGAAATTTACAACTTAAGCTTTTCACTCTGTCACGTGGGCTTGGATATGTGTGTTGGACTGTGTGTCTAGATGTAGCAAGAGTGTTAATCCCTAAATTTAGGTGATATAAGGACATGGCTGAAGTATCAATCATATTGAATATTTGGACTGGTTTTATTCATTTTGTGATTTTTTTTTTTTGGGGGGGGGGGGGGGGGGGGGGGGGGGGGGGGGGGGGGGGGGGGGGGGGGGGGGGGGGGAATGTTATTCATTTTTTGCCACTCCATCTTATGTAGGCCAACATAAATTGAGATTGGTGTGCATGGAGGTGGCACGAGTTGAACCAAGTCCTTTTTTTGAGTCTGAATATAAGAGTTGAAGCATTAGCATTGCTAGTATGTTTTTTGATAGAAATTAAGCTTTGCCAATGTTTGGAACCAGAAAGTCTCTTGTTTTGATTATATGAACTCTGCTACAAAGCAAAGCTTTAATAATGACCTGTGTCTACAGATTTTCTTGAGATCAAAAACCACTCACTCATTATGTTCTTTGAGTAACTGCAGGAAGCATCCCAGTGGGTGATCTGCATTGCAAACTTGCTGACACTGAGTTATAAAGATCATTATTCTGTGCATGTCAAATTTAAATGTTTGTTAGCTGTAAACTGCTATTATAGAGAACAATATTATATGCTTATGCTTCATATTTTGTTTTCTGGAAGGCTATGCAGTTCCGAAGTTCCTCTTCCTACAAAAGTCCAAATGTATACGGAAACATGGCTTTTCAACAAGGTCCACGAAGAACCAGTTGCTACAGCTTATATAGCTCTGCAATAAAAGTCAAGGAACAAGTGAAGAAAGGGAGAGTTAATACTTGATAGCAAGATAGAGGTTAGTTCCCGACTTTCTGCAGCATCTGAGAAAGTAATTGCTTGCTGGTTACCTGCTCTAGTGCAAATGCTGCTCAATGAAGTTTCAATGCCAGTATCTGAAAATGCAAATACTAAAAATACAGTGCTCACAGCATAGGAAAAATCTGTGGTATATTCTGACATTGTTGGCCGTTTGTTTGTTTCATTCATGCAATTTGCATATATATATATTTCATTATTACGAACAGCCTCCACGTCTCCAATAACTGACACAAGTTCTCCTTATCCATTGAAACTAACAAAACCAATGGAAACTTTATAATTTGCATTAAGATTGGGCTGTTTATTGTTTCTTTTGGTCTCTTGTCACATATTATATATATATATATATTAATATGTATGCATGTAAGGATGCGTACTTACTACAAACACCCTATAATGTCACCAAATTTTCCCTTAATATTCAGTTTCCATTTGCTAAACTGAACTTGGAAGGTAAAATGGATTCTACATTTAAGCTATAACATTTTAATACAATCCAGATAAAGTATATATTCTGGTCATGATACTTGCAGAAAATCTGAAATCTTATCAGCTTCCATCTTTTGGGATGCACCATAAGCAGTTTGGAATTGCATGGGCCCTGCAGTATACATTTATCCTTTCAATCTTTCAACTTTCTGGATGGAATACTTCAGCTCTTGTTGAATGTTCAACCTTGAAGGTGACAAAACAATGTCTTTCCAAACTGATCCAGCTTCATAAGCTGGGTTTGGGCGCTTGTAAAGTTCATATATGGAGTTTGCTTCATCATTCATCCTGCCTACCCTCTTTAAACAATCTATCTCATCTGGATCAACCAGCAAATTCTTGTCTTTGTCTTTCCATCCTATCAACTTCACAACAATAATTTTGTCAATACCACATATTTAATGAAAGGCTGTTACCATAAACGACTGCTTAGCAAACCTTTGGATATATTCAGAGTGAATTTGGTGTTTAAGCTCATTCTATCTTTGGTAGGTTAGGGTACAATGCAACCTCGTTGTATCGTGTGGCTTATTAGGACAAAAAACATTTGAGCTACCTGGTTTGAAGCTCAACGGAAATAATAGCGTGTAAAAGGAATAATTGAATAAAAAAGGGGGGAAAAAGATAAACTTTGTGTGTTCTGCTGGATTTTGACCAATGTAAAACAGTAAACCAGACCTAGCTTTTCTGCTAGAGAACTTTATTAAATATGGCATGTCAATGCCTTTTTCAAATCCTGAGTTCTAGGTGCTGAACGCGGAAGGGAAGTTCTGAATTCTTGCCCCTTTGTGTCTTCTGGTCAAAAGTTCAAAAAAGCTGAAAAAAGAACAAAGAAAAAAGGAGGGTTGAGAGGTATACCTTAGGTGGGCCTTCCAAAGCATTGGTGCAGTATAGCCTAGCATTGTCTACTAGTTGGCAGTATGTCGTAAATGCGTTGGCAAATCTCTTGTGTGATTT
Organism: Euryodendron excelsum; assembly: GCA_033060915.1. NCBI lineage: Eukaryota > Viridiplantae > Streptophyta > Magnoliopsida > Ericales > Pentaphylacaceae > Euryodendron > Euryodendron excelsum. The sequence goes on from CM065382.1 coordinate 4,142,359, forward strand.
TAACTGTGCTTTGACCCTCACAGCTCTTCTGCACATGATAGCTCTCCTGTAAACACTAACACAATTCACACTGGGCCATGACAAATTTTTTATTCTCTTGTAACAATACTAAGAGTTAAGAACATGCAACTGTCAACAATTTTTACGTGTTTGATTTAAAATGCTATTTTGGTTTTAAAAACGGAAAGTAAAAGACTATGATGTTATTTGAAGCACATCAGGAAGATTGCTCCTGGAAATGTATCTGTAGAAAATTTTAATGGAGACTTCACAAGTTAGATCCTACAGATGCGTTTGCTAACATTTCCTAAAAGCAAGAAAAGAGTTCGATTAGAGATTTATGTGATTTTACTTTCGTAATGAAAAGAAAGGAAAGTTTTAAGCAGGAGAGAAGAGAAAATAAAAATGATAGTCTCCCAAATTCAGCATTCTCTAAAATTTCTAATTTCACACTGTTCTTTCATATTGATAATAAAGGTACAATAATTGTTTTTAACGTACCTTATGCCTCTAATAACAGCTAAATAAGCATCACAAACAACTCCAACCAGCTCTATCCTGTATGGTCTTCTCTTCTTTGTTCCATCTTGTTCTCTTTCTTCTTCAATCTGTTCCCAGTAGTTTTCAGTTACAGCTCCATCTTCCCCCACCTTGTAACCAGCTCCCATACGGTAACGGCGACGATGAACATTCCTAGCCATGGTTATTGTCTGCACAACAAAGGGGACCCAAGAGAGTGTGCCATCCATGATGACATCCCTCCCTTCATTGAGTGCTGTTACCAGGAGGGATGATGCTGCGTCTGTAGATGATTGGTGCACCTGTTTGGAGTCATACTAATTTGTTGAGTTTTACTCACTAAGCTATTTCAAGAACATAACGCAATCAAGGTATAGTTTATTGACATACTAAAGTGGTGCTACAGCTCATTTTCTTTCATGCCAGAATGGGGTAACAGAGACCGGAGAAAAGATTTTCAAAACAAAGAAGGTGAATGGGAAGTGGGTAACTCTTGAAGCATTTCAAGACCATGAATCAAAGAAATATTGGCAGCATTATGGAGGATATTTGTCAAAGATTTGAATTTCCAACTCTAACTAGTCACTCTTGAGAAATGGAGGAGGCGGGTTCGCGCTGGGAGCTCAAATGTACTTGGGATTTGATGCCATGCCAGGTAAGTTTTGATCCAGATATTGTCATATAATTGTCTGATTTATGTAATGCAGCTCAATTTTTTCCTTTCTTTCCCTCTTTCAGGGAAGCATATATTTGATTTCAAAAAGTGAAGTTGTTTAATAGTGATCATTGATAGGATCAACAGTGTCCAGGATGAGATCATTCATGACAACAGAGTGCCTCAATGGTAGGTCAGTGAACCTGGGTAATTTCACTGTAAGAAGCATTAAATTTTGTACTAGTTGAACAAGACCACGGTGAATTCATCGATGGCCAAGCTTATGATTTTCAAGAAGAGCTTCAAGTTAGAAGTTGTTCACCCTTTGTTGGTGTTATGGTATGCATTATTCGTGAAATATGAGCATCTATGATAAATGTAAATGTGGGGTGTGATATATGGTGAAGTAGATCTTTTATCCCAATAATTTTAGAAAGGATTACTGGGTAGCGAACTTTATTTAGAGCAGTTTCTCTAACATACAGGGGGGTATTTAGGTTTCAAATTTGTTGTAAGTGTACAATTTGGTTAGGTGAGGTCTTGTTGAACTTGCTTGTCATTGCCAAACTATTGAGGGTAATAGAACAATTTGTTTGGTGTTGCAAGAACAATTTGTTGTTCTCTGTAGTAGATGGATGAATGGTTTGAACTTCAGGTTAAAAGAAAATTCTTTGTTCTGTGGTTTCCTGGCAGAACTGTAAGGTTGTTTTTGGTTTTATATTACAGTTTCTTGGTATATGAGACTAATGAGTTCAAGTGAAAAGTTTTCGAGAGGAGATGTTTCACATAAAATCTGGGTCTTTAGTCAATTGTTGCAGATTTGATCTCATGATTTTCATCTAATTTTATGTGGGATCCGTTGGTTGATCTTGATGCTCTCTTCATCCTAAAATTCCATCTGCATGTTTCTATTGTTTCGTTTTATCTTCTATATTCTCTCCAGTTTCTTCTCATTCCCACTCAATGCGGTTTTCACTGAACTGACGTGCATTGGAATTGAAAGATGTCCAACAAACACTAGTGACTATTTGCAGATATCTCTTTATCTAACCTAAGCAATTATTGGTGGAGGGGATTGAAATAAAAAGGAGTGAGAATCTATGCAGGGAATCATTTGCAGCAAAGCAGAAACTGGGCCCTGGAAGATGAGGACAAAAGGACTATCAAGAGTAATATGATGGGATGCTGAAACACTTTTGGAGTGCAAAGAATGCAATATTTGATTCAAGAGGAGTCTCTGAAGAAACTTGAGATGGATAATGTAGACCCTGTTGCAACTGCAGTGGGTACAGGTAATTTATGAAGCAATGAATTCCTCATCATAGACATGTAATTCACAAATTTTAAGCTGCTTCATCCTACCCATGTCGGAAGATCAGGCATGCAGGCTAAGCCGAGAGGGAGGGAGGGAGAGAGAGCATACCAGTTCAGCCGTTTGAAGCATGTCATGATGGCCTCTAGAGCTGAGGGCTTTGTAAATGACATCTGACTCTTTGAAGGCATCTGCTTCTATTATCACCGCATTCCACGCCGCTCCCAGCCAGAACGGTCTGTAAATTTGTTGTCATTTGTCATAAATACGTAATTACTGTATGAACACACTGCTCGAGAATAATCTCAATTGTATACTAGCATTCAATATTTTGGAATTCGGATTTGTTAAAGGGGAAAAGGAAAAAGGAAAGTAGATAATATTCTTACTCTTGGAGAATGTCCTTAAGCACGGTGCTCTTCCCAGCTCCCATCCCACCGCCCATGAGGAGAAGAAGCGGACTTCTGTCTTTGTGGGCGACAGGGGCCATCACGTCTGTGCATTGGGAATCGTCCACTGAGCCGATAGCTTTCATCTCCTCCACCAATGTACTGAAAACTCTTGCCACCTTCAGGTTCTTCATCACCCTTTCAAATCTCTGTTCCCTACCTCCGCATAAAATTCACCTAGATAGTATCATTTTTCTGTCTTTGTGGACGTGGGTGGCATTTTCAATTCGAAATAAAGCATGAAGAGAAATACAATATGAAAAATAAAAAATAAAAAACACCTGGTTGCTGCCATGACAATGTGCTTGAGCTTCTTTTTCGGCTCAGAATCGGCACCCAAAACCTGATTTTTTTTTTATTTTAAAAATACACAGAATAGCATTGTTAAAATATTCCATTCACAGAATTTGTAACTCAGGATGTGGTTGAAGAACTGATTCTGGAATTTGTTTTTATTACAATTTGTATTTCAGGTGAAGCTAAAGACCTGGCTAATCATATGAGGTGCTTGGCTCCAATGGAATCCAAAGTAGCTAAGAATGCACCTCTCAAACTCCTCAACTAGCTTTATAAACAATGAATCTGCATCCGGCTCGTCCGCAAAGAATGAATATATATTTTCCTCGCACCCTTCTGATCTTATGATATAATCAGAAGCTAACTTGCAAAGGTGTGGACATTCTCTTCTATCTGCAAACCCCATTTGCCTAGCTGCACCCATTGGAGATATATATATATATACAGAGAGAGAGAGAGAGAGAGAGAGAGAGAGAGAGAGAGAAAACAAGATAAAAGCTAGAAAAAATCCAAATGGCTCCGGGTATTTAAAAAAAAATGGATCCCATGATTTACCTACATAATGGGAGAACCTCTCAAGCTTCTCGACGTTGCCGGCATCTGACACTTTAATCCGGGGAACGTTCTTCTGATCTCTTATCTTCTTGAGACGAAAATGCATTGCCGCGGCTATGATCAATCCAATGGAAGAGGCTACAAGGATTTCGGTGCTATTGTAATCTGAAAAGAATTAAAATCTATTAAAGAGGGTGAGAGGAAATGACTACGTACAAAGTTGTGCCCATGCAGAATAAAGATTATATATATTTGTGTAGAAGCATTTAGAGCGAAAATATTTAACAAATAGGCTTACCTTTGATCTGCATTTCTTGGATATGTAGAGAGAAATGACTGGATTTTCTTGCTGATTTTGAGATTTGCATGTAATTGAGAATCAGATTTCTTTCATTGGAATGCTGTTGGAGCTGCAAGTTAATCGTCTTATTTTGTTTTGGTACAAATATTAAAGTGACGGTTGGCTCACGGTTTTCTGAAAGCAGCGATGTAGGAGATGACATGTGGTGTGTGTGTGTGTGGGGGGGGGGGGGGGGGGTGAATACTTTCTCCCCCGAGGTGGGTGGTTTTGATTATTAATGATATCCAAAATATTACCTAAACCATTTTTTTTTCCATTGATGTCTTCAATTGGAAAAATAATTCAGTGTCCTTAGAGTATGATGTCATTTTTGTTTTACTAATTACATAGTGGTGGGGTTTCTTATTAGGTAGGGTCAAGTACCTTACCTAGCAAGTACAGGAGCCACTCCAATGTAAATAGAGAAGCAAGGACACATGGTGGGTTTTGGGACGGGGTAGGGTTTAGGTTACTGCATCTTGAATCCGTTTCTATTATATTATAAAATTTTTAAATACTTATATTATATTTAATTAAACAAAATGTTCTTATTATATAGATAAATATTGGGGTTTTAATATTATTTATTATTCTTGAGTTTTAAGTTATTTTATATTGTATTAGTATTTGTATAATTTACATTATTTTTTATTTTTAGAGATACATGTATTTTTTAAAATTTTATTCTAATTAAACTCGTTTTAACCCAAATTACGATTTAACTTAAATGGGACGGAAGCAAAGTAAGAAAAAAACAAAACCTATCCATTGAGCGGGAGCAGTGTGGAGTGAAGTTTTTTTTTATTAGAGACGGGATAAGGTTTAGCATTACTGTATCAAATTTGTCCACTTATCATCCCTAATTGTAGTAAAGGAATGCAATTATGTGGGCACATTGAAATAGGCCCAAGTAGAGCCCAACTTTCCAAATGGACAAGCTTTAAACTCTGTACTGGTGTTGGATATTACGGCCCAACCGAACCAACGCTGGACATAAGGCCAACTCTCCCCAAACGGGCCGAATAAAACACCCCACCCACCCCGGCGCCGTTCCTCCCCTCCCCTCCCCTGCACGAATGGTTTTTCAGAGCTTCGCTTCTTCAGCCGCAGCAACTGCTGTTTCTAAAGCTGTTCGACGAGGTTATCTTTCGTCTTTCTTCATAAGCCCACAATACAACAAAGAACTCATTTCCCAACATCCCAAACCAAAGCCCACTTGAAAATCAATTCCTCAATATTGCATTGAACTTGTTTGATCAAATGCTTACCATGCAACCCCCATTCCTCCTACATCATCCGCCAATCCATTGTTGGGTGCAGTTGCCAAAATCAGTCATTAAATTGTAGTAATCGCTCTGTATAAGCAGGATGGGTACAGTCGGCATGTCGTCCGGTTAGATGATATTAAACATCTTGGCTTAATAGCTTCTGCAATTTGAGTCGGTTGGTTTTGGGAGGAATTCAGAAGAATAGTTATAGGGTTGTATTTTGGTAGATAAGGTCGGTGAGGCAGCCAAGTTGTTCGAGAAAATGGTTGAATTGGGTTGCCGAGCTAATAGAGTTACGTATTGGGATATTGATAAAGGGTTTATGTATAGCTGGTGACACGGGGTTTGCATTTCAATTGCATCAAGAAATGGTTAATGGAATGGTAATCAAATTTTCGAATGCAGAACTAATTTAGTTTGTTATAGTCCGATTATAGACAGTCTTCGTAAAGAACTCTTCTTGCAGAAGGGGGTAGAAGGATATGTTTGGTTTAACCGAATGCTTGCGTCAGTTTTTCTTGGCCCTTTGGCTAGTCGAATCACTGAGAACAAACCTTTTTTTTTTTGTCTATAGCTCTCTAATTATGGTTTGTGCTATGCAGATGGGTGGGAAGAGGCCAAAGGTTTCTTCAATGAAATGCTGGATTGAGGCATTCAACCTAATGTAGTATCATTTAAGGTGTTGATAAGTACACTTTGCAAGGAAGGGAAGACCCAAGAAGGAAGGAAATAGATTGGTAGAATTGATGATTCTACGGGGCGAGAAGCCAAAATTGAGGTAACTAACTGGTGTCTCAATTTTAATGCAAAACAGTAGTTTACAATACACACTGGTAGCTCTTTTATTTTGCTTAGCTTCATAGATATTGTTAGCCAAGAAATCACATATATTTCTGAACCAAGAAATCATGAAAACTCTTCTTGTAATAAACATTTGTGAAATTTATTGAAGAATGATGATTAGGTGAATTAAAGTTGGAAAAGAAAGTTATGGAAAAAATAAAGTGGGAATTGATCACTCCTCACCATTATTATTGAATGTCCTAGCCTCTTAGGTGGTCTGCAAAAAAAATTGTTTCTACACTACTCTATTTGTGAAGAAGGCTGGGAATAAAGGTTGAATTTGCAATTTTACTGTTACCTTTGAAACCTCAAAAGATGGAAGATACTATATTGGTCTCACTGTGATGTTATATAATTGACGACTTAATAAGGAACTAGGGTGCCCAGCAAAGGATACCCTGCTATAGGGCTGCCCAATAAAGAACTAGTTATTCTTCCTGTAAAATGATGCTAATTTGGATAAAATTTGGTAACTAAAGAGAATAAAAGGAAGCCAAGAAGTCTGAGCCTAGCCTGCCTAGCTAACTACCTATGTACCTCATACACTATTTCCAATGAAAATCAGACCCAAGTCATTGATATATTTTTTTCCTATTATTCAGGATCTAAAATTGTTCTGACGATGACTATAGCAACAGGGTAAATTAGTCAGAACCTACTTATCTAGGACCCACATTGGTAGATCACTAGTGTGGAAAAGATTCCTTGGTGGCAGGATTGTTTCTGTTTGGCTTTTTTGTTGAGATTTTTCTGAGCTCCTCTTTACCAACAGAAGGTAGGTGAAACACAATTGTCCTTCCTCCGTGGTAATCAAACAAACGGATGGATGGTCACAGACACCTGATCACCAACCTAGGAGGCTAGGAAGCCAACCGACGAAAGAATATCTAAAGCTTGACAACTGCTGTGTGTGTGTGGTTGTCGGAAAGTTTTACAGTGAATTAATCAGATCTAAATGATTAGAGAAATCACTGTTTTATAAGCAATCATGCAGATAATTTTATTCCAATTGAAATTAAAGTTGATCTGTGTGATTAAAGTGAGGTCCAGCTTTATGTTGGCAATTGCTTGTGATTGTGATGCCCAGTAAAATCTTGTCTATAGAATGGATTTTTGTGTTTGTTGTAGATTGCTTTCTTTAGTACTGTCAATGGGTAAGTCAAAAAGTAAGTGGAATTATCTGATACAATTATCCCATGGGTCAGTAACACGTGTCTGTTGTATGAAAAATAGATGTATGACTATGCAACTTGTTACCTGATATGTCTGCATGTCATATATGTGGGATATATGTGCCCTTGGACAATAATTTTTGGATAATCTAGGGGACTTAAATAATTTGTTTTTTATTTTGAAAGCTGTACATACCCTTGTAATAAGCAGTATTCTACCTCATTGTTTACTTGCCTTCTTTAGTGACTTCTCAAATATGTATTACATTTAATGTAATGTTGACTACTTGATAAGCACAGTTGCACCAAAATAAAGTGTTCGGACATGTGACTTAAAATCTTTTTTAGATTGGAATGGTCCTTTAGAAAAGCAAAACTTAAGATTGTAATGTTGACTACTTGATCAGGCACACTTTCACCAAAATAAGTGTTGATTGATCTTTATCCTAGATTCTTAATTTTGCTCTCTCTCTCTCTCTCTCCTTTTTATTTTTGTTTTTATGGGATGTGGGAGTAGAGTTGTTTTGGTTGTCAAAGACAAAAGTGGGCAGAAATACTTGGACCCCAATAGACCTACAGTATAGAGATTCTGGGGGACATTGTAAGGCCAATTATAAGGCAAAAGTTACAAACTACCATGGACAAAGTTCCAGGCCAGGCCTAACCGAATATTAGTCTAGTCTAGCGGCCATTAAAAGAAAGAGTTCGACCGCATACTATAAGAGACAAACAGAGTTGTACAGGGGTAAAAAACTGTGAAAAATCCAACAAATAAAAGTGCAGGTGAAGGAGATATCTAGTAAATTGTTTGCTTAAATATCATGAAATGCATTATATTCGACGAATCTAGATCTTCTACCTCCTTAGTGTACTGTCTTCTCTACCCTTCAATTTCATTGATCCACATCAAGATTTATTACTAAGAAAACTTTCCTTTTTACATATTTTTATATTTATTATATTGATGATATAGACCAATAAAATTGAGAGGCAGAGAAGGAAGCACACTAAAAATTTAGAAGATTTGAATTCATATTCGACTCTAGAATAAAAGAATAACTCCCCAGATCCAATATGTGTTTTCTTTTTCTTTTCTTTTTTTTTTTTAAATTGACAAGAGTTATGGTGAAATATTCCTGAAGAACAAATTGTATACGTTAGTATAAGCAAGGTATCTGCTGCTCTCAGTTACAATGTATGAATTCCCATTTCTATGAATGCTGCTAAGAAGATTGTACTGAATCCTACCTCCTCCTAGGTTGGTGGGTTTATGGGCTGGGAGAGGACTACCATTGTGTAGACCATCACAGACCAAAAAGAAAAAAAAAAAAAAAATAGAAATTATGCTAATTGCCCTGACTCTATTATTAGAAAGATAAAAATTAGTAATGTGCCCTTTCGATCCATATTCTACAATTCAGACAAATATTACCAATATTGCCATTCAGATTTTAAGTTTTAGGACTTATTAAATACACCCAAAGTAAAAACATAATGAAAGTAGTATCTAAAAATTAAGATTCTACCTTATTGAATTTTTTTATACCCTGTCTGACTGTTCTTTCCTATGAGGAACTTGTGGAAAGTAAATGGAAATGAAGGGAAAGGAAGTGAAGGAGAAATGTGGGAGAAAGTAATTACTTTTCACTTGTTTGGTTTTGTCAAAAAAAACATTTTTTAAAAATAGAAAATGACTTTCACTTGTTTGATCTCACAGGAAAGAGGAAAGAAAATTATAAGATTCCTATTATTTCGAAAAGGGGAAAGAAAATGATTGCAAAGCTATAAGCTAAATAACCTTTTCTCCTTTTTCCGTTCCTCGTTTCTATACCCTCCCATTTCCGTTAGGAACCAAACAAAGGAGTGTTGGAAAGAAAATAATTATTTTCTCTTCATTTTCTTTTCTTTTATCAAGTTCCAAACACTCCCTTAGCCTGGGAAAAGTCGGGAGAGAAAATTATCATGTTGATCCAACCCTATACACTTTACATTGACGTATGGAAAAAGTCATCGCAACGTCGGTAAAAGGGTAAGGAGACAAATTGCCCTGGTAGCTGTGGGCTGGGTCCACTTCACTCATAATTGGCCTTTCATCACCAATCTCCATTCCTCCAAGTCCGAGCGGAAGTCCCATCAAACCCACCCAACAAGCAAAGTACATCAATCTCCGTTTTTCCAACCTAACTTTCAACATTAAGAATCGCAGCAATAAATAATAATGGAACTCTTAACTGAACAGAGCCACCGATGTTGTCCTCATTATATACATATATATGTACACACTGCAACTGCATGTTCTTTTCAGTTTATTCTGGACACCCTTCTGCATGATGAAACATGTCCTATATATACACATAGATATATGTATGTATAGACTATAGACCACCAATGGAGCGACAGTTCCTCCATATGTGACGACCTCCCGCTGAAATGATCCTCGATCCTGTGTTCTAAGTGCTCACATGGAATCCTGACACATGGAGTTGTGAATGGGATAGAGAGGCAATTTCAAAGCTCACCTTTAATGGATCTCTCTCTCTCTGTATAGATATATCTATATATATGTATGTATGTGAGAATATAAACTATAAACTCCCATGTACCAGTCTATATTCTTTGTAAATCTGAACAAGCAAAGCAGAGAATGGCAAATTCAACAGTCCAAGTCCCAACAAATAAAGAAAGCAAAAGATTATCTATAACCAAATTGTAGAGTCATATATATGTTCACATTAACTCAATATTGTCAACATTTTAGGTGAAAGTTCCAAGGAAAAAAGGAGATCCAAAAGTGAATTGCACCCACCTGCATGCCGCAGACAGTGATTGCCGGATTCCGGTAAGTTGCCTCTCCATGCCAGCTTGCTTGTGGTGGTAGCACCTTCTTCTCGTAGTTCACTCTTGTCGACCGAGTTAGAAATCAGAACTGATCATTATTACTTTGTCAATGGAATTTCTCCAAAGTTGAGGGGAATGAAGCCTGGTCCGAAATCATTCAGATGGTGCTTCAGCCTCATCTGAATGATCTCGAACCAGACAACATTCCCCTCAACCATTCGTATGAGAGAGAGAGAGTTTTTTTAATTTGGCCATGCATTATGTTTGATGGGGTCCTTTTATACGTAAGGACGAGAAGAGATTCTCTCTTTAGGTCACATGACTTGGAGTCCACTTTCTACACCAACCCTAATATGCTTTTCATATATAGGAATTGTATCAATCCATGTATATATATATTCACTTATTTATTTATTTATATCAACCCCCGTTGTTCTCATTATTTAAAACAGGAGAATGCTATTCTTCTATAAAATTTAAAAAAAAATTACACTAGAATGATATGGTAATGATATTTTTATAAATAAAAGTTATCATAATGTGTATTTTATTTTTAAGTGAATGACTCTCATTCAACTACATTATTCTAATAATAAATTTTATGTAATTTTTTTTTTTTTTTTTGTAAAACATTACCTTTTAAAATAAATGATAGTTTCTATTTCGTTTTCAGAGAGGATTGTTAAAGTTCTAATATTGAGGTCAACGCAAATAGCTTGCTTTTAGCTTCTAATAATAATAGCATTCCACAAAAGCCTATATATTCTACCTCCCCAAACACCTCTCTAGCTAGCAACTGCATTATATCAAGATCCGCATAATATGGACCGTCGATTGAGTAATCTCATCATAATCCACACCATTATCTAATTATATTATTAGCAATTTGATATTGCCCTAGCTAGTAAAGTCAATAACAAAATAATTGATCGGTATCCTCGTTGGCAATAATTTTTTTTAATTGATTTACATACCAAATACAGTTCTCTCCTAGCAAATTTTGGATAATGATATAAAAATTCATATAAAAATTTTTGTATTAAATTTTCTGCAAGAAATTAGTCAGTTTGGTTTCTTTGCTTTTGTGGTAACAGTGGCTCAATTTATAAAGAGTCTTTAGGTCTGACTTGCTTACAAGGGCATGTATTGACCTTTTGTGTTTATTCTCAACTCTCAAGTAAGGGACATGTCCTTTGCTTCCCACTATGATAAAGGGAAGGTGGGAAGTGGAGAACCTTAATCAATGAGAAGGTCAGTGTGATGCCAAGCTTGAGTCCCAAGCTTGCCACAGATTGGCTTTACAATTGTAAAGAAGAAAGGGAAATGAAACAGAGTGGAAATTGAAGTCTCTATGATTTTATAACAATATGTTTAACAAACTGCATGCTAATTTCCTTCATAGGTTCCAACTTCATTCTCTTCCATTTGGACATTCCCTGAAACTTTAGGTCAAATCCATTTCGGGTTAATCTGACCTTACCTATATGCAGAGAGAGAGAGAGAGAGAGACCGAAAGATGAAGTGTTTGAACCAAAATAACAATAATAATACAGGTGAATTTAAGACCTTTACAACCAGCAAAGAAAGACTGGACTTGCACTACACTCGTACGAATAACAGAAATCGAATCGCAAGTGTTCTACTTAACTATTCTTCTGAATATTATGGAACATTCAGAACAATTTTCAGGATAATAGGAATTACAAGCCATATGTTACATCAGTTTGCAAAAACAGAGATCCTCTCCTGCTTCTTTTTGCTTATTTGACTTGCCTTCCAGAGCCTTTAATTCACCTGTACCATGGAATTCAGTTCACCATTTTGGCAAAAGAAAAACCCAGTACCTGATGATTGCAAGGTTTTGCAGAGAATCAGATCAGTTTGACAAAGCAAAATTTTTGCTTCCCCCATTAATAAGCTTAGATTTTGACTACCCTGTGGTGGATGACTTAGTACATGTATGTCATGTAAAGAGGAAAAGTAAAAAGGGTTACACAAGTGAGCCGAGACTTCAGGGGAAAAAAAGTATGCAAGTCTTGAAATAAGACAATGAGCCAAATCATCGACAGGAAAGAGCAACTACAGATGATTTACAGGGAAAGCATGCATACCAAATAAAGGGCATACAAGTACTCTTGGTCATGGATGAATACAACTATTTACAGATATACTTCAAATCTAACGCCAAATTCTCCCTAGGCAAGTACCATTCTTAAAAGTTATACACGGATAAGGAGATGTATATATCCATCCTTCGAGTTCCATTCCCAGTCATTCGTGCACATCCTGCCTATCTTGGCAAAATTATAATTCAATATCATGTTGCAAATGCATCCATACTTATGTTTCGCAGTTAATATTGCCGGGACACCCCTGACCGCATTACCCAAAAAAAAAAAAATGGGGGTTAAGAAATGCTTTCAAGCACCCCCAAACATGACCTAAAGGAAAAGACGAACCCATAACTAGCAATGTTATTCAAGTTAGAACAAACATTTCCGGCCAAAGCAACTTGCACCATGCATTATGAATTACACCTGTGAACACAGTTACTGTGGATGTCCCCATGCAAATCCAACATCAACAAAGTGAAAAGAATGGATGGATACCATCTGGGTATACAGCCAACCGTTCATGACTCACAAAACTAAATAATGCAAAGAAAAGCACAAAAGATGGGTCCTTCTTGGATAAATTGGAGTCAATATTACTTTTCAGGCACCTACATTGTTTGGAAATGCTGGCAGAATAAAGTCCTCATGATATTACTCCCAACAACAATAGCTGAACCCATCACCAATCAATGAAAACACAAAAGTAGATGGAATCAGGACATCCGTGCAATTTAAAGATTTTATGTTAAAAAAGAACCTAAAAGTCAAAGTGACTTTTCGAGTAATATTATTCTGCTTCCACATTTCAAGCATGTTCTACTGAAAAAGTGTTCTTTTTTTTTTTTAATGAAAATAATACGTGTGTATACCATTGAAAACACATACCTGCTGAATTCAAACAGGCATCTTTTTTCTTTGTTTACAAGAGTTATCATACCTTAGGTATTTCATAAGTTACAAAACAACAATTGCTCTTACCCAGGGGGAATGTCACTTAACAGGGGTATCCTTCTGCCTCACTCATAGCTTCATGTTAAGGGAAAAAAGTATCGATTATCTGATAATAAACGTAGACTAGTGAAAATGAAATGGCATCACTAACACTCCATTTGTTCTAATGCAAAATTGAACTTTCATGTTGAATGAAACATGTGACCGTATTGTAATGTAGACAAAATATGTTTTATGGGTTTGTATACAAGATGAAGTAAACAGACTACAACATTATTTCTCCATGAAGCAACCCACTGTTTCTTAACCCAAAATAGAAAAAATAAAATAAAATAAAAAATACAAAGCAAGAAACACCTTGGAATGCTAAAGAATTGGTTATCAACCTTCACATGTCCCAGATGCTGTAGTAGCACTAATCTTTAAAAACCTTCCTGCAGATATATTTTTCCTGTATAATCAATCAGAGTAAAATTTTCTAGTGTGTCATGCGCAACATAAAGTCATTTTTTGAAGTTCTGTGTTATGTGAAAAACACAATGTCAAAATTTACATTTTGCACATAAATAATGACACTGAGGTTTGCTAAGATAAAGGACTACATTTACGTGCCTTTAATCATCATATAAAAATTATACATCTCCCATTAGACACAAACTACTGCAACAATCCCTGGCATGAAAAAGAAAAAAATACTTGTCATATCAAAACAAGCCTGAAGAAGAAAAGATAGAAGTATGATCTTTGAAATTGGAAAACTCACCACCGAAACAATTGCTCCATGCCACTGTGTTCTTTGTGTAGCCATTGTGAAAGAAAGGGACTGGCTTGTCTTTGAGGCCTTTTGGCTGACACTTCAACTTCCCCGTCAAATCACCATTCTCACCTTGACCCTGGTAGCAATGTCATCTATAATCACCCAGGCCAACATGATTGCCTAGTGAAAACCTTGGATCCACGAACAAAGCAATCCGTGGCTGCTATCAGGACATAGGGGTTAGAAACTCAGCAAAGGATCCAGCTGTGCCACATGTCTACACTCCTCAAATGGATTGCAGCGATCATGGACCACCTAAGCTTTGCACTTCCTATGAGGTGAGTTTAATTGAATCATTGCAGCTCCTTAGCAGGCCCAGTTCCGGCAACTAGCTAAAGTTGGGGGGGCACTGCCACAATAACAAAGCAAAGAATGATGAAAATTAAAACATCCTTGATGTTTAATATATTGCAACACGCATGGTTTTTTAGTTAGTTGATTTGTATAAAAACAACAATAATAATAGAAGATAAAGGAGAATGATTCATTTCTAAGAGACTGCTAGGGAAATCAAGATCCAGTACTACTATGACAAAAAATTTGAATCAACATGATGTTATCTATTAAACTAACTTTAATGGATCCAACAAATATTCATAAGAGACCAATCAGTTTCCAAGTACCCGTACAACCCTTACTACGCTAAAAGAACCAGGAATTACTACATCAACATCCTCATTTTATTGGAGAATGTATGATTAAGATTAAAATGCATATCAATTGCATTCGTGTAAAGGTTTCTGGCATGATGACTTCAAAGGGTTTGTTCATTCAAATTATATCCTGCTCAATAGCAGTTTAACAAACATCTCACTCTGCAGTTTTATACACTTTATAGTATAACTTAAGGAATTTATGTACTACCTTTCTAAGTGCAAGTGTAACCTTGAGAGACAGTCCCTTGTCTTAAAATCTTGCCTTCAGACATTGGTGGCTACAAAAATTGTGCTTTATAAATGCATCTAGCCATTCCTGAAAACCCTTTGGGAGAAAAGAAAAAAATGGAAAAAGTTACGAAATTCAAAACATTGAGTCATAAAGGAACAACTATGGCAAAAACAAGAACTTATAAGAAGTTCTAATTGTTTCAGGTGGTTCTTTTTCTATGTGCAGTAACTGATACAGACATGGTTACCCACTTTTATTGACCAAATTAACAGTGACACCATGCAGAGGAGAGAGAAATTCCACTCCTGCCTCATGTGTAATGGACTAGCAAATATGGTGAAACATTGCAAGATATCCAAGAAGCAGAAAATGGATGCAAAATATGGAGTTGGGGGAAGATCAGCTCCCACCGGCGACACTTTTTACCCAAGCAGGATGCAATTTGACAACAGTATGATTTTCTCATCTTGCCAACATTATGTGACAACCCAAAAGGCTCATATCCTTGTAGTATGCTAATAGTTAATCAACTGGTGGTAAAATGAACATAAAAATGAGAAGTTATTAAAATGAATTAGTATCTATCCTATTGCCTACATATGGTGAAGAACCCTAGGATAAGAGTAAATATTGTTTCTTCATTGGCACTTTTCCACACCTCCATAAGTAGATATTTTCAGTGCATCTTTTCCCTCATTAATAAGAAAAAATTCTAATCCAATGCGAGAAGGTTGTAACTAATATAGAATTTTTATTAAAAAAAAACCTCAATTTCGTAATTACCATATTCTGTCAATTTTAGACTGTCAATATGTGTAGAGAAATAGATAAAGCTTGTTAAGGGAACCAAATGAATGAAAATCCCCAAAATTTGTAGTAACTTACAGGGCGAAGACACCATCACATGGAAAAATTATACAACCAGTGTCCAGAAACACCATGAACATTCTAACTGCAATCCATACAGAGATACGACTTATGTAATGAATCTTGTGCCTTCATAGTTTAAATTTTTTAGATATATTGAAAGAAGTCTATTGCTAGAGGGAGTGTATTTTTTTGTCTTTTGGACCCAGATTATAAATTCAGACTCTTTTCCCAAGTTTTCTAGAGAACCAAACAATTGGATCGAGACAAAGAAATAACGCATGAGTATTGTATATTTGTACGGGAAGAGATTTCTTACATATTTGCTCCAACTGGGGAGATTGTTGAGCCTCTCAATCGGCGACGACCATTGTAGGAGCCTGGCAATCAAACCGCATAAGACGACGTCGTGGCGTCGCCCGTTATGAACTGGGGCTTTGAGGGTTCGCAAACAATTTTATTGTACTTTTTGTATTTGCAGTTTTATCCCCGGTTCACGTGAGGGTAAATTCGTGCTCATGTTGAAAACTTAAAATTACCCGTAAAAATTAGGAAAAATCTTTCTAACATATTAGAGAGTGAACCCACGTTATGCATGTATAATTTTTTATTATTATCGAAGATGATAGTTGTCATTGAATCATCATTGTGGTAAATTGAATTACCAGATAAGAAATCATTCATATCAATCTAGCAAGTGAATCAGATAAACACAATTTATAATTTGTAAACAATTGCAGTTTGAAATTTATAAGTAATTACAGTAATTATTAAGATAACTGCTATTAACTTAAACTAAAAGACACCAATAAATTTTTCTTTTATATATTATAATAGATAAAACGGAATTTTTGGTCAAAATAACATCTTTTTAAAAAAAATATTCTCAATCTAAACACTGTTTCTAAATTAATTCCCAAACTAACCCTTTCAAAGTCATGTCAGTTGCCATGGTGGAACCTTTGCCATCTCATTTTAGAAATATTAAAAAAAACAAAGGACTAACATATCTTCTTCCAACTTTAAATTTCAAAAGGAAGATTGTTGACACCTCATTAATGAAAAAATCAACGTACTAAATAAAGTCACCTCACTATAATTTTTTAAAAACAAAATCAATAAAATTATTAAATATTTTTCAACTAGGGCCTTCAGCTGCCGCCATCTTGCTTAGGATTCCTTTGACACAAACATATCTTAAAAAATAGTTCACAAACATGATCAGTTCGCTTTGTTCACAGTGTAATCCTTTTTCATCTTTTGTTGTAGCAGGTCTAGATCGAATATGCCAATCAAGAAGAAAGACAACGGCCATACAAATCATATTAATTTTTTATTTTCTTTTTCCAGTACCAGGGCCAACACCACAGAGAAAGGTAATTTTTTTGTTTTTTTGCCTAGTTTTCGCCCAATATGTCCGTCTGTAGCTGCCTTCCTTTCTATCACTAGGAACTAAAACAATCATGATCAGAACAAGACTGGTTAGAAAAATATAAAAAACTTGGGCTTGTTTTGTCATCAATCCCGAACTAGTTCTTGAAATTGCAGAAACCATTATTAAAATGAATGTTGAATATCAACTCCATATTAAATGTCATAGAATAGAAAAGATTCAAATTCCCTTTTCTCTTCATTCGCTTTGCTTTCTCTTTCTAAATTTCTTTACTTTACCCCACACATGGCCTTCATCTGGTCACATGCCAATGCAAAAACTGCAACCATTACCGGTACCCACTAACACCAAGTTCGACCACCGCTCTCTCTAAATCACCATTTCTACTCATTTTGCTCTCTTCATGCAAAAAATACCTGTGGACCATTATTTCACCACCACGTGTTGCTGCTATACCTTTTTGGTCTCTTTAATTCATTGAACAACTACTTAACTATTGTATTATCATCTCCGACCTCAATCTCCACCTACAAGCATATTTAATTTCATCAAACACCATGTCAACTCTCAAGCTCCACTCATTGAACTTGTCTACTTTTTCATATATGACATGATATATGATAATGTTCACCATTGACGTTGCATTTAAAATATCATTTTTTCTCCCTGTCATAAGAAATAAATAGTAAAGAAAACAAAGTAAAACATTTGCAGAAGAAAAATAACATAACATAACATATTTCTCTTTCTAATGATGATGTTTATGCATTTGGTGTGAATCAATTTGGGCAATTGGGAACTGGCATTGATGGGCAAAGACACTTTCAGGCTTCTTGTTGAATCGCCCTCTTAAGCGCTTTAACTCAATTGGCTTGAGCGCAGTTTCATTCAGATAGTAATTTTTTGAAAATATATTTTTTATAGATCTATATTTGTTAGTCTTATTATATTAAGAAATTCTACCATCTCAATTTACTTTCTATCAAACAACACACACATATGTGGCACTTATAGTGTAATAATGGGAATTATTTTCGAGAGAGCATTAGATAGGGAATTATTTTTACCAAAAGTGTTATTTTGGCAAAATAACTCTATAAAACGAGTTGTGACTTAACCTCACCAGTGCGATGCAAAATATACACACAATATATGTTGTATGTAATATTACCTTATAACCATTACCAACACCAATATCAATAATAAAATATTCAATTTAATAAGAGTAAGAATATCTTAAATCTCCACCTCAATCAATTGTACGAAGTAAGGTTGAATCACTCCTTATGTGAAACAGGAGTCATGGGTGGAATTAGATTTTTTGTTCAATAGGACAAAATTTACATAGAATCATGCATGAATTTTTTTAAAATTAATAATATATTTTTCTTAATAAATAGAGTGATAATTATATTAAAGACATCAAAAAAGAAGCATCGACTGTGTACAAACATTGTACACAAAAACCTATTAAGCTAAAGTTCAAAATTTCGAGACGTGAATTTGAAATTTTAAATAACCAAGAGTCTATATATACATAAAATGAAAGGCTAATTGGATATTATGTTGTTTATTTAGCCAAATAATGAAGAGTTAATGAGATACGTATATTTTCTGCTACAAATTTAGTGATATTCAATGAGGGTAAATATAGATATTATTAAACCCAGATGGAGGCAAATGTAAGTATTTATAAATTCAGTGGAGGCAAAATATATATATTTACAATCTATAATCAAATAAATACACATAAAAAAATAAAAAAACAGTGGAAGTAGTTAATTCAGTGGGGGCAGCTACCCCACTGGACTCTTCATTGACCCGGCCTTAACAAGAGTGTCTTTAGTCGTCTCCATACCTATCATACACCATCACACCAAACTTATAAAATTGCAATATCACATATAATTGTCCATCAACATAAGACATAATAATCAAATGACATGTTAAAAACTTAAAAGAGAAGTGTTAACACTTCTAATGACGTACTAACTATTAACCATAGGTGTTAAACCCTTCTTGACATGATGTATGAAGGTAAAATACAAAATGAATGACAAACTAGCCCAAGAGACTGCGCCAGTGTGCTCTTGAGGTGTGCGAATGAAGTACCAACTCTTAACCATAGGTGTTAAACCCTCCCTGACATGATGTATAAAGGTAAACTGCAAAACGAATGACAAACTAGCCCAAGGGACTGCACCAGTGTGCCATTCTTTCCAAGAGCCGCGCCGGTGCGCCCTTCTAGCACACCCTGGCCAAGGACCTGCCACTAGGCGCCCTCAACTTTGTCGTGGCGCCCCTTCTTCTTCCTAAGTTTGAAAATTATATTTCGAAATCATGGTTTTAATTCTCCATTACAACCCCAACTCAATTCTAAGTCCTCTAAAGCCTTCAACAAGACTTCAAAACACTATACAAGATTATAGGTTTTCACTTTGAACTCTAACCTCTTGGACCTTAATTCTCAATTATAAGACATGAAAAGTCCTTTACATACAACAATCAATAGAAATACATGCAAATAAACATAAATTTGAGATTTTTCAGCTCAACAATGGACGCACAATTTCCCTTTTCAATCCTTTCTTATATTTTTCTTTCACTTTCTCTTTTGCAAAACACAAGATGCTACGCAAGCACCTCTCTCATCTCTTCTCCCTTGACTTGAAACAAATTATAGATACAACTTGTATTTAACTCACACATATGTCACACACACGCACATGCTAGCAATGAAACACACACCCTATGCAGACACTTTGGTGGCTTGAGGCTAACCTCTCACTTAGCACCTCCTTGCTTCACCTCTCTTACTAATCATCCACATTAGTATAATTAAATGCACTTATAATAATTAATCATCATTGACATTAAACTAAGTATGGAGATTAATTAAGTTAATTAATTATGCTTAAAAATAAAGTACTTCCCACATGACATACTCCTATTAAAATATGCCAAACAAATTCTTTGATTAAGGTAATCATGCACTACATTATATGTATTTAAGCTAAATATGATGCTAAGCAAGATAGGGTTTCACAATGTTACATTTTTTTTATTCTAATAATTCCCCTAAAAAACTTCCACGCTTAGATTTTATTACATGAAACGCTCTAATCTCACTTTTTCATATTATAATAAACACATATATAGCTATCACTATAGTATTGGACAACATACCATTTTTATCATTGATACAGCATATACTAATACCAGTGCATTATTACGTGTTGTTCCAGATTTGTCATTATAAATATTATATTTTTGTAAAAATATGAATTTAAAAAAAAATTATTTGAGTACAAAATAGATAAAATTTCACTACTTTTTAGTACCAATAAAGCTGGTATTAAGCGATACTTTAACCGGTACAAAACTAACTACTTTTGGTACTATTTTATATTTTGTATCCAATTGGTATGATATAATATTGATAACTATGATCAGAGCATCGACTTGCATGTATGTCTAATTAGGGTTATATAGTCATATTTGACGCATGATTAATTTGGGCTACCAAGTAGGGGTGGCAATGGCTCGATGGCTGATTACACCTTAAAAGTGTAATTATAAGCTCTTAATTTATATTTTATTAAACTTAAATTGTAGTTAATTGTCTTGATTTAGTTTGATATTTGATTTATTATATTTTTAATGTCTTGTGTAGGAATAAGAGGTTAAAAAGAGACAAGCGGGCAAAAATCAAAAGGGTCGATCGATCGGCCGTTTGATCTTAGCAAGCCCCGTTCGATTGGTGACGTCGATTTTGCGTATGTTCGAACTTCTGCATAAAAAACGGTCGAAACTTCAGAAAAGGCGTTTTATCGATCGTTCGATCGGTGACATCAAAAATGAGTTCCGCAGCGAAAATGATCAAAACTTCAAAGAGGGTCTTTTTGTGATCGATTGCCCGTTCAATCGCTACTTGACTGTTCAATTGGTCGATCCAGTTTTTAGGGGTATAAAACTGTGTGTGCAATAACCAAGGAGATGATGGTTGGGAATGTTCGGAAAGTTCGAGAAAATATTCGAGATTTGCAGATTTGGGAGCATTTTCTAGGGATTTTCTTTGGAGATTTTGCAATGATTAGCTAAGTTTCATTATTACTTTGTCTTGTTGTTCATTATTTTCTTTTGGGATTGCTGTTAATCATTCTCTTTGT
Source organism: Euryodendron excelsum (assembly GCA_033060915.1). Lineage (NCBI taxonomy): Eukaryota > Viridiplantae > Streptophyta > Magnoliopsida > Ericales > Pentaphylacaceae > Euryodendron > Euryodendron excelsum. The sequence continues at coordinate 4,163,806 of CM065382.1, forward strand.
ATTCAAGCTTAATTTTCTTGTATGTTTTTGGCATTTTCTCGACGACCAAACATTTGATTTCCTTTGCTTAATGTTAGATTTATATCTTTTGTATTGTTGATTATCAATTTCTATATCCAAGTTTATGTTTTCCTTCATTTTCTCATAATTTTCTCGCATTTTCTCGGCAACCAAACACTAGTTTTCTTTTGTTTAATGTTAGATTTGTATTCACATATGCTTTACTTTATGGATTCAAGTAGCTAAATATATCTTGGATGTGATTGTGAAGATCCAACAAGCATTTTCAAGAATTTCAATGGAGATTTATGAACTTCAAAGTTTTATTCATAAATTTCTATAATTCTATTTGGTTGAGTGTTTGATCTATTTAAAAACTTAGATTCATAATCCATTTGATAATGTTTATGTACAACTCAATACTTGGTATAAATATTACACATTTATAAGGTTTATTTCTATGGTTCTATTAATTATTTTAATTTATACACTCAACTAAATGTGAACTCAAGATTTTATGGTCAAAATATTTCGAATCAAGAATCCGCAGAGTGATTCTTGATTTGAGTTATAAAAATCCTCTATTGGAACTCTTGTTGTGAATTGGTGGATTGAATCAATCACATCCAAACTTTTCCTTAATTACACACAAATTAGATTTAATTATTTTCATTAGATTTAAATTGCTTTCATTAGCCAAAAACAACCATCATAAAAAAATCAACAAGTTTTCGGTCTTTTTTTATCACAAAAACCCTATTCACAATTCATAACAACAAGTTCCCTTACTAGTTGAGCGTTGTTTGCTATATCTGTAGAATTTATTTGGGAGAGAACGATACCAAATTTTTTAGTTTATACATCATCGCAACCCCTGTATTCTTGCGGGGTAACTCCATCTGTGAAGCACGTTTGAGAGCAAACCAATGGCGGAGTTAAAAATTGTGTTTGAAGTTCAAACCTAATTAGAAATATATATGTATATATCTATATAAAATCATATATTTTTATATTTTAATATATTTATGTAAGTAAGATTTATGGGAAGACCTAGCTAATCACTTGAACCAATATCATTGAACACTAACTTGCTGTAAGAAGACAAAGGAGTTAGAATGGTTCGACCATTTTTAGGTCAATTATACTCCGACGATTAAGTTAGCAATCTTAACTAAGAATTGAATGAAAATAAAGACAGTGAATACTTGAAAATCAATTGTCCATACCTTACTTTTTGAGGTTTTAGTGTTTATAGTGTAGTGTTCTCCGTTAAGCCTACTCCAGTAATTATAACCTATCTTATAAACTCGTGTCGGTTAAAGTTGGCTGATTGGACAAACACTCACATTTATCGCCGTGCTCGAATTCGACTGGCAGGACGTGAATCGTGCGTTTGCGTGGTGCGTCTCATCTACATTAAATGTTGAGACCTAAGCATTAAATGCCCTGATATCTTTCATAATTGCCCTAATACTTTGGTCTATATTAATCTTGTGAATTGGGCCGCTCTGGTCATATGGGCCTAACTTATAATGCTGCATGGATTATTTAATTGAAATCGGGCTTGCCCTGATGAATTGGGCTGTCCTCAGCCCAAGTAAGTTATTTGATTTAAGTTAGCCATGCCTTGGTGAATTGGGCCGGGATTTATTTGACCCACAATTTATATATTTAGATTTATACTATTTAACATTATTATGAAGAAAAAATATCTATTAAATTTTTTTTAGGTTTAATAGGCAGACATGAACCTAATTTTAGGCCCAATAAAATTTTTTCTAGTGTAGAACTGGCTCGAACAATTTTCCCTTTAGCTACAAACCCAAACAGTCATGGCCTAATTCGTTAATAAGATATGTGGAGGGACTAAAAAGCAATTATCCAAACACCACGCCAAAGTTCTCTCGCCTCTACAAAACCAGTTCGCTTGTTCATTACAGGGCCTCAAATTTTCTCCCGCTCTCTCGCCGCGACTCGTTTTGTTTTGGGGCTTCACAGTCAATCGTTGTAGGTATGCATATATACATCATATTGTCTTATACGCACTAAAATGCAAGTTTGCATATTCGAAATTAAAACTTATAGACATTGATCTAAGTATTCGTATTATGCCCTTTTGCGTTATTTGATTTTGTGTACTTCTGTATTCGAGTTTCCTTTAGGGTTTTTTCCAATATGATACATGCATATAAGATGCGGTGTTATTGGGTAGCTGATTTATGGTTTACTGGATTTTAGGGTTTCGCCGAGAGTTTATCTTGTACTTTATTTTACTTTCTCGGGATGTATATATACATCACTATCCGTTGGTTAGCTTTAATTAGTTATGAAAATCAACAAAATATTATCTGCCTGAGAAAATTCAGTAGAAAAGAACAGGTGTGCTTGCGATTAGGGATTTTGGGTTTGTGGGGTTTTGGTGGGAATTTCTATGGTATTTTCTTTTATTTATTCTCGCATTGCTACCGTATAGTTTGCTGAGATACGGGAGAAAAAGAGATGAAGTGTCATACAAATCTTTGATTTTTTCTTCAAAATAAGTGTGGGGTTTTTGGTTTGCGGTTAGGGCCGTTGGGCTTTTCCAGTCTTCTGGTGTGAGCTTCTTTGATATTTTATGTTCATGGAATTGGTGAGGGAAACAAAATCATTATTTCTTGTTTGTTCAGCTTTTCCTTTTTCCTCTATTAAATCCAAGTTCCAGACAATGTGTTAAAATCCTTTTGTTTGCCTGAGAAAGGGTGTTTTTGGTTTCTGAGAAACTGTGTGCAAAAGCCAGAAATACTTTATTGAGTCTTAGCTGTTTTGTTAATTGGTGTCTGAGTGCACAAATAATTTAAGCAACAGTCCTGGTTGGATTTATTTTTTGCTTTCATGGGAATCAAAGAAAACCGGAGATTTAAAAGGCTTATTATTTTTTACTTGTTCTTAGTTTTCTTGGCAACCAAACAGTTTATTCTACAACAGTGAACTTGTCCCGGTTTTAAATGACATCGCACTTGTTTTTGAAAGGTGAAACTGTTTTTTGTTTTCTTCTCTCTGGAGATGGATGCATACGTGCCCTTACTTTTCTATCTCACGTTTTGCATTGTTCATATCCTAAGGCTTGGAAACATGGTATATTCCTTGTCTTCTTCGAAGCAAAAAATGTAGACAGGAACCTTGAACCTTTTGCTCTGTTAAGGTATTTGATGTTTGTTATTTATATTGGTTAGTTTCTATTGATTGCTTGTTCAGGAAATGGCCGAGGAAAATTTCGATGCACTTGACATGGTTGGTATGCCTGAGAACTCAAATCCTCCAGAAATAGTAGGATCTGAAAATGAGTCGAGAGGAGATGGAGAAAAGAAGTGGCCTGGATGGCCTGGGGAGAATGTGTTTAGGATGTTGGTTCCTATGCAGAAGGTTGGGGGTATCATTGGCCGCAAGGGAGAGTACATTAAAAAAATGTGTGAGGAGACAAAGGCTCGTATAAAGATTCTTGATGGCCCTCCTGGGACTACAGAAAGAACTGTGAGTTATCTTGTATTACTAGGTGATGTGTATCACTTGTCCAAATATGATGAGTAAACTGTTACTTGGTGTGTTATTGATTTAAGCTTTTTGTTCATGGTCATTTTGTTCAGTAATCCACCAATGGTGTGTTATGGTTTACTAGTCATTGAACTGGTGCTAACTAATATTAACTTGGTTCTGATGCTTGCCACAAGTTTTCTTGTTGTCTATCGCTGCACCCCAACACCTCTAGCCACCCACACACACGTACGCATGTGGTGTGCTCATTTGTATTTGTCAGATAGCCATTTTGTGTCAATGTTGCAAATACTGTACTCTCAAGTGTGTCTGAGTTGGTTTTAATTATATATTTGATTCCTGTAAATCTTTAGTTGTTCCCATTGTATTATGTCAAATTTCTCACTGAGTATAATATAGATGCATGATGCTGCATATTGCTCTTGAAACTATTGGAAACTTCATCACTACTACATGTCTACATTTCGCCATTCAAGAAGGTTGTTCCACAGTGCTTTTTAGAACTCTTAAGAGCTACATTTTGCTTGAACCTTTTGGTGCAGCTGCTATTACGGGCCATTTTCCGGCTAGGGATGTTTTGGGAGAGAATAATACTTTAAAATGTTGTTAAGTTGGAACTTTATAGTCAGTGGGAACTGGTGAAGAGCTGTTCTTATAGAGTATCATGTCAATTGGTAAAGACAAAATAAGCTATTTTCATCCTTCAAGATAAGTTGGTTAATAAAAAGGTCAAAAAGTTCAATGAACAGCAAGAATTAAGGAACATAAATTTTAACTTTAAATAACAGGTAAGAGACAAAGAAAGTGTGTTCATCACAGTAACCAAAATGAATGTGTGCAGGTCTGCGCAAGTCTAAGGCAACATTTCAATCGCCAAAGTGCTTCAATTTAGAAGAACAAAGATCCAGATTGCAGGAATCAGCATGAGCATTAGAAGTGCTGAAAAGTTTTTCTGACTTAACTGTCAGAAATATCATGTGCAGACATTGGTACCAAGAAGCTGTGCACTATATCTGGTAACTTCAGAACTTGGTCGATTGGTGTCTTGCGAGTCTTGCCACACATTGTAAAACTTGTTACAAAATAAAAAAGAAAACTCATAATTGGCAATAATAAGAGGCGGTATCCTTAATGGCATTTTAAATTATTTAAAATGGACAAACTGCCAGTTAAATGGATTGTAAGTCTGTAATATAGCTTGAGTTAGACAGATATTAAAATTCAATAAAGATGAAATTGAATTGGTTGACCCCACCCTTCTTATTTTTATTTCATTTCATTTCTTTAGACTTCACAAGTGACCTGTTCAGTATAGTTTCGAAGAAAGGCTATCGGCAGAGGTCTTCATTGGCCCCCTACATTAGTAGAAGTAAGTAGCTGAGTTAGCTTAGCCTACTAGTGTATATTAGGGCATAGTAAAGTAGGCAAGCGAGTTAGCGAAAACACTTAGGCTAATAGATAAGAGAGTGTTAGTGCTAAGCCTTCATTCTACTACGCTACGAAAAGGATACGTTCTTCCAATATTTTGGTCTTAGGTTAGTAAACAGTTTCAGTATTTTTAATTTTGAATATGACCGGAGAAGAGAGGAGAGCAATCATCTTCTATGTTAAAATATTTGAAAATTTAAGGGATCAAGTGGATATTTGACTCATTCCATACTAGAACCAATGGGCCCTGTCATTTGGCTTCCTCTCCAGTTGAGCTTTTAAAAAGCACAAACTGGCGGTTAAATGTACCGTAAGTCTGTAATCTGGCTCGAGTAAGAATTGACTAAAATTTATTTATAACATGAAATGTGTTTTGGTCCAATCCACTGAATCCACTTTATGAGCAATATAAATTATCCAGTAAGGTTTCAATTTGTTATTAGAAAATCACCGTGCTTTTCTTTTTTGCAAATTGGAAATTAGGTTGGGACAATTGGTTAAAAGTGATTAAAATATAATTCAGACATATTAAATACTTACAAATACATCTATCAGAAGCGTACTCACTTTACAGTTGCAGATGGAGTTTACCACTTATTCTAAGGCATTTATAGAAAACAATTTTGTGACAAGCTGGACGGCATGCATGTAGGAAACCAAAGACCAAAATAAAATCAGAGACCAAATATCCTTTGTTCATAAGAGATACTACATATACATATACATATGTTAAATTGCCTGGATGCTAACAGTAATAAAGCCTTGAACTTGTAAGAGGAAACTCCTAACCCCACCCTTTCCACCCTCTCTTGTGAAGTCGTGTGGTAAGGAGGCAGAGAAAAGTTTGCAGTCTTTGGGTTTTGTCTGGGGCTATTAAAATTCACACTTTTGCGATGACCATGCATCATATATCTTTTGTCCACTATCATTCCAGTATTTATTATCCCCACTTTTTGAGTTGACATTTTTGCTGTATCCACCATCTTACATCGACCATTCAACTACATGGGTACTCTCTCGCATGCACGCACGCGCACACAGTTACCAGGAGCTCCAAGACACCAAGGTTTGCAAGGTGTGATGCAAGGTTCGGCTTGACCAATGTAAGGCGCATGTTGTCCAGACTCTAGAACATGGAAATTGGTCAATACCTTTGAAATTTTGGATTGATGGAACAATGCAATCATCTAAACTTTGAAATTTTTATAACTGTAAAAAAAAGTATCAGGAAGTAGGACATGAACAACACAACCAACAATCAGCATACATGAACCATCCAGCCTGCAACTGCTTTACATTAAGATAGAAAGAGAGAAATTTTACCGAGAGAGAGAGAGAGAGAGAGAGAGAGAGAGAGAGACATACTTAAACTTGGTTTGGGTTGAAGACGAGAGGAGGATACCTCACCACTTTTTTTTTTTTTTTTGGGGGGGGGGGGGGGTGTTGGGTGTTACAGTTTTCAATAGCCCTTGGCCTTTTAGTTTGAACAGTTTTAGATCATTTAGGATATTGTTTGCAAACAATCCTTTATGATTTCTACCGTATGTTCAGAGGGAGCTTTAATCTAGTGAAGTTAAATCAATTGTTCATGGAAAAAAGTCCAATCAGCAAAATGTAAACAAGAAATTATAAAATAAAAAAAGTAAAATATAAAAAAGAAAGGTAATTTGCTGTGGTGTACCTTCTGGAAGTCTTCTGTCTCTCTTAAAGAGTGTTAGTTGGCATGCTGAACCATTTTCTACAAGGAATGGGGCAGGATTGGGAAGTGGTGTGCCATCTACTCTAAATGTGGTATAACCGGAGTGAGCTTATATAGATGACCCAGATGGAGGGTGATGGTGTGGTCTTAATTGTAACAGTGTTTTTCTTTTCACATAGAGATGATTTATGCATAATTATTGGAAATTTCATGTACTGGAATGAACATGTAAAGGCATTGTGTACTATGTGTATGTTGACCTCTTCACTAAAATAAGTAAAGACATTAGATAGATTTATTTTTCTTGTTCTTAAATTAGCATTTTGGAATGAAATTCTTCCATGTTTTGGAACAACTGTGGAAATGGGAAGCACTGAGTAGTACCATTTTCTGGTAACTATGGGTGGGTGCTTGGTGCTGATGCTGCTGATGCTGCTGATGCTGCTGATGCATGTGCCTTCTTGGAACGCCTCACTCAAATTCGTGCAAGCTCACAACCATATGCCTCTCTAGAAGTTGAACCATTTCCCCGCATCGTTGTGCTTTAAGAACTATGCTTTCTCACGCTTTCTCTCTCATGCCCATCCACTTGCACTCAAAACACGTGTGCAAACATTATGTATTGTGATCAAATTCTAATTGGTTGATACAAAATCATTGCTCCATTGATTTGGGAGGAGGTTCACTTTCCCTTGTATGTAGAAAACCATGGCCGATATAAGGTTCCTTGTTCCTATTGTTGCCAAACAGACAATAATGCTAGACTAAGAAGCACGGATATTGACACGGGACACGACATTTTAAAAAAATGAGGGCACAGATATGGCAGGGACACGGTAAAATTATTATTATTTTATATATTTTTAGTTGTTATGTATATGAGCGTAAAATTCATAAATCACCAAAAAAAGATGAAAACAACTAAATAAGGTTACAATTATATTACAACAACTAACAAGTTAAGTATTTGAAGAATTAGATTTTGATGTTTTATGTTTTCGTGTTTTAAAGTTTTGAAATTTAAAAATTTGAATCTCTTGAATACTTTTAATATTAATATTTCAACATCGTCGTGTCCCAAAACGTGTCCAACTAGCGGATACGCGTGTCAACCCTGTGTCCACTAAAAAAAATATCAACAAAAATATCGGACACGCCAATTGGCGTGTTTGACATGTGTCTCGACATGTTCGAAGAGTATATGTATTCGTCATGTGTCCGACACGAATACCACACCCTAAATGGTGTGTCCGTACTTCCTAGATGCTAGAGACCTATTTCAGCGTTTGGGCAGTACTTATTGCAATAGCTAAATCTTGTTTTGGATGTAGATAAGTTGTAGTTGTTAAGCGTAGGATTAGATTTTTGACCCTAGGTGCTGCGTATTGATTGCAGTTCCCAAATTTGTCTTGTATTGATTTAATATTGTTATGAAGAGTGAATTTGCTCTTTTTTCTTAGTTAAATGGGTTTAAGGTCTAATAAAAGTTGGTTTTCAATCTTTATGATACCAAATTGGAGTATTTACTGCATAATCTGTTCATTTTTTGTCTGGTGGTTCTTGTGTGGTTTGCATCTGAATGTGGAAATTTATTTGGTAATTCAGCTGATGGTACTTTCGGGGATTTTTTGCTTGTTTGTAGGTGATGGTGTCTGCCAAGGAAGAACCAGATGTGCCTATTCCTCCTGCTATGGATGGTTTACTGAAGGTTCATAAACGTGTTGTTGATGTAGACAGTGATCCAGCTCATGCTCCATCTGATGCTGGTGGGATGGTTTGCACCAGGCTTCTAGTGGCAGCCACACAGGCTGGAAGCTTGATAGGGAAGCAGGGTGCCACTATAAAGTCTATTCAAGATTCTTCTAGTTGTACAATTCGTGTTCTTGGAGGAGGTGCTTTTCAGATCATTTCTTTCAGCCCATTAGTGCTTGAAACTTAACTTGCATGGTGCAAAATTAAATTACCATTTGTCTGTTTGCCATGATTTTCACTTAGTTTTTGTTGTTTCCCTTTATAAATGTTGCCTTTTTTGGACTCCCACTCGAGGACTTTTGTGTCAGATAAAAATTTATTCGTTCCTGTTCCTTGTTTTATGAGAGGAAGCCTTCTGTTCCAGAAGGTTGATTTCATCCCTTTTCCCTTTTTACTTGTCATGAAGTTTATCGATTTGTTTTCTTGGCATTTGTTGCATGTGTAATAAATAAAACCGGGAGAGACTTTGAGGCGATTAGAAAGTCATGTTAGCTCTGAATGGTTCACGAGTCATGTCCTTCAATTCTCTGTCTCTTATAGCTTTCTTAGTGTTTGAATTTTTTTATCGATTGATGCTCCTATTTTATAATACGAATTGCTGCAGAAAATCTTCCGCCTTTTGCTTTGCCCGACGATAGTGTTGTTGAGGTACAAGGGGAGCCCATGGGCGTCCATAAAGCAGTTGAACTGATTGCAACCCATCTCCGGAAATTTTTGGTTGATCGCAGCGTAATTTCACTGTTTGAAATGCAAGTAAGTTTGCTCTTTAGCTTCTTTCATGTATTCTTTCCGTGAATGTTGGTTCTTAAGGGGTGATCAGATGGGGTCATGCTAATGAGAGGTTATTGACTTAGTGCCTTTTCAGAACTGAAAGTGCAAACACTCAATGATAACTCATCCAATGGTGGGCTTGGGTGCTGGTGCGTATGTTGTAGGCTTAGGTGTAAATGGTACTAGTACAACAACTTTGAGCTAGCTCGGTTGCTGTTGTCAGCCCAATTAGAGCTTGAACCAATATTTCCCTCAATACACAAACACCACCGTCCCTGTATGTGCAATGAGATATGATGAAAGGAGAAGAAGGGAAGGGGGTGGTGGTGGGGGTATAAATGAGGTTTGTCAATCATCTGCATTTAAGTGATCTGCTAACTCTAGCTGTGTAGTCTAAAGACAAGAAATTATAAAATGTGGCTTGCACCTAAGATCTTTTGGTGAGGGGTCAACTTCCTTGCTTTATGGCGGTGTATCACTGTTTGTTATACCACGTGTAGTACTATAGTATAATGCAGTTATGGGAAGTATTGGGAATCAAATAATGGTGGTGTTGTATTAATGGGTTATGGTTTGATGATACAAAAAGGAAGTTCTGCGAAGGCAACAGGAAAAATTGCTCAGAGACCAGTGAGCGAGGCCTGTTGATGGGTAGAGGCAAATTACACTTACATAATTCTTGCTTAACTGAATCTCCCACTCTGGGTATTATTTCTTGATGTGTCATATATGAGCCTCTTCAAATGGGGCTTATTGCTTTTGATTCAATGATCTCTATGGGACATGGTCCGCAAGAAGTAATTATTTGGGATGCCCAGTTCTTTTTAATTTATTTGTTGATGTATTTATTATTATTATTATTATTATTATTTTAGGCAGGAGCGGGTGGTGAGGGTGTCATATGTTGATAGAGTCCAGCTCTGGCTTAGCCCGATTTAGATTTGGGCTGGAATCCTAACCTTGAGTTAAGCTGAGATGAAACTAGGCAGGTTGAGTGCCCCTTCCCTTTTCCCCTAGCCCAAAAATTAGAAGGCTTAATGATAAGAAGTCTTCCTTTTCCAGCTATATATCGCACTTACAAAATATTAACCCTCTAATTTATCTATCCCTTCTTAAGAAAAATGATGGTTTGTAACCTCTTGAGCGTGCTTCTCAACCTGGAATCACCATAAATCTAATTATAATATCCTCATGGTCATATTTGCTTTTGTATCCTATCTATAATGCATGCATGGTTGTCTTAATGATTTCTGGTCTCTGGTCAGATGCAAATGTCAGATGCCCGAGCAAACCAGAACATTCCCCCACACCAAACTTGGGGGCCTCCTCCTCAAGGCTTTCCAATGAACACTGGTGGTGCGCCTGGTTTTATGCCTAATCCTCCATACATGCCGCCTCCACATCAATTTGACAATTATTATCCACAAATAGACATGCCCCCTTTGGACAAGCAGCCTCGTCAAGGTCCGCCGGCTTACGGAAGAGATGCATCTATGGGAGTTAATACAACTAGTGCACCTCCACAACAATCAATTGTTACAAAGGTTTTATTCTTTGCTCGATCTTTTTATCTCTTTGTGAAGATTATAACAGGAAATTGCTAAATGAGGGGTTGAGTAAACTTATGTGACTGGCCATAGCAGCAGCTAAAACGAAAGTACTTCTTTCTGTTGCATTATTTTCAGCCAAATGCCAAACTGGGTATTGAAAAATAAATCACAGTTGATTGTAAGACGTCTTGAGATTACTTTCCATAGGCAATTGATCATCTAATTGCCAATGACTATTTTAAGCTGAGAATAGAACCATTTGCCCTTTGTAAATATCCCAGAAAGGCACAGGTGCATAAGAGGCTAATGCCACTCTATGAATTTTAAAAAATTCTTGCTTATAAAAAAGCTTTGTGAGGCTATGGACCTATGGTTGTGGTCGAAGTTTTCAACATACTGCTTTCCATGATAATCCTCTTTTAATTGTAAATTTTGCAAGTTACCCTTTACAAACCTTGCAAAAATGTCCATGTGAATAGAAGGCTGAGGCCAAGGGATAATTATTCATTTTTTTCCGTTATACTCCTGGAATTTTCTTCTTATTTCTTTTTATTTTACTGGTACTGCTATGCAAGTGCTTTTGCTTTGTGTGTCAGTGGATGAGAATATTAGAAATGATTTGCCATATCATATTTGACAGGAAGACAGTGCTGGATTATCAGCTTTTTAATTTGAGAATTATTTGAACCCAGTATTTGTATGAGTAATTATTTGGAGCTAAGAAGTTAAGAAACCTGCTTGGACAGAATTGCAGAATTATTTGTGAGGACGACTTCAATGGACTTTGGTATCAATGTTATATTTTTAATCGAAATAGTTATCCTATCGGCTTCAATTTTTTTTATATTTTGTTTGATAAGTAACTTAAAAAATTATTGTTCATGTTACGCTGTGCTTGGAAGGGGTGTGCATGGGTTGGGTTTGTGCTAGACCCAGAACCGACCCGATATTGATCGATTTCAAAATTTTGGAACTGAATTGAACTGAACCGAACCAACCCGAGTCGGTTCGGTTTGGTTCCATGCCTTGGGTTGGCTCGGGTCAATATCGGGTTGGTTCAGGTCGGGTTCGCTTTTATTGTTTAAAACATGATTTTTTTTATTAAAAAAAATTAAAAACAATATTAATCTTGTATGCTAATTTTTTAAAATAAATGATAAAACAACATACAAACATAAATTAATAATAATTAAGTTTAAATAACCATGATTTAAAGGCATATATAGAATATATGTAAACTTTTTGATAAATACAAGATCGGGTCTCGGTTCGGTTCTCGTGTTGGGTTGGTTTGGTTCAATTCTCGGGTCAGTTTGGCTCCAGAAAATGTGAATCCACCGATAACCGAACTGGAATGATTGGGTTGGCTTGTTTAAGACTCAGAATCAAACCGAACGTTTGATAGATCGGAACCAAACCAACCCAGAGAGGCTGGGTTGGTTCGGTTATTGGGTTTTTTAGTTTTTTTATGCACCTCTAAGTTTGGATTAAGGATTTGGTGATGGAAAAGACAAGGGAAAGAAAAAGGCTATGAAGTACAAACATGGCAATTAGAGGGGTGTATTGGCGTCCGACACATGTTGGACACGAGCCAACATGTGTCGGACACACCCTCATCCGTGTCCCAATTTTTTAAAATTATTTTTTCTGTCAAACACGTGCTGGACACTCTCCGGACACGTGTGTCCATTTTAAAATGACACCTTTGGGACACGACAAAGAAGAAGAAGAGGGAGGAGCAGCAGCCGAACAATAGCAGATGCAGCAAAAGAAGAAGAAGGAAGTGGAGCAGCAACAGTGGGGCTCTTCTAATGTGTTTTAATAGGCCTAAATGAATGTATTTATGGGTTTAGAATTGGACATTAACAAAAGGTTACAAATTAAAGCCCAAATCATTTAATTTTTTGAGAGGCCCAAATCATTTATTTTTTGTGAAGCATAATGTAAAAAAATGGAAAGAAAAAAAAAAGAAACAAACAAAATAAAAGGATGTCCAAAAATAGAAAACATAAAACTCATATAATCTTTTATTATTTTTCTTAATTATTAATTACATATATAAAAAATATATAATATGTTGCCGCGTCCTAGCTGTGTCGTATCCTGCATTTTTTGAAAATTGTCTTGTCAGCATGTCCAATACGTGTCGTGTCCGCCACCAGTGTCCGTGTCCGTGTCCGCGTCGTGCTTCCTAGGAAAAAGGTGAGGAAAAAGAGAACAATCCTCTTTCATTTTGTTCCCTTTCCCTCACCTTTTCCTTTTCCTTTTCCTTTGTTTTTCTCTTGATAAATCTGCGTTCCAAACATATCATTAAAGTGCAAGTTAACTTCTGTAAAATGTTTGTGGCTTTTGAAAGGGCACCCTGGCTTTGCTTTCCAGGATTTTCAAGTATTCACTTTTGCCCTTCCATTTTTCTAATTCCTTCATCATGCCTCTCTCTCTCTCTCTCTCTCTCTAAAGTAGAGGCAGGAGGCATCCCAGTGGACTTCGATGGAAGGGTGATTGGCTTGAACAAGGAAGGAATGCCACTGAGGGATTTCGGCAAAACTGTGTTGAAGACTATTCTCCGATTTGAAAATGTCCATTCTCCTTTGTCTAGTGATAATGTAAGCTAAACCCTGAAGGAAACTACTAAGAAAAAGGAAAAAAAACTCTTTTAAGGAAACTGGAACATGATAATGAAGAACATAGCTCTGCATCCTATGGAGTTGGAATGCCTGTGAAATTCTTTCCCGGTCTTCCCTCTGGTGCTAAATGAATGGAAGAACCATTTTTCTTCTTCTTATATGTCCCATCCTATACATCGTAATATAACCCTATTTTCAAATCGTGGAATATAGCCAAAATGTTTAGGTTTTAAATAATTTATCTGCTGCATTGTGAGGATTCTGTCTCTGTGTTAATGACAAATCTCCTTTTCGCTTATATGTGTTGAATTTGGACCCATTTTTTAAATTTTATTAGGTGTATTGAAATAAAGCACATACATCTGTGCAGTTCATTTTAGGGCATTCTCGTAATTTTGTTTTTAACTACTTTATTTGACATGTAGTTTTTTTAGAAGTAATGATCACGAGAAGATGGAAGAAAAGCTTTTTATTAAACAAGGAAATAGAAGAAGATATTTTGAGGAGGGGTAGACTTGAAAAGTTGTCTTTTAGTTTTGTTTAACTGGGACTTGTAGGGAACAAAAAAAGATGCCTGTCATTGATTTGTGACCTTTTTCGAAGGATTTTTTTTAATCATATTAGGTTACAGGCAATCTTTCAATTCCATACCACTGGCAGCAATTTGGGTTTTTTCTCTCTTTCTCCTCCTCCGCTCCGAGGTGGCTGTGAGCCAACAGTAAGAATCAATTCCTTCACTCCCCACCTTCCTGCCATATAGATGCCACGGCGGCATTTCAACCGTCGTTTTACAACATGGGCTTGATTGTATTTAATTTTGACACCTGAGGCATATTTGCATTACAGTTACTGGTTGTTATTATACTGGCTTTATTTGTTGTCTTGTAGGTTACACAAAGCATGCAAATTCCTCTATCATACGCAGATGCTGTAATTGGGACCTCTGGTGCCAATATTAGCTATATACGTCGTGCCAGTGGTGCAAGCATCGCAATACAGGAAACAAGAGGGGTTCCTGGGGAGATGACTGTCGAAATAAATGGATCTGCATCACAAGTCCAAACAGCTCAACAGTTGATTCAGGTGTCTGATTCTCTTGACATCTTTTATGCATACGATTTTACCTCTTTTTCTTTTGGCTTCTACTTGATCCTCGTGTTTGAGTGATTTTATCCATACTTGTCAAAAGTAAAGTTTGGGTGATATTGCCTATAGCTGAGTGATGTCATGACTCATGACATCTTATCTCAGTCATGCTTACACTTTAGGAGTAGTTCGAATCAAAATGTTCTTGCATTGGAGCATTTGTATTAGTATTTTTGTTATCGTTATTACTAGTTGCATGTGCCCATTATTAGAGAAGAAGATCAAATGTTGAAACCTAATACAAACATTATCTGTTTTTATTTTAACATTAGAAATCTTAAGCACCCAAAGAAAATGTTGAAAATTTTCATAAATTTTTAATTAATGGTAACATATTTGGAAGAAAATTCTTGAACTATGGCAAAGAGATGGGTAACACTGAAAAAGAAAAAAGTGAAAATCTAATAGATGACCTATTTTTCTTATGGATTTTTTGTTTTTGAGAAAAAAGGTACATAAATAAAAGACAAAGGAAGTCACTAGTTACGTCTGGGTTAGATTCTCTCTTGTCACATAGTAACAAAGCTTTTAATTACACTACTGAGTTGGATATAATGCAGGGGTGGTTAAATGTGTTGCGTTTGAGATTTAACCATAAAATGTCTTGCAGGATCAGGTTGATGTGATGTGTTGCATTCTTTTTTACGGGGGTGATATGTGAGTTGTGTTTGTGGGGTTTTCTTCTTTTTTTTTGGCCCCGAGCCCTGCGTGGTGGGGGTGGGTGGTTGGTGGGAGTTTGAAATTAAGCACACTTTTTTTTCTTGGGCAAAATAAACGTTCTCCTGTACATAGATACCGGTAACAATTGTGCTATTTGAGGCGAGTGAATTAAATTAGAAATATGGGGTGGGTGTTGTGAGAAATATATAGGGAATGCATAAACCTCATTTGATTGGGCAACAAAACAAAAATCATGTGTCCATTGCTTGTCCAGTTGTAAAAAATTTTAAAAATAAGAGGACATGCTTGAACAAGTGTCCGGCATGTGTCGGGAGAGTGTCCGACGGACACGACGTAGATGGGTATAACGTAGAAAAGAAAAGGCTAAGGTAAAATAGGAACCCACACTCAGCCCATTTCGCCTTTTCTAAAATGGCTTCCAAAGAAGCCTTGTCGAAGGGAGCGGGAAACCTTCTCTTTTACATACAGTTAATATAGTTGGTGCATCAAAATAGTGAATATTTATTATGTTTTCATTGTTTAAATCCCAAGGGGAACAGGTGTGCTGCGTGCGTGCCCACTTCATTCTATGTTTCCCTTCTTGTAAATCAGACTAGTTGTAAAATGCTGTTTGTTGTTTCCAAGAGTTGAAAGATTGAAGCATCCATTCGGTAAAAGGTGAAGCAAGTACACACAAACCATGAGCCAAACCTTCAACATGCTTCATAGGAGAGGATTAGATAGTTTGTCCTTTGATACTAATTATCATTTAGTTAAGATTTTGAAAATAGCATGATTTAGTAATGAAACATCACACCAGTTGTTATGTTTGTCTCAAATTTCATGATGGCAAGAAAGACACCCTCCACAAGATCAAGATGTATTTCAATTTCTAAATACCATATAGCTTCTTTGTAGATTACCCCTTGAGACTGCTTTAGAAGTTCTTGTTTCTGTTCATGCATTTGATTACATATCCTTTTGTCTTTTACGTTATGCAGAATTCCCTTGCTGAAGCTGCTAGCTCGACACAAAATCCTACCACTGCACCAACCGGCCCAGCATACAACTTTCCTAGTCATGGTCCGGTGTATGCATCTCCACCGTCCCACCCTGGTGGTCATGCTGGCCATGCTCCTCCTGGAGACTATACTTCTGTCTATGGAACCAACTATGGTTATTAAAGAGGCTGACATCTCGGCCTAGTGACGCATGGGATTAATGTTTGGATGATTATATGTGCTGTACTGGTTCACATGGGGAATATGAGAATGATTATTGGAAGGGACATCAGTGTTGTAGTGAGACTATTTTTTTTAGAGTAAGAGCTTATGTTTAATTTATCTTGATCCCTTAAGTAGAACAATGAGATTGAGCCAATTCAAGACTTCTCTTTTTGACTTGTTCCATTGCTGATTGGGGGTTCCTCCTGCACAGTTTGTGTATTTTGTTCCTTATCTTCGTCCTTTGTGCTGAATCCTGTTGCTGTCTATGGTTGCTTTTCTGTATGGCTGGATTATATGGTAATTTATTGAGATGTGTGTACAATGAGCACGAGTATTTTCTCTGTTTACGCAGTTTGGGAATGCCGTATATTGGATTGTGATTATTGACACGGTGGAGATGCATAGCTTTTGATTAAGCTAATTAAGTTACTGATTCTTGTGTTCTAATGGACAAGTCCAGGACTCTGCTGTGGCAAATGCTGTTAAATCATCCCTCACGCTGGGAGTGACGAACACATTTCTTGTGCTGGTTCCATGGGAGGATGAGCCATGTTTTAGACTTGAAATATAAGCTAAGCGCAGGGGTGTTACTACTGTTTGTTTGCACTTTTGAGTGCAGAAAAGGAAAGCTTAGGCCGGCGATGAAAGATTGCAAGAAGAAAGAGGACTCTTGGGAGAGATAATGCGACAAACGAATGAGAGATTTTTTGGAAGATGCAGGAGCGAAACAATCAACTTATTGATATTGGAAGACCAAAGGAGTCTTTCAATGTATCAATTTCTGGGTCCAATGGAATTCATAGTTATTGGAAAAAACCCTATCAAATAGGTAGGAATTTTTTTTTTGGACCATATTTCGCTTGTTAATCCAATATATAAAGACCGCTACAATAAAGCTTAGCATAATGCGTTTGATTCCAATATCAATATCAATAGATGTAGACAACTATGTTTCCCGAAAATACAAAAAGTGCTGGTCTTAATGCTTCCTGTGCTAACTTCTTCAAACCGAGTCAAGATCATCAAAGTTTAAGATTTCAAGTGCATTGTTTCGGTAGATGCATGCATTTTCAATCGCAGCTACAAATTCCAAGAATCTAATACTACAAAAAAACCAATTGCATCCCAAGCTAAAACCAGCCGATTGGAGACCATAACAAGAGTACTTTTGGGAAAGAAGTGTCTCAAACAAAAATTGTATATCTTAAGAAGATGCAAGACTAAAGACCGTTCATTCTAACAATAAAGCATCAAAGAGCGAGCGACAGTAAAAGAATATATAATGCTGAAACTTATGCACTACAACTAGATGCTCCAGTTACATATAACATAATAAAACGAAACTAAAAATTAAAAAAAAAAAGAAAAGAAAAATAACACCCCAGATTTCTTTACCTAGAATAAGGAAATAGGCAGTCTAAAGATAAATGATCTATATAGGAGCTGCACATGTTGTTCTAAAATGGCCAGTTTGATTGCAACGGCTACAATGGACAACCCGTTTCGCCCGACCCCGATCTTCTGTACGAACTCGCCTTTTCCTCGGTCGACCTGGCGGCCTCAGCGACTTTGGTGGGTTTATGACAATGTCAAGGCCATTGCCTTCATTATGTGAAGGGTTTAAGACGATGTCAAGGCTATTGCCTTCATTCTGAGAACGGTTCATGACCATTTCAAGGCTATTGCCTTCATTCTGAGAACCATCTGACGTCTCCTTCCAAAGGGTTCTATCTGGAACTGGGTGTATTGTTTGAGAGTATGCCTTGCGATATGTAGCCACCGTGAAACAACTCTCGGTAAAGCGATGGACATTCTGCCTGCACGAAAGGAGAGCTGCCACAGCATGAGCGCAGGGCAGCCCATATAGCTGCCATCCTCGACACAGGCAGCATCGGTTCCGAATATCCACAATATTTGTTCCTTCATGGGATATAACTTCAAATTCAGCTTCGTTTGCACGGAGCACCTGGTAGGTACGTGCTCGCTCAAGAGCCTCTGACACATGCCTCTCGGCAGAAGGAACGAGTATAGATGCCCACTGCATACTTGCTTCTCGCCGCTCATTGAACCAAGTCATCAGTTGCCGACGAATAGACTCCATCATTTGGATTATTGGAAGTGCAGAGGCTTCAAGTATCCAAGAATTTAATGATTCGACTATGTTAGCAGTCAGATGCCCGAACCTTGTCCCCTCAAAGTACGCTGTGGCCCACAAGCGAGGTGGAACCCGCCGAATCCAGTAAGCAGCTTCTTGTGATATCTCCTCAATCTCAAGGACTTTTGCTTCAAATTCAATAACAGTAAGAGCGTTGGCAGCTTCCCAAAGAAGGTTGACAAGCATGGTATTGTTGAACTCTTTTCGGAAACTGTCACTAAGATGGCGCATACAGAACCCATGAAAAGCAGTTGGGAAGCTTGCTTCCACTCCGTCTACAATGCCCTTCTGTCTGTCAGACAAGATTGTAAGCCTTGGCATGTTTTCTGTGTTAGTTTCAAGCAGGTTATGCAGCTCAGAAAGGAACCAAATCCAATTATCATCATTTTCCTCATCAACCACCCCAAATGCCAAAGGAAATAGGGCACCATCTCCATCAAAACCAGTGGCAAAAAGCAAGGTCCCAAGGTACTTGCTTTTCAGGACACTTCTATCGAGCCCAAGAAGTGGACGGCATGCATTCAAAAACCCATAGATTGACGCTTGAAATGAAACAAACAAACGTTGGAAGCAGCTATCTAGTGGATTCACATAAACTGATGCAATACTTCCTGGATTTGTCCGCCTAATCTGGTCACAATACTGAGGAAGGAGGCGATAGTCTTCTTCAAATGATCCACGAACAACAGCCATGATCCTTTCCTTCCCTCTCCAGGCCTGCTTGTATGATAGTGTGATCCCGTGAACACGATGAATCTCCTCCAATATCTCCTTTGGCTTGTAATGGGGGTTTTCCCTAAGGCTTTGTTCGACGGAACTTGCAACCCACTGGACTGATGCTTGTTGATGGCCAAGATGGGCAATTCCCATACAGGTATGCTGCTCCTGGATAGTTCTAATTGTGAAGGTAGGAACACCTGGAAGCTTTGCAGCATGAATCCGCCAAGGGCATCCCTCACTCGCACATTTGGCAGTAAAACGAGTCTTGTCAGACTTTACAGTCTGTATCTCAAAGTGCAGAGCAATTGCCGTGTCCCTCAATGCCCTCCGACAACTCTTGACATCAGGAAACTCTTGCCCAACGGTCAATTCATGCGTTGGAGCAAGAGCTAAAGTTCGGGACTGAAGGATAGGAGTAACTACCAGCTGGGCTTGCTGAACAGACATGTTTTGGGCAGGTACAATACTCAAGTCCTCATTCTGGTCTACATCAAGCTCCAAGTTCTCACCAATGTCATGGTTCCCAACAACAGCCAATTCATTATTCTCCAATAATCCCAGTTCGTGATTCTGAGCATTAAGTCCCAACTGATGACCATGGCTGTCAGGGTCAGTATCATCTCGATCAGCAGCAGAGTTATCATCTCCGCCTGGATTCATTCTATCGTCATGCCTTTGCTCATATCTGTTCTCATGTTCATTGCTTTGAACTTGGGTATGTGGTAGAGCCATTTCATGGTCATGGGCCTGACCTAGCACTAACTCGTGATCATGGGCATGCACTAAACCTAGATCATCATTGTCATGGGTCTGTCCAAGTCCTAAATCATGACCCTGTCCAATTATGAGATCGTGATTATGCCCTAGTCCCAAATGTTGATTCTGTAACAGCGACAAATCCTGTCTTTGCCCAATAATCATATCATGGTTCGCCATGAATAATCCACTCAAAATATCACCAACAATCTCACTGCCCCAATAAAGAAAAAAGTGCTCAAGCAACAGCTCAAAACTCTAGTTCACTAATTACATCCAAGAAAACCTGCTCAAATAGAAGTTACTCATCAATCAGAATCCACGTTTTTTCTCTTCCACTCGCATCAATTACTACTACAAACAAGCAAAACAAGGAAAAACAAAATAGTACAACATTTTGTCATAATACAACATCGTTACCTAAATTGCCAGTTGTTTTGTTGATTTCTCAACAAATCAGGGAGTTTGCCAGAAAAACGAACTTCGAACTGGCCTGAGGCTTCAAGTGGCACATGGATTCCTACAATCAAGCAAACAACCAACATAGCGAACACGATAATCACGTATCATACTAATGCTGGGTCTGGTTGCAAGGAAAAAATATGAAACGAAATAAAAAAAATTCGACTCCTATATTGATGTTATAAGTAGGACTGAATAAAAATATAACCACATCCAGCTAATTCCAGATGACTTGCTTAGTTAATAACATTAGATTCCCCAGTTTTCTCTGCAACCAAACAGCGAGTAAGAAAAGCACAGAACACTGAAACATAACCATAACTCCCGCAAAGAAGCTCACCGAGAAACATCTGAAGAAGAAACCGCAAAACCCTAGTATCGAATCCAAATTAGAGTTTTCATAGATCACAGCTTCGAAATCAGGTGAACCGAGGAAAACCTGCAAATTGAGACAAAACAAAACAGAGAAAATCAGGACAGTGATCAAACATAGATTTCAAAACTACAAATTAGGGTTTACAAATTTATGTATAGATGAGAATGTATAATCGAGAGAGATCGAGAGAGAGAGAAATATAGAGAGAGAGGGAGTGAGTTTTCGATTTATGCGAGAGATATAAGAGATGAAATACCTGAGAGAGGGAAGGGTAGAGAAGAGAGGGAAGGGGAGGCAGAATTTCGCAGGGGCAAAAGGGCAGGAGATGGGGGAATCGCAGTTTTCGAAGGTCAAAATCTAGGGCAGAACAAAATAAGAGGGCATTTAGGTCATCCCAAGGTTCCCCTTCCTCCCCTATTTATACAATTTCTTTTATACCCTTGCTTTGCCCCTCTCTCTAGAGTGTGCAATGTAAATACATATAATTGTGCAGATGTTTTCGGTTAGTTTTTTTTTTTTTTAATTTTTTAGTTTGGGTAATTTAGTTTTTGCCGAATCTTATTGCTTGATTAATATTGTGTGTTTCCAAAGTAATGTATAATATTTAACACTTCTAGTTAGGCAGTTAGAGGTGCCTGGACTGCTTACACGCAGCTCGACTAATACGATAAAAAACAGATTATTTACTCAAAGAGTAATGATTATCTTTTCCTTTTTTTTCAAACTTAGAATAATTTTCAATGTCTTCATATATACTTTGGTATTTTGAATTCTCAACATGTGTATTAATTTCCACAGTTCATCAATTTAGAAAATTATTCTTAATTGTCTTTGTTACCATGTACTTATTAACAATAAATTTTTACGTCTTCCCATCTTTCAAAAGAAAAAATAGACCAATCAATAGGATTTATGTAGCATACTTGATGCAATAACAAACGGAGGTCATTTGCCAAGAATGACCTCTTCTAGGCTTAAAAATCGATGTTCCTGTTATTAGTAATGTCCCTCTATGGCACAATTCGTTTGATTACGTATCCCAAGAAATATGAGAGGAAGGTTTGGTCGTTGTATTAATACTCTCTCTCTCATGTATGTGTTCCACTCATGAGAGAGGAGAGGATATAATTACAACCGTTAAGATTGTAGATTTATTAATCTTTGAAAAATTATGTTGTTATTATTTTGTAATAGAAAGAGAGTTGCATTAAATGAGAGAGCAATAACAAGCAAAAGAATAGAGACTATTTCAACCAACCTATTATAACACAGTATTGGACACTAATTGTAATAGCATATAGTAAATGAGTAGATATTGTGCGATAAAATAAATGTCATTACTATTGAGTGATAAGAACTTGAATTTTCTCGCTTAATGTTAGGGTTTGAATCTCCATAATCTCTAGGTAAGGCTAAATTCATCTAGAGCATGTGGTGGTAGAACATAAGCTTAGTTTCAAGTAAGTGTGGTAAGATTTTTTGCAAATAGTTGTGTAGAGCTGAGAAGTAATAAATAGCTGTATGGAGTTTAGAGGTATTACTCTCTGATAAATATGTAGAATATCCCATCTACATATCCATTGTCATAGATAAAAAAAAAAAATGAGAGAATAATGCTTAGCGTCATGTATATTTTCTAATCTAAATGTAAGACACTTTTATAGGTGAAGGGTACTAAAGGGAAGTGGGTAATCCTTTACCAAGGGCATATTTGTTGTTCAAAGGGAAGATAAGGGTATATAATTAATAGGGGCAATCTCATTAGTAGAAAGCAAGGGGGCACTTCTGTACCTTCACCATTTTTCAACGGCTTTATTTGTGGTTCCTTAAGAATTTTTATCAAATTCAAGGGTTATCTTCTTCCTCTGTTTGATGGGCTGCTCAAGCCCAACTAAACCGTCGGCGGGTGTGCATACCCCACAATTTGAGGCTAGTATTCAAGAGATATGTATTCTTTTTACCACAAAATACACTCTCCGACGGTATAACACCATCTAAGTTTAGTAATGAGCATAATTGTAAGAACCTGTGATTAGCTTTTCGGGAAATTTCCAGATGAACAATTTTAACAAAATCTTTCATGTTCATCTCTATGTATTTCTCTATCCGTAGAGCAGGTTGAATATATAAAAACTAGCAAATGGTTATAACAGAGTTCTTCTTATTCGTATTAACAGCTACTCTAAGAGTAATAGTTTTATGCGGTGCTAATGATTTAACAATTATCTTTGTAGCTCCCGAATGTTTCCGTTTATGCTTCTACCTATTATTTGGATATACCAAGAAAGATGTCACCTATCTTTTTTCACCACATTTCATCATCATGGACACAATTAGATCTCACATGTATTGTGAACCCATCACCTTGTCTACTGTGATAAAAAAATCCGGCCAAAAAAAGCAGTAGCCCTACTATTACTCTCTCTGTATATAGTTATATACACCCGAAGAAGAAGACTCCCCACAAGGGAGATTTCGACAGAATCTTGACAATGGTACCAAATTGAGCCCAGATAATGCTATTGCCATAACTTGCAAGTGAACTCTATAAATTGTGGTAATATATGAACACCCATTTCAGAATTCAGATCATATGAATGGGTATTGATATTTAATGTAAGAACATCACACAAATACATAAACATCTATAAGGGACACAATGGTTTGGGAAACAATAGGATGCCTGCAGATTTTGAGATTTTCATGCCGTCAATCATAAGCTCAACATGGCACTGCCCCAGTTACCAATGCAGAGTTGAGCTTCGGCAGCATTTCAGAAACCACATTTTGCAGGGAAACAAGGTTTAGCCGATTATTACTTCCATTTACGATCATTCTTGAGAGAAATGTAATTTCCTGAGCCTGAGCATCCACACTATCAAGTAGCTCATTCCAAAAATTGTCATCCTCATTCAGGTTTGCCGCCTTCATGACTTCTATGACTTGCTTCAGGATTGCAACATTCCTACCGGCTCCACAACCCATGGCGGTTGCAGCACCCACTGCATTTGCCATTGTTAGTGTACAAACAGCGGGCATATTGTGTGTAAAACCAAATGCAATGGCAGCTCCAAAACTATCTCCACACCCAACCGTGTCAACAACATTCACCTGTTAAAAGTATTTGAATAGGAATTAATGTTTGAGATCAGATATGAAAATGAAAGATGCAATGATTCATCCAAGTGTGATGCTATCTTTTTTCTTTTTTCACCAAAAAACAGAAGTCCTCTCTCTCTCTCTTCAAGTTTTCATGAATTTGGCATCAAATTAAAAAAATAAAATAAAATGAATGCCGACTTAGAACATAGAACAAAGCATTTCTAATCAATCCATACCTTGAATGCAGGTGCGCATGATATACTTGACACTGCGATTAAAATTGAACCCTTTGCACCCATTTTGACAATCACCCATTTCGTGCGTACTCCTTTCCTCAGCAATTCCTGCCCAGCCTGTACTGGGTTTCCTATGCCAGTCAGTGATTCAGCCTGTTATGCCATCAATACAATGAAATTGTATAATGAACACAAAAATTACACTACTTATCGATAGAGGAAATAGCAAAATGACATATGAACAAAAAGATTAAGAAAGCCAAGAACAAAATGCATTCATAATACCATAATTGGTGTATTATTTATGTCTTGGTGGTTTTGGTTTCATTGAAACTCAACCACTCCGCACCCTATGGATTCATTCAAGGACCAAGCAAATTAAAGAAAAAAAAATGTCACCTAGCTACTTGGAGCATGAGTACTCTCACTTAAAATGGCTCTATATTTTGTTTTTGTTCGGAACATGAGTATGATCATTACAAGAACCAGTGTCACATCCTGTTACCATAAATCTTTAAGAGACACAGGAGTGAATTGGAAACCCAGTTGGAATATGGGACTTCCAAAGATCAGGCTATATAATTTCCTTCTACACAAGGTCAGAACAAAGAAACCCCTCTTATATCGTATTACAACTAACTAACTAAGCAACCTAAAGAAGCAGGTCCTTAGCAAAAAAAAAAACAACCTAAAGAAGCAGGTACTCCTCATGTGTGGCACAAAAACGTTCAAATGGTAAAAATTAAATTTGTGTTCATAAACATTAACATAACAATGGATGGCACTCAGAGAAGGAGAGGGGGAATGGAGAATCACAACAAAATCTATGAAAAGTTAGGAGTCAAACCTCCTCAGAAGTTAGAAGAAGAACATCGCTCATCCTCAAAAATTTGCTAAGCGCTCTTTGTTCTTCAGGCGTTCCAGTAGAAAGGCTCTTCCCCCGTGGTCCAGGATCAAAAAACACTGAAGTCCCTACTTCCACAGCATACTCTAAAGCAGAGACAATCAAACCAGGAGCGAGCTCATCAAAGCCATAACCATCGAAGAACAGGATCTTTGACTTATTAATAGTCATCTTTACTTTGCTAGACAGGTTACTCATCCAACTGAATGCAGGCTCATCTCTGAAATCAGCTCGACTGGTAGACAAGACAAATGTGTCCATATACACCATCCTCACGCGATAATAATGACAACAACAATCCACTTTGGACTGAACTTTATACAAAACTAGTTTTCAGACAAATCAAGAAACAACATAACTTTGAATTCTTTTACCTGCAAAAACCATGTCTTTGCAAAGGGTCCACCAAAACCCAGCATGAAAGAGTTTCGTACACGACGCAAGAACTGTTTACAATAACATCGTTATCTTCCCTCATCCCAACCATACCAATTCCCTCATCATAAAGCACATCGAAGAGGAAGCGTCCATAAATTTCATCACCTACATGTCCAATTGCCATACAGCGAAGTCCCAGTCTTGCTGCTGCTATAGCCACATTGCAATTACCACCAGCTTCCCAGTATTTCTATTTGCGAATTTAAACAAAGTCCAAAGCTTTAAACAGTGAACAAAAATAACATATGAACAGGAGGAAGGAAATGCTCAAATTAGTTGTAAAAACTACATAAAAAGCACTAGAACATATACGAACATTACATCTCAGCAAAGTTAGATGGTCCACAATTGATTGGTTGGTTGGAGAAACACCAGCTGTTGGTGCAAGCTTGAGAAGATCATAAACAAAGGAGTTTCATTGAACATTATTACTCTTTTTGTTAAAAAAAAAAAAATCTCTCTCTCTCTCTCTCTCTCTCTCTCTCTACGTGATTTAAGAGATTTTACTCAATGGCTCAATGCACCGCAAATAATGTCCAAGGATTGCAAGTGCGTAGGGTCCAAGCTTCTCCATATAGCTGCACTAGATCAACAACAGCAGTGCACAAATTTGGATTTCACTACCTCACAGTGGACAAGATTTACTAATGTTGTAACAAAAAGGCATGTGGTATCTTTTAACAGTAGTGTTGCTTAGCGGTTCGCCAATTACCTACCTGAACTGTCCAAGCTTTCACATAATGAATTTTGTTTGAGAAAGTTGTGATCAATTTAGGGAGTTTATGTAAGCATTTCGAGTTTGACGGATGTCACCTAGTTTTGACCATACCAAAATTTATATTTCACTAAGTTTGAGCCATTGCCTTTTGCAAGTGTAATAAAATTTAATTCATCGGGAGTCCCTTGAAATTTCCTCCCTCTCTGGCCTTCTCTCTCTGATGATACTGAATTGTGATATTTGGCCCAATGTATATATATATATATATATACGCCGTAGTCCAATGATGAAATGGATAACTACCCTTCTGGTACTGCAATTAAGCCTAGTACTTTTTGACATCAGTATATTGGACTTTAATTTTGATATTTTTAGCATAATCAGCTTTATAAATGTGTGAGAAGCTGATATATTTACGAGTTTGACATGTTACAATTCCACAAATATTCTCTGGTTGATACAGTAAAAGGAATAAATCCTATACACAAGTATAAGGTTCCATATGCAAATCAAGTTGAGAAATATATGCATCCAAGATGATCATGAAAACATTAGAAACTACTTCATCGAGTGATATTAATTCAAGCATCAGATGCTTTTCGAAAAAGTAGGGTACAGTTTCAGAATCTTCTCAAAGCGGATGGAACAAAAAAATTTCCACAGCTCTACAAATCTGTTGAAGCTCTGGAAAACCAAATTTATTATCTTGCTTGACGAGTAAAAAATTCCTAGCAGGAAGGAAAAAAGAAGAAGGTACAAGTGCATATTTTGCACACAAGTGGACAATAGCTTCACAGAATCACATAGTTCTAATACAAATATATATATATATATATATATATCTTGCAACCAAATTGAAATCAATAACCATAGATTAAGTAAGCCAAAACAGAGAATTTCAGAGGAAACCCAGAAGCATAAGTGTATAAACTCTTGGAACTGAAACCAAACCTGGTCGGGCGGAGACTCATATAGCCGTTCCGTGTAAGCTTTACGTTCCTCAAATGAGTCTGGTGGCAACTTGGGGACGCTGAGCAGAATATCGACGCAGAGGTCCCCAAAAGTAGCGACATCAATTTCTTTAACTCCAACGCTTCTCAGTCTTTCCTCTTCACCTTCACCATTCATTGCGTTTGATTGGGGTTTGGAGGGCTATGGTGTGGCAATGCTTTCAGAGAAGAGTGCAGAGAGCTAAGTATAGAGAGAGAGAGTCGGCAGAGAGAAAGAGAGAGAGAGAGAGCGAGAGAGAAGTTGACGCTTTGCAACTTCCAATTATTCTCCAACAGTTCGAGTTGTCGGAATCCGACATTAACTTCTGTTATTAATGTTCTCTCTTTAATAATTGTCAATTGATTCTCAGACAGTAACAATATGTAACGAAAATAAAAGTCAAGGAAGAATAAAACATTATCATAATTCATAGTGGAACGTCAAATATAACTGTTATATTTAACATTTTAAAAATACAATATATTTAAAACCTACATATTTAATTTTTAACTTATTCTAGTGAAATAAGGGGTGCTTGTCTATTTTTCTAATAAGAATTTTAAATATCTTATTTCAAAATTTTAGAGAAGTTCAGTGTAATTTTAGCAAAATACACCAGTATTTGGCGACAGAGACGTCAAATCCTTCAATGCTGTTGAAGGCAGAAAAGAATGGGACTCGTGTGAAACATTGAAAAAAATGGTATAAAAGAAAATGTTAACATCAACCGCCCCGTTAGTCGCGTTAGCCATAGCCCACTAAAATGTGTGTTATATCAGTCGTGGCCAACAACTAGTCATTTTAGCCATAACCCACTATATGCATGCCACGTCAGTTGTGGCCATCAGCTGTTGGTAGGCTATAGCTGATGTAGCATGCATTAACCGACATTTGCTCGCATAAATTAGTCTAGGGTTTTGGAGAAAGATTGGGTGCAGAGACAATCCACCCACTTGCATAAATTAGTCTAGAGTTTTTGGAGAAAGATTGGGTGTGGAGACAATCCATTGCATTTGATTGGGGGTTTGAAAACTATGGTGTGGTGACACATTCAGAGAAGAAAGAAAAAAAAAAAAAAGATTGCAGAGAGCGCGAAGAAGAGAGCGAGAATGAGGAGGGAGAGAGATAAATATTGATTCGGACAGTGTTCCAAGGGGTTGACAACCCACCAATGTTCTTCAGAATTTCCAAAGAGGAAGAAATATGGTAGTTTGAACTTTGAAGAACTCTTTTAACATTCACCAAACCTACAAGAATAATTGCACATTGTAACAAAACAGTATAACAGGAACTGTATGAACTAATGAAGAATAAATTGGAAGTAAAAGCTGGATATGAAACTCAGGCCCAAAGGTAGTAACTGTTTAAATTACAAGTTATACGCTGCGACATGTCAGTACAACAGAAATTATATGAACAAGAAGTGCTAATTCCCAAATTTTGTTTGCCAAGAAAATTCTGGTCTCCTGTGTTATTCTGTAAATTTTATCATCCTCAAACAGAAGAACCCGAGCACGTTCAAAAAGCTCCATGCATCACCTGATAAGAGTTTATCAAAGCTAAGTTTTACTTTGCAGTTGAACAATCTTCTGCAAGGAAGCTGATTGCAAAACCCAGGTCAGGAACCAAATTTGTCCAAAACCATGCTATACTGTTTCCCGGGTATCTATGCTTCTGTCCTGGAATCTATGTTTTCTCCAGAGAGTCGAGAAAAAGAAAACACAATTTAGTGCCTACATAAAACGCACAAGCAAAATTTAGTCATCTGTCGACACCATTCCTTAAACTTACTGTGCTGTGGTAGATTTAAAGGTTTATCTCTGGTCGGAGTAGTTGTTGCTTGGACAGTTCCTCAAGTCTGCTGACAACTTTATGAGCCACATCACCGTATGCTTTGGAGACGGAAGAATCAGGATTTGATATTACTACAGGAACACCTTCATCAGAACTACTTCTGATATTCTCCTCCAATGGTATCTGAAAGAGTGAAATACAAACGGATTGGAGCAGATTAATGCAACATGAATCTAAGTGTTTTCGGAAATGCATTCATAAGGAGAATATCTCGACAGCCACTCAGAGAACTGTAAGAGACAGAATTTTCAAGTAAAGTTCCATGAAGAAAGCTGCTGTGACTTGAGAGTCCCAGATTTCGAGTGCAATGGCGGTCTACAATTTGTAGCAAAATGAGTCAGAAATTCAGAAAAATTTCCTGATAGCAAAACTTTCAAATTCTAAACGTTTTCTTCGTTCTGCATTTTCTAGCTACTAGAGGAAAATATTTTACTTAAATGATTCCACATTCACCATCAACAACCAGTCAATGTGCTTGAAAGATTGAGCTACTGGAAGTTGATGAAATGAAGAGTCATGGCCAGAGGCATCAAGTGCTGCATTAGGGTTTAACCACATGAGAGAGAGAGAGAGAGATTTTGCAATGACATTCATCCATTGATTGTTAAATCAACTACTATTGCTAAAACCTTTTGCTACTGGGAGGTCAAAACAACTCACACACGAGAGAAAGAAGCAACCATTTTGGGGATTTCAGAGGAGAAGGTCCCAGAAGGACAAGAGAGCTGGAGGCATAAAAGCAGGTTAATTAGGGGGCTCCTTCTTCCAGCTTTCAGCATATACAAACCTTCACAAGAGTTTAGCGCTCTGCATCTTGAGTCCTGACTATAAATACATGTTTTAAGTGGTATAACCATGCTTCAACTTTGTACATTAATTTGAAAATTCTGCAAAATTTGGATCAATTTCAGACCAAAAAAAGAAGGGTAATGCTATGCAAACAGAAAAAATCATTCAGAATTTATCACTAGTATGATGTGGTTGGACAAGAGCCATTCATTTTAAAATAAAACACTCATCATGATGGCTCTTAATAACAATAATGAAACTGCCACATCATTCTAGTAGGATTTTCTGTACAAATTTTCTGGAAGAATAGCATTTTCCAAAAAAGAAAAGTAAAAAATTCAAATGCTCAGCAAATTTTGGAGAGAAATTGGATTCAGAATTAGGAAAAAAAAATTATTTTGCATTTTGAAAACATGGATTCCCAAAGCTGGTATAGGCACTTGACATTATTCCAAACATAACTCAAGCAGTATTACTACTATATTGCAAGATTAAATACAAGCATATACCTCACCAAGAAATGGCAAGCCCATTTCATCAGCTGTTTTACGAGCTCCTCCGCTACCAAAAATATGAGAAGGTTCACCGCAGTGTGGACACTTAAAGAAGCTCATATTCTCGAGGACTCCTAAAATCTGTGAAATCAACCCAACTTTTCAGAAAATGAAATAAACAGCAGAGTTCAATTCATTTACGAAATAATTGATAACACCATATTATGGTATGGAAAATCTACTACCCTTATCATACCATGTGCAAAAGCAATTAGCGAAAAGGAGAGATTTATATTACATTAAAATAAGGATATTCCTTTATGCTTAATGATTGTGAATTTGTCTTTTGGTTGGGTACATGTGTTTTTTTTTCATTTTCTTTTCTTCTTTTTTCATTTTCTGTAGGGGAACCAGACTCCACCAAAACAACATCTTTGAAATAAAGAACACTTTGAAGGTGCAGAAGCTCCAAGGAAAGAAGTTGAAATCTTTGAACATGTTCTCTTCCTACATCCTAAGAAGCATTCTTCATCACATCTCACTTAACGGCTATAATAGATCTTCTAACTCAAATTGAACCTCCCAAATGTATGATTAAGGAGAGAGAGAGAGACAGAGAGAGAGAGAGAGAGAGAGAGAGAGAGAGAGAAGGGGAGGGGGGAGGGGGAGAAGAGAAAAAGAAGAGGGAAAAAAAGGAAGAGCAATAAGCAGCAACTACAGGAGCTCTCAAAAAACAATCAATCATCACCTTGACTAACCTAAAAACCAACAAAATATGAAGCTTGTAAGATTTAGAAGTACCAATATCCAACTCAGCATAGGTAACTCAGGCCACTGAAGGAAGATGATCGTAACCTTACTGTGATAACAAGTACAAGTATGCCAATCCAAACACAGCCTTACGTAAATACACATGGGGCAAAGAAGAATATTTAGTATAACCAATTTGGAATTTCCAGCATCACATGTTATCCAATCAATACCTTCCCTATGAATGCAATTTTCCAGTCAAAATTAAATTTATATGTTCTCTATATGATGTTCTCTTTTTTTGTTTTTTTTTTTTTGTTTTTCCCTGGAACTCTACAAGAATATTAAATGTGGAAACAAACATATTTAAAAATAATGCAGAAGAAATGATCATACAGGAACTTCGACTTTAGAGAACATATTAACTCCCCTTCGAGCGTCAATTAAAGCAACATCTTGAGGAGTTGAAACAATCAAGGCACCTATCAGGAAACTCAAAATGGTTATTATTTTCCCAGGTGCAATGTTTGCACCTAATAATTATCAAGAAAAGAGAAAACACATTTTAAGGGGTTTTGCATAGAACCAAGAATAAATAACATTCCTTCTTTTGTATTTTTAAGGTAAAACACACTATTCCTTCTTTTGTATTTTTAAGGTAAATAACATTCACAAGCTAAAATATAGCATTTCATGCATAAAATGGAAGTCTATGGTTAGTTGTATAGTAAGCTTAATTAGTTATACATAGTTGTTAAATGCATATCCAACTAACTATATCGAACACATATCCCATACCCTTATCCGAGTATCGAATGTCCGATACAGATATTTCGCATATTTAGAAGAGTCCAGGTAATATATTTCACATTTTTTCTATTTTCTTTTTCTCAATAACTTTTAGCCATAATAAAAATACAAATAATCTACTTCCTACTCGATTTTTTCCCTCCTCTCCTCTCTCTCACACTCTCCCTTTTAGTTTAAAAAGAAACTAAATTAGTTCAACTGGTGATCCCCAAGTTGAAGCATCAAACCTATAAAACTGCATTCTTATTCTTTTATCTACCTGATAATTGCAGCCTCTGAGAAATAGATATCTGAGCATCACCAGTCCCAGGAGGCATATCCACCACAAGAATATCAATTATTCCCCAATCAACGCCCCTTGACATCTGTTCAAGAGCTTTCATCACCTGCAAGGACAAAATTAAAATAAGTTCCGGTTAAAGCAACAACAATTAATGGTAGATATCCG
The DNA here is from genome assembly GCA_033060915.1 of Euryodendron excelsum. NCBI lineage: Eukaryota > Viridiplantae > Streptophyta > Magnoliopsida > Ericales > Pentaphylacaceae > Euryodendron > Euryodendron excelsum. The sequence goes on from CM065382.1 coordinate 4,196,198, forward strand.
TTTACCAAGAAAGCTTAAAAAACTCAAATCGCTGAATCCTTCAAAAGGAGTCACCAATTTGAAGCACAAATACTTCCAATTACATAGGTAAGATAAGAAAGGAGAAATAACGAGTGAGGGAAGATAAAAATGAAACTCGAATATTAAAATAAGGTGAAGACATACCATAGGCCCTCTCCACACAATTGGGGCATATTCCTCCACCACAAGAAATCCCATTGACATACACTTGACTCCATAGTTTTCAATTGGAACCATTTTCTTATCTGCTAGAGAGAAATACGAGGAAAAATCAAAGAGTCAAGAAGCAGTAGAAAATATCATAATAGAATGAAAAAGGTACCAACTACATCCTATCTAGCACTAATGTGACAACAGGCAAAGCATATGCAAAGAAAAGAAAGCGACACCGAAAATTTACTTGCAGAAAAAACAAATAAGACAAAGGAGATTAAACCAGTAAAATACGAGAAACAAATTAAAAGCAAATCTACATCTTTTAACCTCTTAGAATAGAACTACCCTTCACAATTCAGTATCATGCATTAAGAGTACTTCAAATCAATGGCAACGTAAATTCTGGAACATCTCAGGAAGAATTCAGGTGGTTAAAGCATCACCTTCACTCACTTCAGGCTTTCGATGGAGTTTCATCATGGTAGGAATAGATGGTCCATACACGTCAGCATCAAGCAACCCAACCTTAAGTTGACACTTATTGGCAAGTGCGACGGCCAAATTAACTGAAAATTCCACAAGTATCAAAGGTACATTTGTCATCTTAGTTAAGTAAACATTTTAGAAGGCACTTCACTCAATTTGACAGGAAAACAACATGATGGCATATAGGGACTATGAAGTGATAGTATTAATTCTCCCATACAAAGATGAGACAAAGCTTAAGATATTGTTGTTTTCGTATGCTTCATAATTGCCCACTTCGAACTCCTCACTTGTACTGAGTTGCATCTCAATTTGATAATGGACGTCATGAACTTTTTATTAACTTTTGCCCATAATTATGTTTTTACAACCACAAGAACTATTCCCACATATTGTAATTCCCAGACTATCAAAAAATAAATAACATAATCAAACAAGAGAACAACATAAAAAAATATGGGAATCTAAATGCCTCTCCAGTGAAGGACATAATACTTCTATGAAGAGCATCACAAACTAACAATGATGATGTTCTGACCCCAAATCTCCAATTTTAGGATATGTCAACCTACTGCTATTGCCAGGCAATAGTGGCCCTTGCCAGACCGTGGTACAACACTAACGCACCTAGCAAAAGCCGCCACCACTGACACAATATGCCATTTCTATTTTAACCCTCTAAACCAGGAAAGAGAGCACTCCAACACGTCATGATGCAAAGAGCTTCATGAACTGATCCACCAAACTCCACCATCAGATCCTAAATTTAAAAGAAATTAAATAAAATCCTCAAGCTCAGCATCTAACCTCGTTAGCTGAAAAGCAGATAAACATCAGCAATACTCATCAACTGACCGAAACCCATATCTAGTACAAAGAAATCTTGATCAAGAACCTTAGTTATATAGAACCCAAAGTTACCTTAAGTGATTGTGAAGACGATTGTGAAGACGACGACAATGTTTGCCTAACCCTAAACAACCTGTTCATAATTCTCTTCAAAATGTTGAAAACTACATCATTAGAACGGCAACGCTACATCAAAAGACCCTAAATTCACAAATTCTTCTCAACCCATTAGCCAAAAAAAAACCCACTAACACCAGCAAGAACCCTTGAGTTTTCTTATTCCGCCCAAACGAAGCGTCTAAACAAAACCCTACAATAGGTATCCAAGAAATCTGGATAAAGAAGTGAAGGAATGTAAAACAGTCACCTGCAGTGGTGGACTTGCCAACACCACCTTTACCAGAAGCAACGGCAATGATATCTTGAACCCCATTAATCTTGAGACTCCGGGGATTCACCGCCTTGCCACTCTGCGCCGAAAAACCCCTAGCGCCGAAAAGTTCCTTCAACACAAAGCCATCGAGCGAAAGGTCGGTCAGTCTATTGAGAAGAAAACCAACAGTAGTTTGAAATTCGAAGAAGCTAAAAAGTTCAAAACAAGTTCCACTTACAACGAAAGATCTCAGCAAACCCTTCATGAATCGATCTTCGTGACAAATCTCTCCTCCTGAAACTCTCAGTTTCTTTACAGAGTGGCGAGCTAGGATCTAGGGAATCTATACGGCGTTTGGTTTTCGTCCCACATTGGTTGAGTAGAACAAGTATGGGAAGGATTGCGATGTACAAAGTGGAATTGGGTCTGCAGGGCAAACATACTTACCTGGACGGGGTCGATGGGTGATCAAGAAGGCCCATGGCCTAGGTTGGCGACCTCCATTGCACTCTGGAGGGGCGCCCGCCTAAGGTCAGCCCAAGTGGCTGAGCCTACGTCATAATTTGTGATAGTGGGGGCCTGCGTTCGCGCGGCCCCTGCCCAAATCTAAAGTCCAAAATTATGAGTACAAAAATCTGAAGATAAAAATTAGGAGCCTAAAAGTCTCAAGGTCAAAGTTTCGAGTAACCATAGGGATGGTACAAAATGTGATGTTTCAAATGGTTAATTTTTTCTTTTAATGTTCTTTAATATTATAAAAATTGAGCTATAAGTTAGTATGAATTATTAAATTAGCGACTTTACATTGACAATTAAGGATAATTACACTATCAAAAATTACATGACCCTGTAAAATATTTTGAAGACTTTGTGATATTTAAAAAATAAACACAAAATTGTGTGTTAAAACTCGGTGTGGTCTGTAAATTAGATTGGATGTGACAAAGAAACAACAAAAATGGACTATCTGTCCATTTTGAAGAAATAAAATAATAAAAATTTTCTTGTAAAAAAAAGAAAAAGAAGATATAAGATTATGTCGTATGTCTTAGAGAAAGTAAAAGGTATGTGAAGGGACTTAATTTTGATCTTGACGTAGGTGCGATGGAACTTTTTTCAATAAATGGGTTTTCTTTAATTTTAATTTATCTTAACATTGAACATTAATTCCGTGCTGGTACTACAAGGGCTCAGTTTATGACTCTCGGATTTTCTTTTTGTCTTTGATTCATTTATGATCGAATTTTTTTTAATGTTTGCAGCATGGGCTGGTGTGGGAATTTCAATTTTGATTTGGGTGAAATGTGGGTTTATGCTGTTTTGAGCGATTGAAGTTAATATTAATTTCTGCAATAAATAAAATCCTCAAGCTCAGCATCTAACCTCGTTAGCTTAAAAGAAGATAAACATTCTCAGCCAAAAAAAAAAGAAGATAAACATTAGCAATACTCATAAACTGACGGAAACCCATATCTAATAATAATAAAGAAAAATCTTGATTAAGAACCATAGTTATATAGAACCCAAAGTTACGTTAAGTGACTATGGAGACCACAACAATGTTTGCCTTAAAACTGAAAACCAGTTCATTATCTTCTCCAAAAAGTTGAAAAATAAATCATTAGAATGAAATCGCTAAATCAAATGTGTCACTAAACCACAAATTCTTCTCAACCCATTAGCCAAAAAGCTCACTAACACCTGCCGAACGAAGCGTCAAAACAAAAAACCCACAACAGGTATCCAAGAAATCTTGATAAAGAAGTGAGAGAATATAAAACAGTCACCTGCAGTGGTGGACTTGCCAACGCGACCTTTACCAGAAGCAATGGCAATGGCATCCTGAACCCCATCAATCTTGAGGCTCCGGGGATTCACCGCCTCGCCACTCTGCGCCGAAAAACAGCCCCCAAGTTCCTTCAACATAAAGCCATCGGGCTAAAGGTCGGTCAGTCTGTTGAGAAGAAAACCAACGGCAGATTGAAATTCAAAGAAGGTAAAAAGTTCAAAACATGTTCCACTCACAAGGAAAGATCTCAGCAAACCCTTCATGAATCGATCTTCAGGACAAAACCCTCCTGCTGGTTTTAGTCCCACATCGGTTGAATAGAAGAAATGGGGGAGGATTGCGATGTACACAAGGGAATTGGGGTGGACAGAGTAAACATACTTACCTGGACGGGGTCGATGGGTGATCAAGAAGGCCCATGGCCTAGGTTGGCGACCTCCATTGCACTCTGGAGGGGCGCCCGCCTAAGGTCAGCCCAAGTGGCTGAGCCTACGTCATAATTTGTGCCAGTGGGGGCCTGCGTTCGCGCGGCCCCTGTCCAAGTCTAAAACCCAAAATTCTCAGCTTCCAAATCTGGAGCCCAAAATTCGAGTAACCGTTGTGTGTGTTAGAGGGAGAGCTTTCAAAAATTTAGAGAACAAAATGACATTATTTAAATTATTAATTTTCGTACCTTCCAGTTTCTTTATTTTTGGTAAAAAAGATACTTTATATATTAGCTATTTACAGGAAATTTTATTGCACTATGTCAGGTCAAAGTTTTATTGCGTAACTTTTATTTATTTATTTCTTTTTTTTATCAAATTCTTAATCCAAATTCAAATGCAATAAGAAAATTTTTATTATCATATTTCTTCAAATTGGACTGATAGTCCATTTTTGCCGTTTCATCTATATGTCACGTCCAATCTATTTTACAGACCGGACGGAATTTTACCACACAGTTTTGTGTTTACATTTTAAAGATCGATCACACGAAGTTTTAAAAGTATTTTACAGACCATACAGAGTTTTGTGTTTACTTTTTAAAAATGTGTTTTCTGTTTATTATTATACCGCAAGCAGTCATATAATTTCTTTAGTAGTATAATTATCCTTCATTGTTATTAGTAGTATAATTATCCTTAATTGTTATTATAAAGTTGCTTATTTTTTAAATCATACTAATTAACTTATAGCTCAATCTTAATAAAATTTCAGTTGCAAAGTTATTTCTTTAAACACAATTTCGTGTCTTTAAATTCCTCAAAAACAAAAAACATCTCAAATGATGGTGTCACGTTGGCAAGAAAAAGAGGAGGATGAAAAATTCGTTCTTTTTGATCTTGCACATGAGTCTAATCATATGGGTGATCACTGATCCCATGTGGAATATACAAAAATAATAAATAAAAATTCTTAAAATATCTATTCTCTTTTAATAAATACAACTTGTCTCACTTTTTCAGCTGTGCACCCTAGATCCTATTGGATTTCCTCTATAAGCATGAAATATACGGAGCAACCTACCAGATATGAGCTTAAAATTTTTATAGCTATTTTTTTAATTTTTTTTTATTAACAATGCACTTCCGTTCACCAAATTTTAACTATTAAAATAATTAATCCAAAATTTTGATCCTTTTATTGTGAATTTCTGAGTTAAATATTTTTTAATTAAATTAAGGCTAAGAAAACAAAACACATACCTTCAACCTATTTATTTTGGTCACCTGATCGCCATCTACACATTAAACATTTTTTGCGGGATGAGGTAAAGGTATAAGAAATTTCGATACGATTAAACTTGAAATTACAAATCATAATTTTGTAATTTAGCTTTTAATTCTAAATTCTTAAATTGTTTATTGCACTCCTGAATTACAGAATTGTTTTTATACAGAATTACAGAATTACAAATCATAATTGTTTTTATCGCCATCTAAAAGAGTAGTTTTACTTTTTTTTGGGCAACTATAATCTGAAATTCAGTTGGTATAAACGGTCAAGTCACTTTCGCAGACGAAAGGCACCTCTTTGTAATTGCGCTTCTGATATCATATGTGCCCATTTAACTTTTCCAAAACCCGAAGATTATTGGTGATGATCTTTTGATCTCCATTTGCTCATTCTTTCTTTCTCCTGATTCATCCTCGAAGGTGCATATCAGGTATAGATATATATAACTATGCACGCGCATTTATGCTTGAATTGGAAATGATTTCTGTAGTTGAGCTTTTCGTATAGACTTGATTTGGAATGTACATTGTGTCTTCTTCTCTTCAATTTCGATCGTCGTCTGCATTTGGAAAGGAACTTTTCCCTGATCAGATGGGTACTCTCGAATTGAGTAGGGTTAGGGTTTGGCCTTCGAATTTCAAATTTTTTTTTTTAACTCGTTCAGATTTTTCCTTATGGTGAATGTAGCATGATTTTTGATAATTGGACCCTTTTCAATAAATGGGTTCTCTTTATTTTTAATTTATCTTAACACTGAATGTTAATTCCTTGCTCGTACTGCAAGGGCCCAGTTTAAGACTCTTGGATTTTCTTTTTGTCTTTGATTCATTTGTCATCGAATTATTTGTTAATGTTTGCAGCATAGGCTGGTGTGGGAATTTCAATTTTGATTTGGGTGAAATGTGGGTTTATGCTGTTTTGAGCGATTGAAGTTCTTATTGATTTCTGCAATTTGGGTTCTATTCTGATACTTGGAGTCGTTATGGGGGGAATGGCTGTCAAGGGTACTATATGTGTTAACTTGCGGAGGAATCCCCGGGGGTTTATGAATCTTTTGTCCTCTATGGCTTCGGAATGGGTGTTGATATTTCTGTTGTTTGTTGATGCGGCATTGTCATATTTGCTGATGAAATTTGCACGCTACTGCGAACTGCAAACACCTTGTCTATTATGCTCAAGGCTTGATCATGTTATTGGAAATGAAAAACCTGAGTTCTATCAGAGTCTACTCTGCAGCAGCCACAGAATGGAATTATCATCTTTGATATCTTGCCAAATGCATGGTAAGCTCGCTGATTCCCAGGGGATGTGTGAAGAATGTCTCATGTCCTTTGTCATGCATAACAAATTGATCTCAGAATCAAACAGGTTGTTGGTGAGTAAATTGGGGATAGATCTTGAGCGCTATGATTTTCAAGGCCCATTTCTGAATAAGAATGTTAATTCGAGTTCTTTAATCACAAGGACCTGTTCCTGTTGCAATAAGATGTGGAGAACCAGATCAAATGCTCAAAGATTGCTACAACTAATTCCATTCGGGTTTGGGACCGTTAAAACTTATGTTAAACCTCCTTTGCTGCGTTTGCCAGGCCGTGCCCGTTTAAGCCGTCGTGATAGCTTGAAGAGAATGAAGGATAAAATTTCAGGGCCAATAACACCTCGTCGTCTTGGAAATATTGGTGCTGATCCCTTGTCTCATGTGGGATACTCTGAGCTGAAGATTACTTCGGATTCTGAGTCTGAGTTCCCATTTTCTGATGATGATGGAAGTTCTTTGATCTGTGAAAATACCGATCCCAAGGAAGTTCTTGTTGAACACAGTTCAGGTATTTTACCTAAAGTGCACATTGACAATTTGGCTCCACCGAAGCAGACTCAGCAAGCTTCTGATCCTGGGCGTTCGCTTTTAGACCAATGTGTCCAGCTTGATGTAAGTGAACCTCAATGTTTGGCATCTGATGACTTTGTAGGACACGGTCTGGGAGAACTTAACTGGAAACAAGCTAATCCAAAGTCTACTTCTCCTGCTCTGTCTGAGCTTATTCCGCTAGATGATGTTCCCCCTTCATTTAATCTTGTAGAAGTTCCAGGTGGGGTATTGGCAAATAAACCTGATGTTCATTTGCTTTACAATTCCAGCCTCCTTGCATTATCTGAGCTTCTTTCACTGAATGATGTTCCTCCATCTTCCAATGTCGTGGAAACTCCTGTTGGAGCATCATTGGAAAAGTGTAAGCTAAATTTCCCCCGTGCTTGTGTGCAGGTGTGGGTATGCATGTTTGTGCAAGTGTGGAAACATATCTTTGTGTGAGTTATTGTCTGCTGCATTTAACTTATCTCTTATTTCTGAATTGATTTCTAGCAGTAAATGTTGCTGGAACCAGTGACATTGGACATCAATCTGTCATTAAGCATGCGGAATTTTCTGAGTTAACGAGTACAACAACTGCAGTAGGTTGTAAAACTGACCAGGCGTTGAATGATTCTGCTCCATCAATGTCAAATGATGTGGATCCAAGTGAGGGGTACAGGTTAACCAATAGCAATAAAGGAAGAGAAGTTTCTGGTATGCTTGCAGAACTAGCTGTCAGTGATTTTGCAAAAGTTCACGAAGATTTGAAGCTGTTGCGTCAAATATTTTCTGCACATGGGATTGATCCATCATTAAATGATACTTGTCCCACAGCGTATGGTCATCATGATGAAATCCAAAGAGGTGATTCTTCTAGCTCTAATGGAATTTGGGTGCTTCAAAAGTCAGCTTCAATGGGAAGAAATGATTCTGGTTATGAATCTTTGGATGGAAACAATGTCATTGAAATTGAGGGTGAAAGCGTTGTTGATACGCTAAAACAACAGGTTGACTACGAGAGGAGATGCATGAGTGCTCTATATAAGGAACTAGAGGAAGAAAGAAATGCTTCTGAAGTTGCTGCAAATCAGGCAATGGCCATGATTACAAGGTTGCAAGAGGAGAAGGCATCGTTACATATGGAGGCCTTGCAGTACTTAAGAATGATGGAGGAGCAAGCAGAGTATGATATGGAGGCACTACAAAAAGCCAATAATCTCCTTGCTGAAAAGGAGAAAGAGATGCAAGATTTGGAAGCAGAATTAGAAGTTTATAGGATTGACTACCGGGATGAAGATATGGTGGAAGATTTACCTGGGGAAAAAGCCAGCAACTGGAAGGTAGACAACATGAAGATTGAGAATATTGGTGTACCTCCCAATATAAGTAACACCAGTATCCCTCATGACTTGACGTCTACGAAGATATCTGAAGGCCACGGAAAACCTAACAGTATTAAGACTTCATTGTTAGACTTTGAGGGTGAGAAACTCTACATTTCACAATATTTGAAGAAGTTAGAGAGAAAGCTGCATCAAGTTTCTGGTAATGGGACTGCTGGCACACCTAGGGGTGGATATGCAGATAAAGTAGCAGATGGAGTAGAGAACCCAATAAAGCCTCTTACTTATGGGGAGACTCAAAGCGATCGTCAGAAAGAAGAGAATAGTTTGTCAATGCAAAAAGATTTATCTGCATTAAATGGAAGCCTTTCTACTCTGGAAGGTTCCAATGTTTCAGTTGAGGACAACAGTTCTGTTATGAAAGACAAAGATCGTTTTAATTCTGATTGGCAAGAATCCTCCACTCATGGTAGAGAAACTGATCTGATTGCTCTTGAAAATGAAATTTCATACCTTAATGACAGGTTGGAAGCGCTCGAGGCTGACAGTGATTTTCTCGAGCATGCTGTTAATTCACTCTGGAATGGAAATAATGAAGGATTGCAGTTCATTCAAGAGATAGCTCATCAGCTAGGAGAATTACGGAAACTTGGGATTGAAAAAAGATGTCTATCTGTTCCTTGAGAGTTTACATGTCTACCATGACCAGGTATGCATTTCGTGAAACATCAAGAGGTGCTGACTTTTGTGTATATAATCTGTTTACAAACCAACACTTGATGTTTATGCTGAAGTTTTATTGCAAAACTAACACATGAAAATGATTTTTTTTCATTTCATTTTTTTTCTTTTTAAGAGAATAATAGATCTGTCCTTGATTAAATAATACTGCTGCATGTAAATTTTTTATTTCTCCAAATTGGTTGTCACTTCACCCATGCTCAGTTGAAGTTATTTCAAATCTGTACATCTTTCGGTTGTGTGATATATCAAATCTTTGTCCTTCAAAATCTACTCCTAAGAGTGTTTGTATGGATTATGCAATTCCTTCCACAGCATCTTAGATTTATGATTGGATCGATAGTTGGAGTAAGTTAAATGAATATTTCTGAAAATTTTCCATTTTGTGGCGGTTGGAATTCTCCTCCTCTAATTTCCATCTTTACTTCCTGTATTCATTTTCACTCTGCAACATGGAGTTCATATCATTTTGCTCAATATCAATTTGATTTTTCAATCCTGAATTTTTCCAGCTACACATTAAACAAGTGATGAGAATATTGTAAAATGGGATAATTTTGTGTAACTCCTATTGTGAATGCAGATAGATCTGGGTATTGTTTTCATCATAGTGACTGGAGATCAAAGGAGTTGAACAGAGTTAATTTCTTCCCCTTCCCAGTAGTGCTAAACAGTTGGATTCTTCTAGAAACATCTCTTATCTCTTCCTGTCACTTTAGTTGCTCTTGGTTCTATCTCGCTCTCTATTATTTTTTATTATTTATGATAAAAAATAGTATATTGCCTTTTGCTTTTTTAAATTATGTTTGAATTCTACAGTTTTTTGAGTATTATGTTTAGAAATAGCATATTGGCTTTCCTAAAATACAAAAATTTTTACCTCTTAACTCCTCAAAAATTCAGAAATTTTACCTCAGCCTCCTCTCCACAAAATTCTAGAATCTGTCCTCATAAGTGAGGTAATTTAGTTGGTACTACTGTGCCACTGTATAACCCAATTGCTCGGAGACTGCACAGTAGTGTTATATATAAATAATTGAATTATTTACGAAGCATAAAACACATACATATATATACTAGTGGTCAACGCGTGCAATGTACGGGGATTAAGTATTATTTAAAATTCACTATTAGCGTAACATTATCTTTTATCATTGAAGGATGGACAAGAAATATTTAAAAAAGTGATTGTATATATATGTTGTAAGTAATTGATTTAAAATTCAAAATAATTAAGTATACAATATTAATTTATTTTATGGAAAGATAATGTTATAAAAAATAAAAAAACTTGTAAAAACTCAGGCGAGTTAATGCAATAGAAATTTTTTTTCCCTATACTTTGCATGGAAAAAAAATTAGTAGTGCTGTATTTAATCATAGTCAATTGATTAAGTTATTTTTTTGAAATTTAATCATAAATTTTTAGATATTTTATTTCGATTAGACAAAGATACACATCATATATATATATAAGTTGTATCTGTCCTTATATTTTGTTTCTCTTTTATGTGGCACTCTAAATATTGTGATACTTTTAAAATGTCACGTTACATGGGCAATTGGTTAGATACCTATTAAATTTATTTGTTTATTTAACCTACTCTATTAATATTGTAAGATAGATAGATATATATGTTTATATATTTTTAAAATATTAGATAAGTATTGAATTTGTTCAGTTATCCAATTCACTCTATTATTTTTGTATCATAAATAAACATAAGATAATATTAGTTTTCTAGAGTTTAAGTTTATCTCAAATTCATCTAAAATATGAACTATAATTATTATCAAATTTAATTTGTATATCAAGTAGGTCAATTTGTGTACAATATGTAATGTGAATATATATATATATATATATAAGTACTTCCGCCTAATACTAAAAGAAGTTTAATACATTAAAACTACATCTTAAATTGAGTTATTGTTGTATATCTATTATTTTAAGAAAAATAAAATATAAGAATATTTACTATTTTAATTAAAATTTATATATAACACTTAGTCACGTACAACTATTAAACACAATATATGGTAAATTTTATTTTTATCAACAATGCTATTTAATCCCGTGCATTGCATCGTGGACCCTTTTAATTAAGTTCATTTGATGAAAATATATATGATCAAGGTTTTTATGTCGAGTTTTAAGGAAAATTGGAAAGGGTTTGGTGTAAAATATTCTAAGGAGTTACATTTACAGTGATTCTGTAATTTTTATTTTATGCATTAGCCATTGTACATAATTTCTGTCCATGAATATTTGAAATGTTTTTATTTTGAAGATTTTGTTTGTGATGCTTCAATAAAATCTAAAAACTTATTGGTTATTAATGAATTAATTTTGGATGTATTTATAAGAAGAAATTGAATAAAAGAAGTTGTAATATTCAGTACTTGATACTCAGTTGGTGTCTTAAAAATGTACCAAACTAATCAATCTCGATTGGAGTTCTATTTTTGTTAAAAAAATTTCAAAATTAATTTGTCATGGAAATAAATCGAACTTATACACATTTTTAAATCATAAATTTTTTTGTTTAGTGTGTGCAGCTCAATATAATTAATAGTCCTGCATTTTTTTTTTCTTTTTAGTATTTTATTTTTTAATAGTTATCCCAATATTATCTTATATATATCTTATAAAATTTATAGTATTGTCAATTAATAGTTATCTAACCAATTGTCAATAAATTTAATAGTTATTTAATAAATTGTCTCTATGACGTGACATTTTAAAAATATAAGAGTATTTAGAACGTTACGTAAGAGTGAGACAAATTATAGGAGCAAATACAATTTATATATATATATATATATATATGATGTGTGTGTATAATTGAACAAGAGTGCTAAATCATTATAACCACTTCTTTGGAAAAAAGTTATGATATTGTCACTGTTGAGGATAGTAGAGGCCAAACGGATAGCGACGATCTTTGATAGTGGCAAACCAACGCCAACATGGTCCCTGACAATGCAATGATCATATTAATCTACTAAAAATATGTTGTGTGTGAAAAATGTGTGCCCAAAGTCTAGACTTGTGCAAAGTGGTTTTTTTTGAGTAATTACATTTTTATTACGGTTTGAGCAAACATTATAGGACACTAATGTGTTTTAAAAGCGATCACATAATTCTTTTGTGATTTAAATTTAATTGTAAAATGAATGAAAACCATTATAATTAACGAAAATTTTGCCATAAGAATATTTTTATTATTTTATTTCTTCAAACTAAAACATTAAAAAAATAGATTTGCATCAAAATAAAGATCAAAATAAAGAGTGGTCTGTGCAGTGATATTTTTGTTAACTAAATTTATTACAGTTTTATTCATTTTGCAGATAAATTGAAAATAGAGTTATGTGTTTACTTTTAAATTACATAATGTCATTTAATTTTTTTCAAATTACAAAAAGATAAAGTATAATGACTCCTTCTTTTTGTTACAGATTTTCAGCTCTTCTGCCTACTATATACTTGAGTTAAACTTACGCATTATGATATGTCTGTAGGGTTCAACCCCACTAAAGCCCTTAAAGCTAGGCATACAAAATACAACACGAGAGCCCAATCAAAAGGGATTCAGAAAATAAAAAAAAATCAATAAACATTGTTGTTTAGACGTAATTTATTTAAATATTTATAAAATAATTTTTTATTTTTATTTTTAGTGGTATTTTCATTTAAAGATTGATTTTCTTTTTAATATTATAAGCTTTTAGGTCACGTGTTACCAGCATAAAAGAAAATCACATTTTAATTAAAAAATAACTAAAGATGAAAAAATAATTCTAATGAAAAGAAAATCAAATTTAAATTAAAAAAATACTTAAAAACAAAAAAAAACTAAACTACTTAAACAAATTACATTTAAACATGCTTAAAAAAATATTAAATATTTGCAGCGCAATAGAGTTGCTGCCCCCTTGAAGCAGACGTGTTAACTTGTAAGATTAACACCCGTGCACTTCATTTTAAACGTGCCCATTTGTGAAAACGAAAGCCTACTCCGCGTGGAGTCATCTTGCAGCAACGAATCTGTCACGTGGCAGTTTTAGCCGCGATAATCCGTATGCAAGTGAACAGTGATGTCATTGATGACATCATATTACGCAAGAGAACCGGCAAAAAGGAAAGCATTTTGGTCCGCTTTGACAAATGAAAACCGTTTCGGCCTGATAAAAGGTAAAACAGCCCACATGAAAGCCACTGCCTGAAACATGTAAAACTCGAGAAACACGTGCCAAAATTCAAATACCTATGGTTCGATGCAAGACTTAACGAGTCCTTTCTTTTCTGTAGGCTACATGTATCCGACAACTACGGGTGAACATAGACTGTATGGTTCGTTTCGCCCGTTCAAATATACTCATTATTTACAAAATTTAGAATTTTTTTTTAAATTCATTAATAGTCAAGTTTAAAAATTTTGTTTGAAGTTTGATCCATCTTGAAATATATACAAAATAATATTTTTTTTATTTTTGACAAATAAAAATAATTTTTAGCTAAATGAACAGGTTTGAAAATCATAAAGTTTATTTTAGTCAGGCTTTAAATTTAATTTTAGATTCAATGAGAAATTTATTGGTGGAGACTCAATCTAAATCCGACCCAATCCAACTAATGTCTACTCCTATCGACAACTCACTCAAGCTCGTATAAATTTTTTATCGTGTACCCGAAACTTGTAAATTACATCCTTTAAATGAATAAATATGGGAGACGAGAGAAGGGATTAAACTTGAGAGGGGCTAGAGTTGATTTAGGCAAATTTATATGCATACCTTAGCTCGCTTCAAATTTCCTAAAATCAATTATTTATGGTAGACAAATTTCTTAAAATCAAATTTCTTATGAGTAAACCAATCTATTTTTTCTTTTCTTTTTTTAATTTGCTTTTTAGCTAATGGTCAGTTGACAAGCAAACTATTGTTTGTGTAGTGATAGTATATGAACATAATTTTTATACAAATACATTTAGAGAGAGATGTGGTTCATTATGATCTCTCATTTAAAAAATATCCTTATCACCTGGGCTCACGAATTAAAGAATGGGACTATCACATTATTAAAAGTGAAACTTTTGTACAAAAATTCCATTCTTGCAACATTTTTTTTTTATATAAAAGTTTCCTCTCCATTTAAACATGTTCTCATATTCTTTTATTATTATTAATTTTTTTCGTATCAACCTAGTCCACAATAGGAATAAAGGTCGCCCTAGAAAAAGAGAAAATACAACATAGCTGTGACGGTAATCTAAAATATTTTTTCTGACTGGAAAGCAAGGTGACCTGCGAATGTAGACACATAGGCAGAATGTCAACAAAAAAGTAAAAGTAAATATCAGAACATCATTTGCAGCATGCATATGCCTCTCCATTTCAAAATGGAACCCATTCTATTAATTGGGGAATTGACAAGTTAACTAAAAATAAAAATAAACAATAAGTTGAGTTGACTTAATTAAAAATAAATTGAGCTTATTGTTATATATAAAAAATAATTTTTAATATACAATGACATATTTATAGTAACACATCTTATATGATCTCATACTAGCAGTGAACTATGCATGGACTGAAAATTATAATTATTAAACATAAAAATATTATGAAAATAAATAGTCAATTTATACACTAATAATATGGTTAAACTAAATTATAGTATTTAATATAGCATTAAAATAAAAAATTAAAATTAAATTATAATAAAAAATCTTTAACTTGCAATAAGAAACTAAGTTTTATTGTGAACTTTCTAAAGTTTTTTTTTATATCTTACAATCTTGTTAAGGGACTACATTCTCAAATGTATATGTTACATATGTTAGATTATTTTATTTAATTAATACATTTAATCATGCATATATAGATATTTAAAATTGATAATTACCTAAAAAAAAAATTTAAAATTTTAAGTTAGGGAGATTTGATTTACCTAGATTACTTCAATTTCATTAAATAGTTACTAATTATGAATAGAAAATAAAAAATTTTTATTTTATGGTTGGATCAATAGTATTACGAGATATATAATAATATTATTTAAAATTTTAAAAAGTTCACTTGATGACCAATTGCTATAATATATAGTATTGATATATTTGTTCTTCTAAACAAAATTAAAGGGATTTGAATAGAAAGTTGCACAGTTTTGAATTAAATGAAGGATTTTCTAAAATTATAAGTGAAGAACCGAAGAAAATTTAAAAAGAAGAATACTAATATTTTGAATTTTATGTAAAAATTTTCAAAATAAATAAGATAGATTTTAATAAAGTTTTGTTAATCATGAAAAAAGTAAAAATTTCTATATTTTATGGTTAAACCTACACTATTATAATATATTTAATATTAGTAATTTCAAAATTTTAAAAACTAAGAAAATTAAAGAATATTAAAGAATATTAAAGACTCAACAACACATTGATATAGATAGATAACTATAAACAGACATTACGTTAGTCTAAATAACATAATAATATTTTAAAACTTATTTAAAGTTATAAGTGTTATGTCAATATTACCAAATATCTAATAGTTTGAATTTTGAAAGAAATATAAGATTTAAGGAGAGTATGATAAAATTATATTTTTTAGCAAATTAAATTGTAACAATGTTATTCTAATATTACCAAAAATTTAATTTTTAAAAATTTTAAGAGAGTAACTGTAAGAAATATATAATAGGAAGTAAAGGTCCATTTATATACTAAATATAATTATAGTAGTGATAATTTTTAAACTAACCAATAAACTTGTAACATATGGTGTTTTAATATTAGAAAAAATAAAAATTCTGTAAAAATTAGATTAGGAGTTTTAAGGCTCAAAGATCTCGTAACCTATTGCTATAATATATAATATAGATAGTCAATTGATTATGAAATAGAAAGCATCCAAATGTGAAAAGTAACTACATACAAACATGTACTTATATGATATTTGGTCTGATGGTTAAGTCTTGAGACTTGAAAGTTTGCTCTCTTTAAAGTCTTAAGTTATAAATATCTTAGGTGCTATCAACTCTTTGGGGCTGCTACTAAGATTTTTGACAGCGATAATTATTTAATTTATATGAAACCGAAACTATATAGATTCGGAAATTAATTGAGTTGAGTGCAAATTGACTCGAACACCCTATTAACCAAGAAAAAAATAACAAACACATACGCACATGTGAAAGCATGTATAGTACACATCTGTCTATTTTAATATATAAAAACAGTACTCTAGAAACTGCTTATCTATTTTATTTGTCAAAATGTTTTTAAAATTTCTAAAGTTTACAGATTAATTGCACTTTATCAATTGAAACAATTAAAAATAATTTTAACTATTTAAATTCTTTACGCAACAAATGTCAATTTTTTCTCTCACACGGATAACGTGTGCCCCACCTCTAAGTATCAACATACCCCATAAATACCCCGACGTCTCCATTCCAATTTTCAGTAAAATCCCCTCCATCACACAAAGCTGTAGCCTAAAACCCCCCTTCTACACTAGCCATGCTGGACTCTCAGTCTGAAGTAGCAACTCCATTGTTCTTTTGCTTTCTTCCACTACTTCTCTTCATGCTATTCATCAACTACAAGTCCATTCTCTCTTCCTTTTGTTCATCCAAGTCCCCTACGCTACCAAGATCATACCCGCTTCTCGGCTCCTTCTTCTCCATTTGTGCAAATCAAAACCGATTCGTCCAATGGACGTCGGACATTCTCAGATCAAACTTTCCCTCTTCGACCTTCGTCCTCCACCGTCCTCTCGGTAAGCTCCAAATCCTGACCGCAAACCCCTCCAACGTCCAGCACATCCTCAAGTCCCATTTCCATATCTACCGAAAGGGCGAAATCTTACGAACGACAATCTCCGACCTACTCGGCGACGGCATCTTCAACGCCGACGGCGAGAACTGGAAGTTCCAAAGACAAGTTTCAAGCCACGAGTTCAACACCAGATCGTTACGGAAGTTCGTCGAGACCGTAGTAGACGCCGAGCTCTCCGACCGCCTCCTTCCATTCCTCTCCGCCGCCGCTGCCAATAAAACAGTGCTTGATCTTCAGGATATTCTTCAGAGATTCACGTTTGATAATATATGCAAGATTGCTTTCGGATACGATCCTGCCTATCTGTTACCATCTCTTCCACAGGCAAAATTCGCAGTGGCTTTCGAAGAAGCAGTTCAGATCAGCAGCGAAAGGTTCTTCTCAATCCATCCCCTTTACTGGAAAACTAAACGGCTTTTAGACACTGGATCGGAAAAGCAGCTTCGGATTGCTGTCAATGACGTTCGCGAATTTGCCAAAAAAGTCATTAAAGAAAAGAAACAAGAACTCAATGAGAAACCATCGTTCGAATCTGTTGATCTTTTATCGAGATTCTTGACTTCTGGACATTCAGATGAAAAATTCGTGACGGATATCGTCATCAGCTTCATTCTGGCGGGTCGCGACACGACTTCGGCGGCGTTAACGTGGTTCTTCTGGTTACTCGCCGGAAACCCAGATGTAGAAAGTGAGATTCTGAAAGAGATCGGAGAGAAGTCTGAAGCGCCGGTTTACGACGAAGTGAAGGACATGGTTTACACCCACGCGTCGCTAAGCGAGAGCATGAGACTCTACCCGCCGGTGCCCGTCGACACAAAAGAAGCTGCCGACGACGACGTTTTGCCGGACGGGACTGCCGTGAAGAAGGGTACGAGGGTGGCTTACCATCCTTACGCAATGGGGAGGCTGGAGGAATTGTGGGGAACGGATTGGGCGGAGTTTCGCCCTGAGCGGTGGTTGGCGAGAGACACGGTGGCTGGAAAGTGGAACTACGTGGCGCGAGACCCATACAAGTACCCGGTGTTTCAGGCCGGACCCAGGATTTGCCTGGGGAAGGAGATGGCGTTCTTGCAGATGAAGAGGGTGGTTGCAAGTGTTTTGCGGCGGTTTCGGGTTGTGCCGGCGTTGCAGGAAGGTGTTGAGCCGGTTTTGGTATCATACTTGACGTCCAAGATGGAAGGCGGTTTTCCGGTGAGGATTGAGGAAAGGAGTGAGAATTTCTGATTTTACTGTGATGAACTTCAGTTCAGTTCAGTTCAATTCAGTCCTTGTTTGTTAATGATACAACAAATAAGTTGATGGTATTACAACCCACTTCGAATTGGATTATCGGCCGAAGCTGAATTTAATTACTCTTTCCAAGTTCATGTTATTTTTTGGACTATGCTTATTAGCCTTCTTGATGACAATTCCCATCAGAATAAGCCGTGGTATTGGCACTAGCTAGCCATGTTTGTGATTGCCCTGATATCAATGCTTGTAATTTCCACGTATAAATTAGCTTCCATGGTCAGAGACTAAATTCTACATTCACAATGATGCCTGTAATCCATATATATATATCTATATATGTACATGTGTATATCCATTCAAATTAGGTTTCATGGTCAGTTGTTGGCAATTTATGTTTTTTTGGAACATCAGAAAATAGCTCATCGAGCTTACAGAACAGCAGAAGAACAATAAAAAACAAGAATTTTAGCTAAATCCGAGGGGATAAAACTGAAACCACAGTATAGGAAGCAGGTTACGATGTCAGGAAGTTAGCAATTTATGTTCGTTTATACGAGGGTTTAATACTTTTGTATTTTACATTAAATTTTATTTTAAGACATTCATTTTCAATTGTATCAATTAAGCAGTTACACTTTTAATTTGTTGTAATAATTATTATAATGTCAACTTTATGCAAACTTCTATTTAAAAAATAGATAAAAAATTCATATATGACAAACACATCCTTTTTCAAGGGATAAAGATGTAAAATCATACTTCTTCATAATAATCTATTACAAATCTTCTTAAGTCACTCTAAAATCTTGAATTTAATCAATTTTGTGATGTACATAATTTAATTAGAATTTATGTAAAAACTCTCAATTCAATTTACGTGTAATATATATAAGTTTTTGGAATGAAAAATGATTGAATTTTACATATTTATTTATTAAAAAAGGTCATGTGATTGTCACATATGAATTTTTTTGTTAATTTTTGAAAACAGAAGTTTGACATTATAACAAATTAGAAGTATAAGGACTTAATTGTTACAATTGAAAGTGAATGTCCTAAAATAAAATTTAGTGTAAAGTACAAGGGTGCAAAGTATAATTAACCCTTTATATGATAAGATGTGATGTCAAATGATTTCACGGAAGTGCATATTTTGGTTCATTATCAATTTCAATAATTGTTTAGATGACAGCTTAAAAGTTATAAGTTATAAGCTATTTTTAATTAGCAGCCTTTCAAGTGTTTTTTTTATAAAGAAAAACGTGTAAAGTTTATAAGCTACTTTTTTTAAGTGGTAGTTTGGTGAACAGTTCTTTTTAAGCAGCTATTTGGGAGGTAAGCAAAACAACATTTAAAAAAAAACTATAAGTTAAAAAATAAATTATGTCTAAACACTTCTAAGTTTTAAATATAAAATGACTTTCCAATTTTTCTTTTCTCAAATCTTTTCTCTCTCTCTCTCTCTCTCTACGTGGGGGGAGATTTTCGAAGTTAAGAATCTGGTTGGGCCAAGGATAACAAGCCCATGAATTTTTTGTATCGACTAGTTACCGGTGTGAAGCAAAATTTTGACGATCAGATACTAGCTTGAGCCTATCCGAATATTTACAAAGGATGGGCACTTGAACAAGAGGTTAGTTGTAGAAATGCGGGCCTTCAAACCCACAACGGGTTTCAGAGTTCGGCTCCTCTCTATATTTTAACATTCAGAATTTTTTAAATTCTTTATCTAATTACGCTGTATGTTAGTCATTCAGATTTAGTAGATAATATTATCTTATTTAAATTCATGTTTTTTTTAATGTTAAAAAAAAATAACAAAATGAGATTGTGGGTTTAAATCGAACAATAACATTATCTTTTAAATTTGAGTTACTAACACGTAACATAATAAAATAAAGAGTTTGAAAATTTTTAAATATTAAGATTTAAAAAGGAGCCAAACCGAAATGACATCCCATAAAAAAAAAAAAGAAAAAACCCCACGACGGATATTTCCTCTCCAGTGAAAAAGAGTGGACTCCAAAAAGAATCCAACTTATACTCTTCTTTTCCTCTCCACCATCCATACCAAATAAAATCATGGTTCATATTCCATAAATTTATAATGTCTAATCATTAAACTTAAGACTGTTCTTTATAAAATTAAATACTAAAATATAGTGAGAATATGGCAAAATAAAAATAAAACACTTTTTCACAAATT
This sequence comes from Euryodendron excelsum, assembly GCA_033060915.1. NCBI lineage: Eukaryota > Viridiplantae > Streptophyta > Magnoliopsida > Ericales > Pentaphylacaceae > Euryodendron > Euryodendron excelsum. The sequence continues at coordinate 4,216,813 of CM065382.1, forward strand.
ATTTTGTCTCTTCTCTCGTAACACTTGTACACATGAATTAAAAGAACAAAAAATAATAGTGGTATTTTTTAAATTATGAATTAAAATAGTGAGTATTCTAACTTAAAATGAGAGAATCACAAATAGCAATATTATTCTATATAAACAGTTTCTACAAAATGTTTATTTGTGTAGGATTAATCGATCTTGTGAAAAATATCAATCAATTAGATTATTCCAAAAAAATGGATCATACCCGGTTTTAATGCTTTCATTATCCAGTCCAGCGGTTCGGACAAATCGCACCGTACAAACTGGACAGTGGACACAAACTGATTAATTTAAGGAAAAACATTATTATGAGGTCGGGTTCATGTAATTATCCACAAAACTTTTATCTCGTATGTTTGAAGATCGTTAAATATACGAAACGAAAAAATTTATGAGAAAAATAGTACCTAAAAGCGCTCTACTTCAAATTTGTTTTTTCGTCTCCCACAGTAAGATTCCAGGTGCTGTGCATCTGTTCCATAAAATAAGGGCCCTAAAATTGTTCAGATCTACACCAGACACCAACCGACCTTAAGTCTTTGTTGCAGTCACATGAAAAATGAGTCTCTCTTATCCCAAACTGCACTGATCCATGAATACTTAAGGTAACTCTTCTTTCTTTATTTGATAAAATCGCAGTTTTTCTGCTTGTCATACA